>BLSH010029790.1:1082517-1095050 GCA_018402905.1 Glandirana rugosa
AAGTCCTACAACGACGAATAGCCCGTTTCCCGTTGTCACTAGAACCATTCTTCTAAGGACCGTCCGGTCGTCCGAGTTTCTTCTTCCAACTTGGTCTTCTACTACTGCTACTCCTCCTACTTCTTCTACTCCTTCTGCTCCTACTCCGAAACCATTAAATATGCAGAATCATCCCACATCAAAAGCTTTAACTCTAACAGCCCTCCAACTACTCCTTATATTAAAATATAGGTTCTCCCTAAAGAATCACATTACCTATACACAATTCTGTACAGTTTTTATAACCAAGCTAACAAAATGAGCTGCACTTGAGTTCACATTCTTAGCAAATAAACAATGGGCTTCAACACAATTTATACAGCGGACAAAGCATTCATTCATCATCCTCGTCATCTTCCTCATCCTCGTCTTCCTCATCTTCTTCATCCTCCTCATCGTCATCATCTTCTGGTTCAACCTTCTTCTTTGAGCCTGCTGGCCTGCCAGGAATCTTCTTACCAAGATCACTGTTGCCCTTTGCCCGATAAGCAGCAACATCCTGAAAAATACACATGCATAAGTTGCCATATTCCAGATGTAAAAATTTCACAGCTGAAGAGCTACACTCCCAACACTGCTCAGCACCACTAGACACCATTTCCAAAAATAGAGAACTGGCCCCCTTTACTTCAGTCAAATTCAGACCTGCAATGGAGGCCTGTAACTTGATTGGTGGACTGACAGGTCTTTTCACATATACATGATTTTGGTCTTTGAATGGAAAAAAAAAAAAAAAAAACCCTTACAATTAAACTTGCATTCTTGTTTTAAACATTCTTATTCTACAATTTTAGTAGCTGAAGTTAGCCAAGAGTATCAACTCCATCAGCAAGTCTGGTGCCTCAGAAAAGTCCAACATGGTTCATCTAGACCCAGATTCCCTTAAAAATAAAAGTATATCTACACTGAAAAACAGTCCCATAAATGAGATGGTTGATTTTTAGTGTTCCTGCATAACTTTATATTCATAACCCGTTTAAATCAGTGATGTTGACAGCAAAGCACATTGCATTTGCTGTGCATTGTTGTACATTTGTTTAACTGGCATTCCATGTGTTGCAGTGTACCACATAGCTTTGCAAGTTTTGTAACAACTTGGAACCTTTTACAGTCTAATATGGTCAATGGCTACCTGAAATATTAAGGAACACTTTATATACTTCTCTACTCTGAGCAGCCCTGATACACCTATTCTCAGATCCCCCTGTCGGTGCTCCACCACTTCAGCAAGTGTCCCCATAGGAAAGCTACATTCTACAGGCTAGCTTCCAAGCTGGCCTGTCTGTCCCTTGACAGTCAAGATGGCTCAGCCCTGCCACTGAATGTGATTGACAGTAGCCATCAATATGCACATCGCTAAATCAAGCTCCAGTAAATTTAAGGGAGGGTGTATGAGGCCCCTTTAGCACAGGTTTGTTCTTTACCCCACTAGGGCAGTGACAGCAAACCTTAGCAACCCACATGTTTTGGAACTACATTTCCCATGATGCTCATGCACTCTACAGTGTAGGAGCAACATGGGAAATTTAGTTCCAACACATCTGGGATGACAAAGTTCACCATCACTTAAAAAAAATAAAAATGCAGCCCTTCTAACCACTTTAACATAACAAAAAAAAAAAAAAAAAAAAGTTAATTTTTAAAAAACAGGCTTATACCACTATGCAGTTGAATCTGACTGAAATACCTTCTCATATTTCTCCTTGAGTTTTGCTGCTTTCTGTTCATATGGCTGCTTGTCTTTGGGCGTCTGTTCAGACCACAGCTCTCCTAGTTTCTTAGCGGTATCGCCAATGGACAGGCCAGGAATTTCGGTCTTTATCCGGGGCCGATGTTCAGAGCAGAACAGGAAGAAGGCAGATCTAGAGAAAAAGAAAGTTACATAAGAAAATAAATAAAAATATAGGGAAAAGCAGCTTTCCAACCTAAAATATTTACAACTTGCAAAGTTATTGTCAACATCTTTGTAATGCAAAATTAACAAATCCCAACTGACATGCCCATCTTCATGTGTTTACAATGACAAACAGCAGCGCTCACCTCTATAAATACTGCTCTTTGTAAAAGAAAAAAAATATATATATACTTACGGTGGTCTTTTTGGGGCATTTGGGTCCTTCTTTTTCTTTCCCTTCTTCTCCCCCTTGGGTGGGATATAATTTTTCATTTCCCTATCATAGCGGACCTTGTCACCTTTGGCCAAGTCTTCAAACTTTGATTTTTCCTTGGCAGACATTGTCTAAAAACAGAAAAGCCCCCAATAAGAGCATTCCTAAATACAAACAAGAAATCATGCATTCTGAAGCTAACCACTCACACCATAATCTGATTGCATATAAATCTCTATACACCAGAGATGTGTAACAGATCATTATGATCTAACCATCAGTGAGTAATATTTAGGAAATTGCCTACTACCTGTCTATGGTGTCTGGTCCCCCCCCCCTTCCATCTCTGAGCAAGCACTTCTTGGATAAATCTGCCTGATCTAGCCATAATGGTGCTACCACCATCAAGATGACAGTTGAGGGGTCATATACAATGATGCTGTATATTCCTCAAAGTTTACATTATATAGCAAGAAGCACAATAAGGTGTGTGATCAGACCCAACCCCCCACCCCAGTCTATTACAGGCAGTCTTCCATACACTATACCAGGGTTCCATGGAACACTAGGGTTCCTTGAGCAATGATAAGTGTCCACTGACACAATTGATTATTTTGGATCTCTGTAAGAATAAGAATCCTTCCCACTAATGCATCATGAGTTAAGTCAATTTTAGCAGGGGTTCCCCGGGACATGGGGTACATTTCCAGGGCTCCTCTGAAAGGGTTAAGGCTGCACTATACAGTCTGATGGCATCCTATGGATAAAGCACCCCCTCCCCCAGTCTATTACAGGCAGGCTTCCATACAGTATGATGATGGAGTCCTATGGATGAAGCACCCCCGGCTTACCTTCCACCTCTCGGAGCACTTCTTGGAGAACTCGGCGAAGTTGACAGAGGAGTCCGGGTGTTTCTTCTTGTGCTCCTCCCGGCATGTCTGCACGAAGTAGGCGTAGGAGGACATCTTCCCCCGAGGCTTGTTAGGATCTCCTTTCCCCATTTCTGATACCTGTGACGGGCGGAGGACAGACAATGACCGTAAATAACACGAGCGCTAAAAACCCGGGAAGGAAGAAGGGGCGGGGCCGGAGGGAGGGATCGGGGCGGGGCCGGCACAAGGAAGTTCCTTCAGAGCTGGCCTACAACTATGGCGCTGCTTGGCTTCCCGCCCGAATCGCAAATATCCTTCCGCTGCCCACGAGAGTGAGGGGGAGGGGCGCGGAGCATGGCGGAGGGGAGACCCCCTGTATGAGGGGCGCTCCGTGCGGTAAGGGGTTATGGGGGCACAGAGCACGTGACCGGCCTTCAATTCCGCCTCAATATTGTCCCATAGGCGACACAGGCGCCAGCCCCCCTGAGGCAGCCGCCAACTGCTCACCTCACCAGGCCCAGCCGCTTCTACTAGAGAGCCGCAGACAGGAAAAGTGAATTAGTGAGTAAAAGCAGTCCGCCCACATAATGATAATAAATGGGAAGGAAAGTTGCGGGACGGTAAAGCCCTGTGTAGGAGAATGAGGTAGACGAAGAAAAGCGCGCCAACTGACCTGAGCTGTACGAGTGAGAAGAGATGACTGCTCCGCCTGTGTGTCCCGCTCTAGAATGGTTCACCCAGCACGTAATACTGCCTCTTGTTTTCCACACGTCTCCTTCTCACAGCACCTTGATGAGCACTCGCGGAACACACACCCCCAAACGCTCATTGGCCAGCCGCCTGGTATCGGAAGCACAGAGGATACGCCCATCTCTAGCCATTTGCCAGCTTTGTTTATTGCGTTGGGTGGAGGGCGGGGTCGGGAGGACCAGCAGGTTTGTAGCACAGGCCCGCCCACATCCCCTGTGCTGGGTGGGAGGGGGCAGAAACGGCCCACAGCTTCTCTAGTTAGAACCGGTTAAAGGGAGTCGGGGCGGTTCCTTCGCGCTGGATTGGCTGGGCTCGGAGGTTTAAAAATTCGCGGGGGAGGCTGTGATTGGGCTGCGCTGAATTTGGCGGCGCTGATTAGCTGCAGTGCAGCCGAACCGCGCGATTTGAAAAACTCAGAATGAGAGGAAACAAAGGCGAGGGAGCCGCCGCTTCCTGAGAACACCGATAGCATTGTTGTGTCTGCGGGAAACGCACACCGGGCCAGTCCGCCGCCCGTACGACACCCGCTATCGTCTTCTCATAGGGAGCGGTCACATGACCGCCTCTCTATACTACATTACCGGGCTCTCCTACAATGAACGGCGCTCCTCTAATCTCATTACTGACCAGGGAGCCGCTCTGTGATCACCCAGCCCACATCCACAAGAGGGGATTCAAGGACAACTCCACGTTCAGCAAATAAGCAAAGCTCCCTTCTGTCCCATACACACCATCAGATAATCGCACGATGAAGATCGCTTTCCCATCCATTGTACGATAATCAGCTTTCAGAGAGCCCATCATGCGATATCCCACAAGCATGGAAATGTTTCTTTTATAATACGAGTCATTCAATCACTATAGTTGTCCTTCCAAAATACAATGCACATCACAGCCCAATTTTTATTCTCGTAAACGCTTCATTGTCTACATGGAGACTAGCATGTAAACTAATAAAACCAGACAATCGTTGGTCCGATAATCTCACTGTGTGTGCCAGGCTTGGCTCGCGCTATTGTGCACATGGCAGCCTATTCATTTGACCAGTTAGATTCCCGACACGTGCCCGAAATGTAACGCTACCATTGGTCAAACCATTCAATGGCTGGTGTCATAGCCAATCACATGGGTGCAGCATCACGGCAGTTGTAGATCAGAGGCCAAGATGGCAGCTTCCTTGGCTGAAAACGATAGGAGGGTTTACTACCCCTTTAACCACTTGCCGACTGGCGGCCGTCATAATATGGCGGCAGGATGGCTCGTTTTTTTTTTTTTTTACCAAAAATATGTAGGAGAATATATATCGCCCTAAACTGATGAATACATTTGTTTTTTATTTTTATTTTTTTTGGATATGTATTATAGCAAAAAGTAAAAACATTTTTTTTTTGTTTTCAATATTTTCGCTCTTTTTTTTGTTTATAGTGCAAAAAAATAAAAACCGCAGAGGTGATCAAATACCACCAGAAGAAAGCTCTATTTGTGGGAAAAAAAGGGCATCAATTTTATTTGGGTACAACGTCGCAGGGCCGCGCAATTGTCAGTTAAAGTGACGCAGCCCCCTTTTGCAAAAAGCCCCTCCGGGGCTGAAGTGGTTAAGGGGGCAATTTTTTTTTTTATAAAAAAAAAAAAAAGTATTTTTTTCTGTTTATTGCTTTTAAGTGTAAATGTTAGATCTGAGGTCTTTTTGACCCCAGATCTAACATTAAGGCTCAATGCACACTGTAGCTGATATTTTTTAACAGCCCATAAACACTCCTCTATGTTATCCTATGTGTCCATGCACACATGGACGTTAATTGTCATTTAACAGCAGTGGTGTTTATGGGCTGTTATCTGAATGTCCGCAATTGACGTTCAAGAGTAGTTCTGGGCGCTGATAAATGAAGTAAAAAAAAAAAGCTCAAAAACGCCAACCAATAAACACTGCTTACAAAACGCTGCTAAAAGCACATTTTCTAAGCAGCGTCTCCTGCCACATAATCCGACGCCCAGAGAGCGTCCAGTGTGCATGGAGCCTAAAGAGGTCCTGTTTTTAAAAAGTAAAATAAATAAAAAAAAAACCTTTAGGCCTCATACACAGGGACGTTTCTTAAAAAATAAACAAAACGTCGGGCCTGACGTCAAAGAAAAAAAATCAGCATTATGCATCGGCGTTAGTGAGCGTCGGCGTCAATAGGCGTTTTTGTAAAAAAAATCATCCCTCTGCTATTTTTCAACCTAAAAACGTCGGAGTCAAAAAACACCAGTTAACGCCGGTACAGCGTTAGTTGGCGTTAGTGAGCGTTTGTCGGCGTCAAAAAACGCCAAAATGTTACAGCCTCAGAACGCGCTGGCCGTGGGTTCTAATTTCAGCTCAAAAACGTCGGCGTTTTTATGGGGCCATTGACTAACATGGAGAGCTGCAGAAAACGCCGGCGTCAAAAAATGTCCGTGTGTATGAGGCCTTAAAGCGCCCCTTCCCTCTGAGCTTGTGCGCAGAAGTGAACACATATGTAAACGGTGTTCAAACTACATATGTGAGATATCGCCGCGATCATTCGAGCGAGAGCAATAATTCTAGCACAAAACCTCCTCTGTAACTCTAAACTGGTAACGTGTAGAAAATTTTAAACGTCGCCTATGGAGATTTTTAAGTATCAAAGTTTGTCGCCATTCCACAATAGGCGTAGGCGTGTATTGAGGGAGCGATCAAAGGGATAAAGTGTTTCCTAGGGAGGTGTTTCTAAATGTGGGGGGGAGTGTAGTGACTGGGGGTAGAGAGAGAAATCTGATCACTGGGAACAGCAGATTTCTCTCCACTTCCCTGTCAGAACGGGGATCTGTTTGTTTACATTAACAGATCCCCATTCTGGCTCTGTGAGGAGTGATCGCGGGTGGCCGCCAGCCATGCGCATCGGCTCTAGAAACGTGGAGCCGGCGCGCGCCGCTTAAAGCGCCACAGTACAGCTACGGTGATTTGTGCAATAGAGCCAGTGGTCGGCAAGTGGTTACATACACTCCCTATAATGTAAAAACGTCAAACGCGGCTTGACGCTTTTAGGCACGTTTAGCTGCTTTTTTCGTTTTTACTGCTCCTGGAAGCATGGGCTGTAATTTTTTTCTACTGCCCCTACACGCTTATGCCTCCAAACGCCTCTGACAGTTTGTGTGCATGGATACATAGGCCAACATGGAGGCACTTTTAGAGGCAGTTAAAAAAAAACGTCAAACGCCCCTAACAGCAGCTGTAAAAATGTCCTGTGTGCATGAGGCCTTAGGCCCCTTCCACAGGGGGCAGACTCCAGCAGGCGTTCACCTGCACAGCTGTAAATCTGTCTGCTGTTCCCTGCTGAGCAGGCGGATGGCTAGTCTGTGTCCGTTCCACTTATGTAGACACTGCCCGCTGGCCTCTATAGGCAGTCTGATGTAAACAGACCGTCTGTCCATTTACACCTGACAGTAAGGTGACCAGATTTTTAAAATGCAATCCGGGGACATATTTTATTTTTACTAGTAATGGCGGCAATCAACGACTTTTAGCGGGACTGCGATATTGCGGCGGACAAATCGGACACCAAGTGACACTTTGTGGGAACCAGTGACACTAATAAAGTGATCGGTGCTAAAAATATACACTGCCACTGTACTGACACTGGCTGGGAAGGGGTTAACATCTAGGGCAATCAAAGGGTTAAATGTGTGCCTAACAAGTGTTTTCTCACTGTGGGGAGGATGCTTTTAATAAGGGAAGGCACAGATCTCTGTCCCAGAAGCCATGTTGTGTGACACACCGTGGCAGTGCAATGCCAGCCAGAGCCATGATAGAATGCCTGCTGCCCGTGAGTTATGATACCATCCATTATGCCAGACAGACACAGATGAATGTATTCACAGACACCCCAAAACACACCTGTGTTGAAGTCTTGAAGGCACTGGCAGCCCCACGATCGGATCCGCTTCCCCTCTGTGCCTGCTGCTGGACACTATTAGCTAAGCTCAGCTTCCTTTCTCTGCCTGTCACCACCACTGCCCACCTCACAGCCTCTCTTTGGGCCCCGGCTACTACTGGGTGGGGAGCGGAACTGAGCAGAGGAAGATCACACCGCCGGGGAAGGCAAGGAGATAGGCAGGCAGGCGGCTGGCTGAGACTAGAGCCAAGGCAGAAGAACATGCGAGTGGGAAATACACCCCTCTCCCCCAAAGCTAGTAGGGGCTGCAGAGTGGGGGGGGGGGGTGTAATTCAGATTTTTTTTTTTTTAATTCTGCACTGACTGCCTTTGAAATGGCTTGGGCTCCTGTTCAAATCCAATCAGGGGACAAAACCGGGGACAGATTCGGTCCGGGGACAGTGTCCTCAATCTGGGGACTGTCCCCTGAAACCGGGGACGTCTGGTCACCCTACCTGACAGCCATCTGATCCGCTAGATGGATGGGGAACAGATGGCCATCCGTCTGTTTTTATCGGATCGGATGTCAGCAGACACATACCCGTTTACACCCGCCACTCCATAGAGGGCACTGGATGGTCCCATTGGGTCCACCTAAAAAACTGACAGGCAGACTCGATCGGTCCACCCATGTGAAAGAGGCCTTAATAAAAAGTGTAGCTGACAACTTTGTCTCACCTAAAGCACAGCTAATCAGCTTTTCAGTTTTCATTTTCTAAGCTGTGTGGGGAAAAATGAAAGTGAGAAGTTGGTTAGTTGCTATGGGTAATGAAACCAGTTGAGATAGAACTTGTCTCAGACACTTTCTATAGATATGTGTTCATTCCATCTTTGCTCTCCAAGAACACTCCCAGTTATGTATAAGGATGATGGAATACAGAACTGCCTGCCAGGACTGGAGGGGTTTCAGCCTGTTGGTGAACACCCCATTATTTATGTGGCAGTGAACCCATTGCGTATTAGCCTGTATAGACCTCTTCATTAGCTCTCATGCACACTGGACATTTGTTCTGCTGCTTCTAGCAGTGTTTGGCATTTTTTTTTGTCTTTAAATGCCCCTGCATGTTAGCCTATGTGTCCACGCATACATAGGTGTTTAGAGGCAGGAAAAAACAGCACAACCAATGCGTTCAGGAGCAGCAGAGTTCTGGCAGAAAAAAACGCTTGACGTAGCTAAACTCGTCTAAGCGCCAGGCGCATTTAGCACTTGTAAAGTGAATGGGAAGACTGCGCTAACCCTATTAAATAGTGTATCCTTGTATACACAGCTGCAGCAATAGGGTGTGATCTCTACACCGAAAACAAAAGTGAACCAAATAAAGCTGCGCTTGTGAAGGGATACAAAACACAGTGCTAAATGAAATATAAAGTGACCATAAACTATGCATACATATATGTGATGTAAAGATATACACTATTAAACGTAAGTGCATATAAATTCCAGTGACAGTGATCAAACAATTATAATAAAGTCCTCAAACAAATCCTCCAAGAGTGGATCAAAATGCCCCACACCAATCCAACAGTGAAACGAGACCTCCACCACGGATAGTTGTATCCTTACCAGATTGCTTGGACCTCTTATTACAGGAGGTCAAACACACGTGTGTGGATTGGGCCTCCACAAAGCCACCTCGGTCTTGAGTTCACGGAACACAGAGCCTGGTCGGTGGAATTCTTTTTGATCCCAGATGGGAAATGCTGTGGGTCTCTCCCAGGAGTAGGTTTGCAGGTTTGGGCTTCCTTCGATAGGTTAATGATGGCACTGTGGTCAGGTCCCCTTCTCCTTCTGGGTGTGGATGGAGGTGTCCCCGCTCTGCTGGTAGAGTGACTGTCCTGGGTAGCGGTGTCTGCCTGGGACTGTCCTCCTGTCCTCCTGAGCACTGCAGCCGTCAGAGTTCCCGCTGCAGCCGCCGCTCCAGCCGTCCGTGTGTCCTCTGCTCCGGGCTGTTCTCTGCCGAGCACTCTGCGCCGCTCCGCTTCAGCCGTCTAATTGAGGCTCCTTTTAGCGCTTGAGCGTTAATACATATCAATGGTCAGTATTAATTATTATTCTGGGCAATTAAAAGTATTAACAGCCAAGCATTTGACGCTAAATATGCCCAAAATTACACTGAACGCTTTGGTTTTATTTAGTAACCGCTTATTATTTTTTTTCTAAGTGCAGTAAACAAAAAAATGACACTCTATTCTAAAGCATTGCAAATCAAAATGACAGTACAGTACAAATATCCCTAAAGTGACCCTTTTTTGGGATATACAGTTGTGATCATAAGTTTACATACCCTGGCAGAATTTATGATTCCTTGACCATTTTTCAGAGAATATGAATGATAACATAAAAACATTTCTTTCACTCGCAGTTAGTGTTTGGCTGAAACCATTTATTATCACTCAGCTATGTTTAATCTTTTTAAATCATAATGACAACAGAAACTACCCAAATGACCCTGATCAAAAGTTTACATACCTTGGTGATTTTGGCCTGATAACATGTACATAAGTTGACACAAAGGGGTTTGAATGGCTATTAAAGGTAACCATCCTCACCTGTGATCTGTTTGGTAATTAGTGTGTGTGTATAAAAGGTCAATGAGTTTCTGGACTCCTGACAGACCCTTGCATCATTCATCCAGTGCTGCACTGACGTCCCTAGATTCTGAGTCATGGGGAAAGCAAAACAATTGTTAAAAGATCTGCGGGAAAAGGTTGTTGAACTGTATAAAACAGGAAACGGTTATAAAAAGAAATCCAAGGAATTGAGAATGCCAATCAGCAGTGTTCAAACTCTAATCAAGAAGTGGAAAATGAGGGGTTCTGTTGAAACCAAACCACGGTCAGGTTCAAGATGCACAATAAGGAGGCACTTGAAGAAAGATGGGCTGCATGGTCCAGTCGTCAGAAGAAAGCCATTACTACGCAAGTGCCACAAAGTATCCCGCTTACAATACGCCAAACAGCACAGAGACAAGCCTCAAACCTTCTGGCACAAAGTCATTCGGAGTGATGAGACCAAAATTGAGATTTTTGTCCGCAACCATAAACGCTACAAGGCCTATGATGAAAGGGGATGTGTGAGCTACAAAGGCACAGGACATTTTGTCAAAACTGATGGCAAGATGAATGCAGTATGTTATCAAAAAATACTGGAGGAACATTTGCATTCATCAGCCAGGAAGCTGTACATGGGACATACTTGGACATTCCAACATGACAATGATCCAAAACACAAGGCCAAGTCGACCCGTCATTGGCTACAGCAGAATAAAGTGAAGGTTCTGGAGTGGCCATCTCAGTCTCCTGACATCAATATCATTCAGCCACTCTAAGGAGATCTCAAATGTGTAATCCATGCAAGACAGCCCAAGAATTTCCAGGCACTGGAGGCTTTTTGCCAAGAGGAATGGGCAGCTTTACCATCTGAGAAGATAAAGAGCCTCATCCACAAATACCACAAAAGTCTTCAAGCTGTTAAAGGGGGCAATACACTGTATTAAGAACTGGGGTATGTAAACTTTTGATCAGGGTCATTTGGGTAGTTTCTGTTGTCATTATGATTTAAAAAGAGTAAACACAGTTAACTGATAATAAATGGCTTTAGCCAAATGCTAACCATGAGTGAAAGAAATGTTTTCGTGTTATCATTGATATTCTCTGAAAAATGTCCAAGAAATCATAAATTCTGCCAGGGTATGTAAACTTATGAGCACAACTGTATACACCCCAACGGTGATCACGTTTTGTGTTGAGGTCTATAGAAAAAGGAGCACCACTCACCAGTCATATGTTGGTCAGAAGCCACGGATGAAAGTCTGGCTACAGTAATGTGGACTCTTTAAAGTGACTGTCAGGGAAGAGTCACTTGTATCCAAAAGCATCTGTGCTAAAAGAAGAGGGAGTACTTGTATACTTACCTTTCCTGTGGCTCATGCCTTGAAATGGCACTATTTTGCTGCTGCAAGTATTCTACCAGTTGGACAGGCTAAATACCAGTTTACCCCCACTGTATACAGCGGTTCTTCATGCCCTCTGTAAGGTCATACTAGCATTTGGGCGAAACCAAAGCACGCAGCAGGGCAACAGATATACTCACACCCAGGAGTGTGGAATACTTCAAGTCATGGGCTGGTGAAAAGGTAAGTATTTTCTCTTTTGCCCTTTTAGGTCTCTTGCCCATGGTCCAGCTAAGCCTGTTCAGTGTAATTATAGGCGTATTTCCTCCACCGAGTTACATCGTACAATCTGTGATTGACATGGACTCGTTCTATCTTATCAATATCTTTTTGTAACTGTGGTCTCCAGAACTGGACACAGTATTCTAAGTGAGGTCTCACTAAAGATCTATATAGAGGAATAGCCGAACGTAGTGACGTGTTATGAACGTATATAGAGAAAGTTCAGGTGCATGTAATTAGCGTCCGGCCATTCCTGACTTGTGAGCATGCGTGTTTTGCACAATACAACTCGTTGGACCTACTTCTCTGTACACACGATACAACGGTCGTACAACTGCTTGTTGGTACTACCAAAGTTTTATAGTTTGCTCATCCAACTTCTATTGTACGACCGTTGTACATAGGTGTTTCTAATCGCACGTATGGATGAGCATAAAAATGAGCGGTCGTACGACCGTTTGCATACAACCGGCGAACCGCGCTACGTGTTTGTGGGACGGGGGGGGGGGGGTAGAAATCACTCTGGAGTGAATCTTATGACACAGGTCAAGACCTCTGGTGTCAATGTTTTTCTATAACTATTCTATCTTGCTCAGGTACAGTTAGTGTCTAACATGCTACATTGAGCCACCTCCTTTATGCGGATATTAATGTGACTTG
>BLSH010029790.1:1095060-1125043 GCA_018402905.1 Glandirana rugosa
TCACAGGAGAGGTGGAGATTTTGATGATATGGACAGAGGGCACTGCTTTGGTAGATGGGAGGGCAGAGGACACTTTTTGGGGGGCAGAGGACACTACATTGGGGGGGGTGATGTGAAGGGGGGCAGAGGACACTACAGTGGGGGGGATGTGAAGGGGGTACAGGGCACTACTGTGGGGGGAGTGGGACAGAGGACACTGCTATGGGGCATTTAAAAAAATGGGCTGCTCAATCTAAAATGCCCAGGTCTATTTCTTGTCCCTGTCGGGGTCTGGCTTACTTAGCGTAAGTGAGTCATCAGTCACAGCACAATATTTTCAATCCATGCAGGGTCCCTTACTCATGTAACACCTCTTTATCACATTTTGGCTTAAAGTGGTTCTCCAGTCTTAAAAAAAAAAATTAGATGTCAGTAGCTTCAAATACTGAAAAAGGACATTTACGTGTTTAACCACTTCAATACCAGGCACTTAGAACACTTCCTGCCCAGACCAATTTTCAGCTTTCAGTGCTGTTGCGATTTGAATGACAATTGCGCGGTCGTGCGACATTGTACCCAAACAAACTTTTTATCATTTTGTTCCCACAAATAGAGCTTTCTTTTGGTGGTATTTGATCACCCCTGCAGTTTTTATTTTTTTGCGCTATAAATAAAAAAAGACAATATAGAAAAAAAAAAAAAATTTCTTTGTTTCTGTCACAAAACTTTGTATAAAGTACATTTTCTCCTTCACTGGTGGGCACTGATGTGGCTACACTGATGGGCACTGATGAGGCTAGACTGACAGGCACTGAGGAGGCAGCACTGATGAGGTGGCACTGATAAGCAACACTGACGGGCACTGATAAACAATCATAGGCAACACTGATAGGTGGCACTGGGCACTGATAGGTGGCAAAGGTGGGCACTTTTAGGTGGCACAGGTGATCACTGATAGGTGGCACTGGTGCATACAGCACTGATAGGGATGGCACTGGCAGGCATCATATATGGGCACAGTGCCATCCCTACAGTGCACTATATTGCCCTTACCTGGTGGTCTAGTGTGGGCTCCCTGGTGGTCCTGGGCGGCCTCCTCATTTCCTCCCTGGTGGTCCTGGGCGGTCTCCTCGTGGTGTCCGGGGGAGGGGGGCTCCCTGGTGGTCCAGTGGGGTGATCCTGAGGGTGGCTGCGCTGATAAACGTTCAGCGCAGCCCCCCCCTGTCAGGCAAGCAGCTGATCGGCTCTCCGCTGCTCAGGACTGCAGACCTGAGCAGAGGAAAAGCCGATAAATGGCTCTTCCTATTTACAATGTGATCAGCCATGATTGGTCACGGCTGATCACATGATAAAGGCTTCCACGGAAGCCTTTTACCTCAGTCGGTAATGCGGTGGGTCATACTGACCCACGGCACCACCGATCGCTGCGATGCGCGCCCCTGCGGGCACGCGATCGCGGATTATCCTGAGGACGTCAATAGATGTCCAGTCAGGATAATGAACCACCCGCCCGGACGTCATTTCTCAACACACCGGGCGGGAAGTGGTTAAGGATCCAGCGCCATTCTCACCCAGGGTGGTTCTTCGTCGGTCTTCGCCCCCACTGCCAGCATGTTTACCAAGGGAAGCTGGCTGTGACTCCTTGTGACTTCACAACCAGCTACCCACTGCGCATGCGTGAGTCACACTGCACTTTGTGAATGAGCCTGCAGCCATCAGGGATCTGTGATATGTCCCACAAGGTTGGGGGGGGGGTATTTCCACTACAATCACCTAGGTGGTCAAAGCTGAGGTGGGAGTGGGTACCTAATAAAACTAAGTACCCCCCCCCCAAAAAAAAAGAACACTTTCAAAAGTGGGAGAGCGGGGGGAAGAGGTGTTAAAGCTGGACTTCACATTTAGGGTGAAGTTCTGCTTTAGGAAAGGAACACTGCTTGGTTACAGAACACATTATCATTGGAGTGTATGTAAAATGCCACAGCACAAAAAAAAAGAACTAGCATGCAAAGAAAATAAAAAAACACATCTTTAAACATAAACGTGTTATTACTGTCCGTAACCATGAACTTCTCTTATTTGCTCCCTTTTGGTCTGTTAAATATACCATTGGCAGTGTTTTTATTACACCTGTGCAATCAATGCAAAGCTGTTGACCTTTCAAGCTGATAATTTCCAGTGCTGTCTGCCTGTGCTGCATTCTTATCAGTTACATTGTTTTCAGTTTCTCTGGATCTACAAAACCCCATCCCTTTATATTATGGACCAGTGCTTTGTGCACTGGTGTGCAGTCATGTTGGAATAGGAAGGGGCCTTCCTCAAACTGTTCCCACAAAGTTGGGATCACAAAATTGTCCAAAATGTCTTGGTATGCTGATGCCTTAAGTGTTCCCTTCACTGGAACTAAGGGGCCCAAGTCCAACCCCTGAAAAACAACCCCATACCAAAACCCCCCGATCCCCCCTCAACCAAATGATTTAGACCAGTGCACAAAGCAAGGTCCATAAAGACATGGATGAGCAAGTTTGGGGTGGAGGAACTTGACTGGCCTGCACAGAGTCTTGACCTCAACCCGATAGAGCACCTTTGGGATGAATTAGAGTGGAGACTGCGAGCCAGGCCTTCTCATCCAACATCAGTGCCTGACCTCACAAATGCTCTTCTGGAAGATTGGTCAAACATTCCCATAGACACACTCCTGAACCTTGTGGACAGCCTTCCCAGAAAAGTTGAAGCTGTTATAGCTGTAAAGGGTGGGCCAACTCAATATTGAGCGCTACGAACTAAGACTGGGATACCATTCATGTGCTTGTAAAGGCATGTGTCCCAATACTTTTGATAATATAGTGTATATACGTATCGGTTGAAAAAAGTAATAAATGCTCAGTGTTTACTTTAAAGCATTTTAAGCAAGCAGTAATAAATATCTCAAACTATTTTTGCTTCATGTTTGTGCCCAACACTTACATACTTTAATGTTTGTTACCACTGGCTTCAGGTTGCCCAGCGCCGCTGCTCCAAACCTCTGGTTGGGCAGTGTGGACTATAAGTCCAAAGACTCCATGCCCACCTGTCACACTGCACATGCACACCCTAAGCACAATAAGGACCTCTGCCATAACATGTGCTCTATGCCCAGCACCGAAGTGGGCACGATGAGAGGGACTCCTGCCACACTGCGCATGTTCATCCGTTTGGGAACACGAATGTCGGTGGCTTCAAAGAAACCTTGGAAGGCAGTGGTGCCATCCTGGAAGCAGAAGTTATGGACATCAAGCTTTACAAAGCCATGTTTGCTGCAAAGAATGGCTGCACGTAAAAAGGAACAAAAAATAAGGTTTGTTAGCATATTTGTTGTGGTGGGAATAACAATAGAAATAAGTACTAAGCGCTGAATGATAGGCACATTCAAGGAGGTTTATCAACAGTCAAGCACATTTCTAGTGCAACTCATGCTAAGGATTTGTCATAGGCTAGACAAAGGACTTGAGATGTTTTGTACTTGCAATCACAGACAGCGGGCTGTGCAAAGATCTGAACAAACACAGAAATATGGTTAGGAGTACATTTATTTTTGGTGCAGTGCTACTTTTAATCAGTAGAGGGGAATTTAGGAATTGAGCTGCAATCTTATAGTAATTCTGTCTTGTTGCTGTTTTTTTTCCCCAGCACTACTTTGATGTGTAGCAAGATTGATCTGATTCATGTCTCCTGATGTCTAGTGTCTGAATATATATTTATTCTAAGAAATTGCCTTTCTAGTGCCTCTATACCTTTTAGCAAGTATATGGCTTAAACAAGAAATTACGCCGAAATATGTCGTCTGTTGGAACCCCTTGAACCAGCCTTCACAGGTGGTCCTCTTGGGGTGTACTTTGCTGGTTGTGTGTGATGTATATACATATACAGTGGAACCTCGGATTGCTAATAACGCAGTTTATGAGCATTTCGCAATATGAACTGTTTTTCTTCTTTTAAATTCTGACTCGGTTTGCGAGTGGTGTCTCGTATAATTAGTAGAATTTAGCCTTTTTGCATGCAATATCGCATGTGGCCAGATTCGCGGGGGTGCTGGTGAGCCTCGGAGGAGGCCGTAAATTCTCAGAATTCCTCAGAAATACCAAAAGTGTAAACACTTTCTGAGCATTGCCGAGTGATTCCGACGTCTTAGCGGCTCACCAGTGCCCCTGCAAATCTGGCCAAATGCGGTATTGCATGCACCAAGCGCCCCTGGAAGTGTGGCCATATACAGTACTGCATAGGCAATCAGTGACTGTGGAACAAATTAACAGAGTTTCCTATGGGGAAACATGCTTTGATATACGAGTGCTTTGGATTACAAGCATTCTCCTGGAATGGATTATGCTCGTAATCCAATGTTCCACTGTATGCAGATGCTTTTGATTTACACATACGTCCTTCTGTGTCATCCTCTTTGATAGGGTTCTATTTCACTATTGATACATTTTTATCTTTATCATATAGACTGTCTGTCCTTTTATGGAATTTTGTAATAATAAATTGGAGTTGTCCTTTTAATCTACATATTTTCTTTCTGCCTTTAAAGTGCCTGGGGGGTCCCCTCTCTGCTTTTTTAAGCATATTCTCCATTGATATGGCTTAAACATTGAATTTCTGAAATCTGAATCTCATGACATTCATCAGAGGTTTTTTATGTTATGTTATTCCCCAGAACCACTGGGCTACAGCAGCAGCTGCACACACATTAAACATTGCACTACACTGCATATCAGGGGATAAGCGCTGCCCAAGGTCCATATACCTTGTCATTATAACTATTCATCAGAGGTTGCTGTCATGTAGGGAGGTAGGTATATGCTTTTACTCCATATACAGTATTCTAGAAATTAGAATATTTGGGGAGTGTGCAGCCGCACTGACAGGCTGCTTTTTTATTATAATACAAGTAAAAAATATAAAAGGCTCTGGGGTTGATTTAAAAGGCTTTTTGGGGTTGAAGGCAAATATACTGTGCGCTGCAAGTGCAGTTGCTCCAGAGCTTAGTAAATGAGGTATAGCATCACTTTGCAAAGGATACATCCAAGGAAAAAAAAAACGGTATATTTGCTTGCACATGATTGAAAGATAGAAATCAGCAGAGCTTCCCCTCATTTACGATCTAGAGCAGTGGTCTCCAAACTGCGGCCTGTGGGCCATATGTGGCCCTTTGCATGCCTTTATCTGGCCCTTGGGAATTCCTCCCACAGATATGAAGCAATATTTCTCCCACTGATGCAGATGATGGGTCACTATTCCTTCTTCTGATACCGATGACGGGGCATTGTTCCTTCCACTGACGCCAAAGATGGGGCATTGTTCCTTCCACTGACGCCAACAATGGGGCATTATTCCTTCCAATGATGCCAACAATTGGGCATTGTTCCTTCCACTGACGCCAAAGATGGGGCATTGTTCCTTCCACTGACGCCAACGATGGGGCATTATTCCTTCCAATGATGCCAACAATTGGGCATTGTTCCTTCCACTGATGCCAATTTCTCCCCCTACTGACCACAGGTTTACTTGCACTGACCACAGTCTGGCTCACCTAAACTCTGAAGGACAGGAAACTGGCCCTTTGTTTAAAATGTTTGGAGACCCCGATTTAGACTGCATTTGCAGTGCACAGTATATTTGTTTTTAGTAAATCAACCCCTATGTTTCTACTGAAAGTGATATGTAATAGTAGAATATGTCTTCTTTACTTGATCACTAGATCAATCACTCTGGATTGGACCTCCTTGCTACTTATGTCCTAATGACAGAGCTTTGTGTAGACCTGCAATGTTGTACTGCATTTTTGTAGGGTGTCTTATTTTTTAATCAATAAAGTCTCATAAATAAATAAGGAGGGTGTGTCGGCAATGCAGGTTTATGTAGTGGTGGTAGTAGTCAGCGGCGTCCGGTCCATACCGGGCATGCAGCAGACAGAAGGGGAAGCCAAGCTTTCAATTATAGCCTGCACATCACAGACACCCTGACCGATTTTGTGATGATCATTTGTCTGCATAGGACAGTGATTGAGGGGAGTGGTTAAGATGGAGATGATGGCTTAGAGTTTGACTTTTGACAAATAAATGCAAAACTTGCATATGGGTAACAGTGCTGCTTAGGCTGGTTGTTTTGGGGAAAGGGGGAATCTGTTTGAATCAACCAATGAAGTAAATGGTGGTACCACAATGTTTGCATGTTTGGGGAATGGAAAGGTTCACTTTATTTACAGAACATTTGCAGCATGTAGCTAAGGCCCCATTAATATTTTGCGACTTGTCATGCAACTGTGGACATCAAAGTCGCATGACAGGTTGCTCCCCATGTTTTCCAATGATAACCATTCATATATGTGTGAAAGTTGCAGCAACTTCAAAATAGTTCATGCACTACATTGGTACGACTTTCATGCAACCTGAGGGCCATAGACTTCAATGTTAACCCTCAAAAGTTGCATGAAAGTCGTACCTGAATCTTACAATGAAACAGTTGTGCAGCAGTTGTCCATTATCACTGGTCAAAGCCAAAGTTGTATCCAAGTTGCACCTAACCAAAGTTGCACTATAAAGTCAGTGCAACTTTGGTTGTCGTACAAGTATGAATGGAGCCTTAAAGGGAAACTATGCTGTGAAATATGGACACTACCATAAATATCTTATAATAAAAATGCTAGTCATCTGTCATATTGATCGTCTTGTTCAATGCTTTAAGTCTCTGCCCTGGAACATGTATGTTTGTTAGCTGATATGACTCCATTGGCTCTTTACTTACATTTTTCTCCTGAACACTCATACCCACTGAATGTTGGTTATGGAGGAGGAATTGGGAAAAGCAAAGAAAATATTCTCAGTACTGGCGCTAAACTGAAGTGCCTTCTGACCTTGCAGGGTGAAGCAATAGATTCACTTAACTGCTGACCTTATCACCTTCCCATTCTCATCATTCTTTTGCTGCGTTAACATTTAGTTCAGCCATTGGGAAAAAAGAAATACACATTCAGGTCCCCTTTAGTGTCAGTTCTGCCCCATAGTTGTTAGGAGTTGGCAATGCCTTATGGCTTCTCAATGGCCCCTGGTGTTGCAATAGGACCTCAAGGTAATAGAGTGGAGCTGCCGGCTAAGAGAGGCTTCTTGATGTAAATGTTTCCCTGTGACTGCCCTGAAGCTCTGATGTAGTGAACCCTGTGTTAGGTTTTTTTTTTTTTTTTTAGGTTTTTTAGTTTGAACCCCTATAACTGGATCATATGGAAGAGTACCCTGCGATTTCTAAAGTCCAGGCTAACCAAGGGGTGGTAATATACAGGTCATTTAGGTATGGGGATTGTGTGACTCATTCCCCTTCCTCCCATGTGACAGTGCTGGTGCTTGCCCGCTTAGACATTCTACAGGATGCAGAAGAGTATCCTCAGCACTACATAACATCCAGATCACAACTTACTTAGTAGCTCCTCTCTTTGTTCTCAGCACATGAACAGAGAAGCAGGGGGAACGAATGGAAGCTTAAATTGGAACTCCAGTAATACACTGTCTCACCTTGCTCTGCAAATGCTCAGTTGCTCTCCATTTTTAGGCAATGATGAATTTTTAGAAGCAGATCTTCTGACAGCCTTAAAGCAGAATTAAACCCTTCTATCCTTTTACAGCCAAGGAAGCTTCTTCTGTTTGATCCGCAACTGCCATTGTGCTGTACATGTGATCAATTATGACACCAGACATTTAATGGTTTTACACTTTGGTTGAGGAAAAAAGCAAATGTAACAGTTAGCAATCCTGGCATTCCAGGAATGTAACTGTTTTTTGAAACCGTTAAATCAATGGGTTTAGTTCTGCTTTATGATTTACTGCTGTTCTCGGGCTCTGGACTTCAGCAAAATGGCAGCCTCAAGCAAGAAGAAGCAGGAGCAATGCTGAAGGCAATTCACAGCACACACTAATGATGGTAGCATAATTATTAATGCAGAATGAATGTTCCTTGGTAAAGAATATTATTTTTATGACGTTGTTATGAGTAAAGTAGTTACAGTTGGAAAGGGTGGCAGTTGGGTGGACCTGTTGTTTTGGCTTTCATGGGCCAAGCATAGGTTCACTTTAATCAATAGAAAATATTAGCTATTTATCTAAATTATCTAACATATCCAGCTGCATGCAGAGGGGCATCACGTGCCCATGTTATTGAAGGGAATTCCACCATGTTCCAACTTCTCTCCAATCATTGAAGTTTTAATATCTCTGTGACTGATAACCAATTATTTCCCTTTCTTTGAAGAATAAGGAAGACAGCTTTCTGTATGGGTTCTCTGTTATTTTTTTTAAATTTATCTCTTACCAGCCTACAGTGCGGTGCACAAAAAACAAAATACCAAAATGTACCAAAGAAGTACTTGAGAAAGCACACAAAAAGTGTGCTAGGCTGTGTCCTATGGTCTCCTTCTGAAGAGGAAAGACCATTCCCTAACTCCCCGGGGAGCAAGATTCCTAATGGGGGCAAGGCACACTCAGGTCCACCTAACCAAAAAACTGGCAGAGCCCTCTCCTCAAGACCAGCTGACCAATGAATACTAGGTGAGGGGAACTCACAAAGAGAGACCCCCCAGGGCAGGGGAGGAAGGATCCTAAGGTCACACATATTCCCCCTAGACTTCAGGGTAGGCCTGAAGATCCACATCCTACAATCTGTGGGCAAAAAAGACACAAAAATTAGGTGTAGTGACATACAGTAAAGAAAATAAATGAAAGTGCCAATGTGCAAGACTATGGCTGGGTCTTGTGGCCAGTGAAAACATTGGAAGAAAACCTCAATGAGCCTCATCAACACATAACTCGTGGCAGCAGTTTCACCACTTGTCATTCTCAATGAGACATCTTCCTGTGTAATGCCAGTCTTGATACAGTGTACACATAGTTTTATGGTTGCATTTTTAAGGTGCATGCACACATTTGATCAGCTCAATATAATCTTATCAGTTTTGTTTTCATGTTTTAAAAATTATATTTTCAGTATGTGATTACATGTACACTTGGGTGCTCATTAGGTATGCAGGGTGTGATGCATTTTAAACTGTCTGATATATAAATAACCATTAGTGGAAGAACTACAAATCTGTATGCATATACAAAGATGATAATTAAAATTGAAGCATCAAGGTTGTAAAATGTTAATGTGAAGTAATAAGTAAGTGTTACAAACCCCCACCCCCCATACTAAAGAAAGTACACTATAGAATTATCTTAAAAAATGTTTCATCACCAATCCTATCTCCAAATATCACCCAAACTGTCCTCTATGCTCCTCTCAAGACCTCCTGCTCTCTAGCTCCCTTGTCTCCTCCTCCCATGCTTGTTTCCAGGACTTCCCCAGAGCCTCCCCTATCCTCTGGACTGGAACTCCCTACTCCAATCTGTCCTGCTGTCTCCTACTCTGTCCACTTTCAGGCGATTCCTGAAAACCCATCTCTTCAGGGAGGCCTATCCTGCTTTCACCTAATAATTGAATCTTCTATTCCTCCCATCATTTCATCCCTCACAGTTAATACCTTTTGTTCCACCTGCCCCTCCCTATTAGATTGTAAGCTTGCAGTAGCAGGGCCCTCATAATATTCTTGTATTGAATTGTTGCTGTATTGTCTCCCATTATATTGTAATGCGTTGCACAAACTGTTGGCACTATACAAGTCCCATATAATAATACTAATTAACAAGCTGATAAAGTGTGTGACGCATCAGAAGGAAGGTGTTACAGTGACACCTGGGCCGAATACAGGTTCTGGTGTAGTTACCTTAACCACTTCAATACCGGGCCTGTTTTTTTCGACTTGGTGTTTACAAGTTAAAACCAGGTATTTTTACTATAAAATTACTTAAAACTCTTAAACATTATATATATATTTTTTCTAATACCCTAGAATATAAAATGGCGGTCGTTGCAAAACTTTATGTCACACCATATTTGTGCAGCAGTCTTACAAGCGCAATTTCTTTTTTTAAAATCACTTTTTTGAGTGAAAAATAAGGCAGCAGTAAAGTTAGCGCAATTTTTTTCCATATTGTGAAAGATAATGTTATGCTGAGTAAACTGATACCCAACATGTCATGCTTTAAAATTGCGCCCGATCATGGAATGGCGACAAAATTTGCAACCTAAAAATCTCCATTGGCGACGTTTAAAAATTTCTACAGGTTACCAGTTTTGAGTTACAGAGGAGATCTAGTGCTAAAATTATTGCTCTTGCTCTAACGATCGTGGCAATACCTCATAGTGTGTTTTTAACACAGTTTTCATATGAGGGTGGGACTTACGTATGCGTTCGCTTCTGCGTGCGAGCTCGCGGGGACCTGGGCACTTTACTTTTTTTTTTCTTATTTATTTTACTTTTTATTTTTTAATTTTACACCATTCTTTAAAAAAAAAAATTTGATCACTTTTATACCTATTACAAGAAATGTAAACATTCCTTGTAATAGAAAAAAAGCATGCCAGGACAAAAAGGCCTCAGATCTCATATTTACAGTTAAATGCAAAAAAACAAAAACAAAAAAAAAATGATAGTTCAAAAAAAGAAAGTCCCCTTTAAGAGCTATGATGGGCAGAAGTGGCTTGTGATGCCGTTTCTGCCCTGCAATGTTATGGAGCCGAGTGGGCGGCATCTTCCGCTCACTCGGCCTCCTGTGCAGGGAGGGAACGGACCCGATCATCTCCGCCGCTTCCAGCGGTCCGGTAAGAGGCGGAGATGACGGGAAAGTGGCGGGGGGCACCTCTCCCGCCACTGATAAAAGTAAGCTTGTGACAAATCTGCCACTAAGACCACTTCTATCTTGGAGAGAATCACCGGTGGAAAAAAACAGTATCTGAATGATGCCCGTAGCTGCTGGCACCATTCAGATATCACCACTCAAATTCAGTGACATCATATGACGTTGTACTGTGGAGAAGTGGTTAAAGCTCTGTTCACAATTCTGCAATGTGATTTTCAGTGCAATTATGTAGTGCGACTTTGAATGTGGTTAGCATATTCTATGGAGCCAAATCGCACGGAAATCGTATCAAAGTAGTACAAGAAACTTTTCCAAAACAGCACTGCACAGAGTTGCATTGATATGAAAGGGCACCATTGAAAATAATGTGAGTTCCCTCGCTATGTGATTCTGTACAACTCAAGTCGCATCAAGTGAACCAGCACTAAAAGTTTTTGGCCATACTTCTCTTCTGGGTCATAGGAGTGCACTTATGTCTGCTCTTCTGTAACCCAGATTCAATCAACAGAGGGCTAAAGCCTACTGTCCGCTGACATCACAGAGCAGGTCCGGTCTCTGGAAGGATCCCGATTTTAAGGATGGGATCCACCCAGATACCTGATCGGCAGCTGGCTCAGCCTCTCAGCATGCCACTGAGAGCCCGAGCCAGTCACTCTCATCCCCTCCACAGCCCAGCACCCCAGTAAGTGCTGGAGGAACAGAGCAGCGAGACGGTGGCAGACAGTCACTGCTCTCTGCTCACTGGAGACCCAGAACTGAGCGATCAGTGGCTTAGAGCGGGAGGGGCAAGCTGTAGCATTGGAACGATGTTGCAGCCATATAGGTGGGTGTACACATCTCCATTAAGCTGGCCATATACATTAGGATTTCTCTGGATGGAGGAATCTGCAGTCCTGCCTATTGTATTCTGAGAGCTGACACCCGTGACTATCACAGTACCTGAAGAGTGACTGCATCTGAATGGATGCAGGAACTGTTTGGCTAAGAAGTTTCTGTCAGTCTCCTTCCACAAAAGTCAATTGCAAAATAGATTTTTGTTGAGTCGGGTGGTGCCAATAGCAGGAATCGGTCGAAATTCGATCTGTAAATGGCCAGCTTTAAAATGATGCTGAACAGATGTCTATGCATGTAGTAAGCACTGCAGCCTGGGTGCTGGACAATGGCATTCCATCAGAGGTTTCTTAGATAGCTTGACGGCAGACTGCTTCAAAGCTGCCATTTATAACCAGTGTTGTCTATCCTTAGGCCAGTGCTTTATATATGTACACATTTTAAACTAGACTGAACATATTTAATAAGACAACCTAAAAAGCTATTATGTGCTGGAGATTAGAATCTTGTAAAGGCAGAGCCCTCTTCTCAAGTGTCATGTCCTTGTCTGAAGTCTATAATAGACATTTTACTTTTTATCCTACACATATAGGATAATAACAAATGATGGCAATTAGTCTGGTTGTGTTTTTCATTAGTTATCATAAGCAGAAAAGTAAAAGGTGATTTCTTATTAGATGGTTCAGGGTTACTATTCTGTTTGCACTTTGTTTTAAAGTTCTAATATATGTCATTGAAATAAATACTTAGAAAATGATGTTGAAACTTCCCAAAGACTATTGCTGTTTCCCAACCAATCATACACTTTGGCCTGGTTCACACCTATGCAGGTTGCATATATCAGGTGCATTTTGCCTTTTTCAATACACGTTTTTGATCCATTAAAGTCTATGGAACCAAAAACAACATCCTGCTGGTCCCTGGCCCTTTCCATAAAATGCACAGATGTGAACATGACCCATAGGAAACCACGTTAAATGGACTTCAGTGTGTTTCTGCAAAACTGAAAACGCACTAAAAAATGCATAGGTGTGAACCAGGCCTTACAGAACACGCCATCACAGACATTGAACTGTTTTACTTCATCGTGACATCCTCCTAAAATTTGAACATGTGCATTTTATATAAATCTAAAAATTGTTTTCACTGGAAATATCCATATAAATATATTTTGTGAATGTTGCGCATTATATTGTTTATGTGACTAATATCTCAGTTTCCATTGATGGCATTACTATAAAGTTTATTTCCTGAGAGCTGGAATATGTAATTTGTTTAAGATTCTAAAATGCACAATAGCAGCATCTGTATAATTGCCTGGTTCTACTCCATACTTTGCATTGTAGCTAATGATTATAAAGCCGGCCATAGACGGAGCAATTTTCTGGAAATAAAATCTCTTGATTCCCCCATCAACACTGTCAGTCTGGATGGGGGGATCCCTCCCATGGAGCCATTGTAATCTCACAATGATTATTGATTTTGGCTATAACAGCCACTAGGAATAACATACCTCACAACTTTTTGAGTTGAGATCGAGGGACACCTATTAGTGAAAGTATGTAGGCATAGGACATACCCCATATCCCCTTAAAGGGGAGTTATACAAAAAAGGATTAGTTAAACCCACAAGTGCTTTTTAACACTACTATTCCTTCATATTGGCTTTTGAAATATACAAAATGCAGCAGTTTAGAAATTGGACGAAAGGTTTAACACTGGGAAACACTTTTTGAGAGCTAAATAGTGTATTAGCCATTAATGTCTAAACCGCTGGCAACAAAGTGAGTACACCCCTAAGTGAAAATGTCCTAATTGGGCCCAATTAGTCATTTTCCCTCCCCGGTGTCATGTGACTTGATAGTGTTACAAGATCTCATGTGTGAACGGAGAACAGGTGTGTTAAATTTGGTGTTATCGCTCTCACTCTTTCATACTGGTCACTGGAAGTTCAACGTGGCACCTCATGGCAAAGAACTCTCTGAGGGTCTGAAAAAAAGAATTTTTGCTCTACATAAAGATGGCCTAGGCTATAAGAAGATTGCCAAGACCCTGAAACTGAGCTGCAGCACAGTGTCTAAGACCATACAGCGGTTTAACAGGACTGGTTCCACTCAGAACAAGTCTCGCCATGGTCAACCAAAGATGTTGAGTGCACATGCTCAGCATCATATCCAGAGGATGTCTTTGGGAAATATACTTATGAGTGCTGCCAGCATTGCTGCAGAGTTAAAGGGGTGGGGGGGGGTCAACCTGTCAGTGCTCAGACCATATGCTGCACACTCCATCAAATTGGTCTGCATGGCTATCATCCCAGAAGGAAGCCTCTTCTAAAGATGATGCACAAGAAAGCCCGTAAACAGTTTGCTGAAGACTAGCAGACTAAGGACATGGATTACTG
The DNA here is from genome assembly GCA_018402905.1 of Glandirana rugosa. Classification (NCBI taxonomy): domain Eukaryota; kingdom Metazoa; phylum Chordata; class Amphibia; order Anura; family Ranidae; genus Glandirana; species Glandirana rugosa. The sequence goes on from BLSH010029790.1 coordinate 1,109,032, forward strand.
GAACCATGTCCTGTGGTCTGAAGAGACCAAGATGAACTTATTTGGTTCAGGTGGTGTCAAGCGTGTTTAGCAGCAACCAAGTGAGGAGTACAAAGACAAGTTTGTCTTGTCTACAGTCAAGCATGGTGGTGGGAGCATCATGGTCTAGGGCTGCATGAGTGCTGCTGGCACTGGGGATCTACAGTTCATTGAGGGAACCATTAATGCCAACATGCACTGTGACATACCAAAGCAGAGCATGAACCCCTCCCTTTGGAGACTGGGCCGCAGGGCAGTATTTCAACATGATAACGACCCAAAACGCACCTCCTAGATGACCACTACCTTGCTAAAGAAGCTGAGGGTAAAGGTGATGGACTGGCCAAGCATGTCTCCAGACCTAAAGCCTATTGAGCATCTGTGGGGCATCCTCAAACAGAAGGTGGAGGAGCGCAAGGTCTCTAACATCCACCAGCTCTGGGATGTCGTCATGGAGGAGTGGAAGAGGACTCCAGTGGCAACCTGTGAAGCTCTGGTGAACTCCATGCCCAAGAGGGTTAAGGCAGTGCTGGAAAATAATGACACTTTGGGCCCAATTTGGACATTTTCACTTAGGGGTGTACTCACTTTTGTTGCCAGAGGCTTAGACATTAATGGCTGTGTGTTGAATTATTTTGAGGGGGCAGCAAATTTACACTGTTATACAAGCTGTACACTCACTACTTTACATTATAGCAAACTGTAATTTCTTCAGTGTTGTCACATGAAAAGATATAATAAAATATTTACAAAAATGTGAGGGTACTCACTTTTGTGAGATATTGTAGATCAGACCACAATGAGGGACAAATGAGGAGGAAAGAGGAACAGAGGGACTTTTTTCCAAATCAGGGGCAGTCTCTCGAAATTAGGGACAGTTGGGAGCTATGCAATAATCACATGGAAAATCCAACAGGCTGGTTGCAGCCAAGATGATTCAGTCTGCCCATACATGGTTCAAATCTCAGCCGGTTCCTGATGAAACGCCCAAGATTTGAACCATTTATGGCCAGTTTAAGGGCATGTATACAGTGACCACACATGTGTTTGCAATGGAGAGTTCTGTTATGGTACCATAGGGGTGCACAAGCTGGTCTTACAGGGCACACATTTCAGGCGATTTCTCCTGAATTAGCTGATAATTCAAGTTGTGGGTGGCCCAGTTGACAAAAGCCTATTTATATATTGGTTAAGCCAGGAGAAAAATCATAGGCCAAACATTGACTGCATCCTATCAGACGCAGTCACTGTTTGGGTAATGGCAATCACGGAACAGTCCTCCATATAACCCTTTTAGCATGGATAAAGGAATCTGTTGATTCTCTCTCTCAGCTAGCCTTAAAGTGGTCGCTCAGTCTCCTGTGAAAAGTCAGCAGCTAAAAAAACTGTAGCTGCTGACTTCCAGAAAACAGACACCTGTCCCACGATCCAACGGCATGCTCGCCCCAGCCGGTTTCACCCGCTGTCTTCTTTCCTCAGCACCGGCATCTTAACTGTGGGCAACTGGTTGTGACTGCTTGCAGCTTCACAGCCGGATGCCCACCACGCATGTGCTTGTGAATGGTCCCGCAGTCTTCTGGGACACCAGAAGAGCGGGAGGGTGGGAGGAGAACTCTAAGCAATTGGAAGTAGAGCTGGGTACCTGTCAAAATCGGGTATCCGCTCCTCAAAAGTGCCAATTCTTCAAGAGGAGCGGGGGATGAGTCCTTAAAGCGGAACTTCACCTTTTGCGTGGAGCTCCACTTTAAGCTGGCCATACACTAGTAGAAGTTTGTTCATTTGGAATGTTCATTTGATTTTTGTAATGGTTAGTGGGATCAAATTGACCAGATAGAAAATTCTAATGGCTCGTACACACGGGACGATGATCGTGCGTACGACCGTGTTGAATCGTACGTTGACGGTCGTATGTAGCCTACTGACATGCACACGACGGTCGTACATACAACTTGCGGCCGGCCGAACGTGATGACGCGAACGAGCGTATAATGAGGAAGTAGCGTCACCTTTTGGGCTCCTTTCTAATTTCATGTTAGTTGAAGTGGACTTGGCGCATGCGTGTTTAGCACAATACAACTTTGTTGAACTCAGCTGCTCTACACACGACTCAACGGTCGTATGCGAGCTTGTTGATACGACCAAGTTTTCTAGTCTGCACATTCAACTCCCACGAACGACCGTCGTACGTTCAACTGTTGAAAGCGCCGCCACAGACGATCGATTCTGCATGCAACGGTCGTGAGTACGACGTGTTGAACACGATCGTCGTCCCGTGTGTACGAGGCTTAAGTGTTAATGTGGGTTTTGTTTAGGAAAAAGTGAACATATTGTAATGCGTATGTTCTAAGCACAAAAGAAACCTGCTTAATATGGGATTCTATTCCAACAGAAGGTCTGGATGAAGTTTTAAGGGCTCTTGAACAATTAGGTGACTCAATGATGACAAGATTGAATACTCAGATATTTCAGAATTTCCATACAAAGGAAATTCCTCTGGTTTATGTATGGCCAGCTTTTATACTGCTACTTTAGTGACCTCACTCTGCTGGAAGTTGAAATGCAGCTTCTGTTTGACCTGCAAAAAGTCTGCTACTGCTAGCTTGAGAATTTCCCATCTGAATGATCATTACGCATACTTTTATACTTTGCAGCTTCAACAGACCATGTGCTTTATGCGACTTACAGTACAAGTTAAAAATACGTTTGAAGTGTCTACTTTATTCATATTTAGAATCTATAAAGAACTGTGTAATTTGCTGTATTCAGTGTGTGTTAACATAGATAGGGAGATACATTTAAATAGTCTGGCCCTCAATTCGATGAAGATGTTTGCAAACTCTGGGAATGTCTCCAACGTAAAGCTCACAGCTGCTTTTCCTGTTTCTTTGTTCCTCGCTCCTCCCTCCCCCAGGCCTATGTTACTCTTTTCATTGACTTACAATTGTGTAAACTGAAACCCAGTACATTTCCTGCTCACTCATGTTCACAGACATAAGCAAGGCTTGTTTTTCTGCAAATCATTTCTGTTAGTAGGCTGAAAAATAATCCCAACTGCAATGTGATGCAAGAAGCAAACGTGTTGTAGTAGTTTGATTGTTAAACTACATTTAGTTGAATAAAAAAGTTGTATGCTTACTAATATAACTTTTTAATCAGTTGATTAAAAAAAAAAAAAAAAAGTTATACTGGTAGTGATATTAAGAAGATATAAAGATATTAAAAAGTTAAATGTTGCTTCTCCATGCATAAAACAGTGTGATTTATTATTAACCACTTGACCCATGGAAGATTTGCCCCCCTTCAGGCCATTTTTTGCCATACAGCACTGCGTTATTTTAACTGACAATTGCATAGCCATGCAACGCTGTGACCAAATACATTTTCCCCACACATAGAGCTTTCTTTTGGTGGTATTTGATCACCTCTGTGTTTTTTTATTTTTTTGCGTTATAAACAAAAAAAAAACAATTTTGAAAAAAAAAAAATATTTTTTTACTTTCAATTTTTAATACAGCGATCAGTGCTAAAAATATGCACTTTCACTTTACTGACACTGACTGGGAAGGGGTTAACATCAGGGGTGACCAAAGGGTTAAATGTGTGCCTAGCCAGTGTTTATGTGAACTGTGGGAGGCGCTTTTAGTAGGGGAAGAGATGGGACACAGGTGCTGCAGAGCAATGCCTGGGATTCGGGGACATGCCTCGTCGGAGGTGTGGGTGGCCGGGGAGGCATGCCACACATGGCACACTTGGGGGGACACAGTAATAATTTTGCACCCCCCTAAAATGTTGCACCCGGGGCGAAAGTACCGGCTGCAACCCCCCCATGGCACTGCGATCCGGGGACACACTGGCTCCGGGGACAGTCCTCAATCCGGGGACTGTCCCCTGAGCCAGGGGATATCTGGTCACCCTACCTGGAAGTGTCAGATCACGTGTATATATAGGTGATCCAGTGCACATAGGGTTGCCACATCATCCCTTTAATCCAGGACACATATGAATTACACAGGTTGTTCTGAGGCTGATTGAATGTTTAATTACCACCTTAATCAGCCTCAGAACCTGTGTAATTCATATGTATCCTGGATTAAAGGGATGATGTGGCAACCCTAAGTGCACAGGTGCTGCCCTGTAGCAGTAAAACTGCTATAGGGCGGACCTGAAGGGGTTAATATTTATTACTGTGCCCCTTTAACCACCAATCCTTTTCATTTGGCTCCAGGTTTTTTCAGCACAACAGCCAACAGCAACAATCAGATGTTGTTTTCCATTTTATTGAAAAATGAAATAAGAATGATGATTGACCATTAACGTTGGCCATACACCATTAGAGTTTTTGTTGGAACTTTTGTTTGAAAATCTGAAAAATCACTCCAATCAAGTATTCCATCTTGCCATTACAGAGTCAACTAATTTCATTTAGAAGCACTTAGTAGTAAACCATGTTGAAAAAAATAAAAAAAAATGATCCCCCCGCAGGGTAATGTCATAATCTTCCAGTATGCTGTGAAACGGATCCCCTGAGCAGTGCCCTGTCACTGCTGACAGAAAATCCATCTTTACCCGGTCTATCTTCCGGGTTTGTGGGCTCCAGTCACTTGAATGGCACGATGACGCCACTCTTGCACATGTGCGTGGAAGTCACGACCACGGCATGGCTCTCTTAACGGCTCTCCATGCTGTCCATTGAGAGACCTGTGCGCATGCGCCGGTGATGTCACCAACTGATTCACGTGCAAATATCTCCTAAACGGTGCACATTTAGGAGATATTTACTGTATTTACTGGGGAGCCTTATTATAGGCTTACCTGTAGGTACAAATCAGCAATGGGAGTTTACTCCCACTTTAAATTTTAGTTCAGACCTGCAGTTATAGTTAGTTAGACAGCAACAACCAAGTGTCTAGTTCCCCTGAGATTGGTCGGTTGGTGTTGTGAGACACTTAAGCCCCATACACACGGTTCGACGGTTGTATACAACAGGTCGTACTCACGACCGTTGTATGCGATATCGATCGTTCGTTTGCGCGATTTGAACAGTCGAACATACGACGGTCGTACAAGGGAGTTGTATGAGCAGACTAGAAAACTTGGTCGTACCAACAAGCTCTCATACGACCATTGTATCGTGTGTACAGAGCAGTTGGTACAACAAAGTTGTATTGTGCAAAACACGCATGCTCAGAAGTCAGGAATGGCCGGATGCTAATTACATGCACCTGAACGTTCTTCTGTGCTCGTACGATCGTGTAGTGCAGTCAGTATGCTACATACAACAGCCAACGTACGATTCGACACGGTCGTACGTGCGATCGTCATCCCGTGTGTACGGGGCTTAAGGAGAGGGCTATCTTCTGTCTTCGAGTACCTTCCTTAAATTATATGAAGGTCATTGCTAACCTCTTCTGTCTGGTTGTCTCTGGCTTCAATGCTTTTGAAGTTACTGACCCAGGACAGGTTTTCAGAATGAAGTCAGAACTCCTAATCTACATACTTGATCTAAGTCAGAGATTCAGAAGGTACCAAAGTCACTGAACTGTGTGAAAGCTAGGAAAGAAGTATTTTCAGAAGAAGTAAGCTATGGAAGCTATTATATTTCCCTTGGTATAGTTTTTTCAGTTCAACTAAATGTGACTGTTCATTGTAATGTCCACCTCTACAGTTTCTGGGGCTCACACAGTAAAGGATAAGGCATGGTACACAGGCCAAAAATGACTGGTTCATCAGAACTGGGCAACTTTTCTATGGTTTGGCCCATGTACAGGCGGTCCCCGGGTTACAAACAAGATAGGGTCTGTAGGTTTGTTCTTAAGTTGAATTTGTTTGTAAGTGGGAACAGGTACATTTTTTAAGTGTTGCTTCAGCCAAAACAACTATTTTTAAGCTTTTTGGATAGCATAGGGAAGGGGTAACACCCCTGTAATGTTTGTTTTGCTGTCTATGTTTCTGTTCAGAAGAATTCACCTCACTTCCTGTACCAATGATAATTGGATTTTGAAAAATTTGGGTTGTTGTGGAAACAAGGATTGGTGATAAAACCTCAGTGGAGACACCTTTTTCCCATAATAACTCTTACAGGAGTGAATTTCCCTTCCTAGGGGGAGATTTCCTGTCACTTCCTGTTGTCTCCCTCCCTTTGTAAGTCGGATGTTTGTAACTAGGGGACCACCTGTATATAAGTCCCAGTCTGACAGAAGCTGTCTCATGACTGAGCTGAACAAAACAAACTTCTCATGTTCACCATGCAGAATTGCAATTTAATATAGTTATCTCCCCTCCCTCAAACACCTCTCATTTAAGTTTAAGGCCTCATACACAAGGGCGTCTGTGAAAAAATAGGCAAAACGTCAGGTCTGACGTTTTGTAAAAAATTGGCGTTTTTACCGGTGTTTTGCATCAGCGTTAGTGAGCGTCGGCGTCAATAGGCGTTTTAAAAAAAAAAAAATCAGTTCTCTGCTATTTTTCAACCTAAATACGCTGGCGTAAAAAAACGCAGGTTAACGCCGGAGCGGTGTTAGTGAGCGTTTTGCCGATTGGCGCCAAAAAAGGCCAAAACGCTACAGCCTCAGAACGCACTGGTCCTGTGTTCTAGAAACAGCTCACTAACGCCGACGCCCTCTACTGCTCACAAACGCCGGCGTTTTTAGAGGGCCATTGAATAACATGGAGAGCTGCAAAAAACGCCCCTTAACATGGCGTCAAAAAACGCACGGGTGTATGAGGTCTTAAGCCTATCCAGGTTCCTGCCAGGACCAGGCTGTGCTGCCCAGGGGGAAGATGCACAGTGGTTACTCCAAATTCTCTGCTCTGTTCCTCATTTCTTCATGTGTGGAGAAAATCTGATTCATTCCTATGAAGAAGCCATCTATCATTTGAACACATAAAATGCTTCTTCATAGGAATTAATAGAAATCTCTCCCATTGTGTGTGGAAGATGTTGTGTGACTCTTGGTCAATCTGCCCAGAGTGTGGGCAGGTGAGCATAATACAGGGTGGGCTTCCAGTATCCGTAGTTTCAGGTGCTGCACATCTCGTATCTTCACAGCATAGACAATTGCCTTCAGATGACTCCAAAGATAAAAGTCTAAGGGGGTCAGATCGGGAGACCTTGGGGGTCATTCAACTGGCCCACGACGACCATTCCACTTTCCAGGAAACTGTTCATCTAGGAATGCTCGGACCTGACACCCATAATGTGGTGGTGCACCATCTTGCTGGAACTATGATGTCGGTGATGGGGAATTGCTGGCCATCAAGTCGGTTTTGGAGGAATGGCGGTACCTCCTGGAAGGAGCAGCTCACCCGGTATTGGTTTTTACTGACCATAAAAACCATAAAAAAACCATATGCTGTGAAGATACGAGATGTGCAGCACCTGGAACTAGGGATACTGGAAGCCTGTGCTAGCATTTCTCCTGCGGTGTTGCTATCAGTGTGTGAAGAGTGGGAGAAGAGGTTGCATTGACAATCCAGCACAATGGGCAGCACATTGAACACATTTTATAAGTGGTCAGAAACTTGTAAATAACTCATGAAAGAATAAAGTTACGTTAAAACCAAGCACACCATTGTTTTTCTTGTGAAATTCCCAATAAGTTTAATGTGTCACATGACCCCCTCACATATACTAATGTGCCACAAACAGGAAGTTAATATCACCAACCATTCCCATTTTATTAAGGTGTATCCATATAAATGGCCCACCCTGTATTACAGGAGGGAATTCTGGGGCACAATTTGAAGGATAATTATATGAAACTATAGTTATCCTTAAAAACTAAAAGAAAAGAAGTTGAGCACAAACGTGCTGATTTTTCTTTAACCTGCCCCATCAGTTCATATGAGGTATGGCTGAATAAAGGGCTGCTCTAGGTCGTAACTTGGTGCTTCTCTCACTGACTGACAAGAGCAGCAGGGGAGTGAAAGGAAGGTAAATATACACAGCTGAGTAGAGATGAGCTTGCTTGTCCTCCTAATGCCTCGTACACACGAGTCGACGATCGTATACAACAGGTCGTACGAACGACTGCTGTATGCGAAATCGATCATTAGTACGCGCGATTAGAACTGCCGACGTATGACGCTCGTACAACGGGAGTTGTATGAGCAAACTAGAAAACTTGGTAGTACCAACAAGCGGTCGTACGACCGTTGTATCGTGTGTACATAGAAGTTGGTCCAAGAAGTTGTATTGTGCAAAACACGCATGCTCAGAAGTCAGGAATGGCCGGATGCGAATTACATGCACCTGAACTTTCCCTTTATACGTTCACTACGTTCAGCTTGGTCGTACGATCGTGTAGTGCATGTCAGTATGCTAGATACAACAGCCAACATATGATTTGGTCCGTTCGGTCGTACGACCGTCAAACCGTGTGTACGAGGCTTTACTCACCACTAACCTGCATCTCATACGTGAACAGAGCAAACAATTTTCGTTTAATGTGTACTGTTTTAGTACGGTGTTTGTATGCAAAGAAATCGGATATGAAAGACTGCCCGTGATCAGAAACAATAAACAACACATATGAGAAATTTTGTACAATTAGCACAATCCTTCGTTTTGCTGTGAAACATGGAAAACCAGACGATCATTCATCCGATTTTCTTATAGTGTACTGGGCTAAAAGTGATACTAAAGCTTTGTTTTTTTTAAAATAACAAACATGTTATACTTACCTCCTCTGTGAAGTGGTTTTGCACAGAGTGGCCCCGATCCTCCTCTTCTGGGTTCCCCCAGAGGCGCTCCTGGCTCCTCCTGTTATCTGACTGGGGGCAGCCGTGCGGGCGCGCTCCCGGGTCCTGGTGTTGCATCCATCAACACAGACAGCAGGACTCGGCCCCGCCCCCTGCTCTCGCGTCACTGGACTTGATTGACAGCAGTGGGAGCCAATGCTCCTGCTGCTATCAGTCTTGCCAATAAGCACGTGAGTCAGCCGCTGGAGCTACTAGGCTCTTCCCCAGCATGGGAACGATTGGGGTCAAGTAAAACGGGGGCTCTGAGAGGCTGCTGTAGTAGAAAAGATTTTTCACTTTAATGCATAGAATGCATTAATGTGAAAAACAGTGAGGGTTTACAGCCCCTTTAAGAGATGAGTTCAGACGACGTCCATGATAAGCTCTACAGTTGGGTAGACCTGTTGCTTTACCTTAGAGCAGAGTTCCATCCAAAAGTGGAACTTCTGCTTTAATGGAAGGTGACCCCCCGGCATGCCACAATTGGCATGTCTTATTTTTTGGGGGGTGACCAGGGACCCTGTTTTCACAGGGTCCCAGGTCCACTTCCTCCCCTGGCACCGCGGCTCAGGCAGAGAAGTCCACCGTCCCCCTCCCTCTCGGCGATCTTCTGGGACACGTCACTGGTCCCAGAAGATATGCCAGCCAGTCACAAGGCGCAGCGCGACTCGCGCATGCGCAGTGCACGTCCGGCTTTGAAGCCAAAGCAGGGTGCTCACACCTGTGATGCCGGAGCCGCGGGGAGGAGAGGAGTGAGCCCTCGGGCAACCGCATCGCTGGAGCGAGGGACAGGTGAGTGTCCGATTGTTAAGAGTCAGCAGCTACACTTTTTGTAGCTGCTGACTTTTAACTGGGTGGAACTCCGCTTTAAGCTGGCCATACAGAGCTCATATTTTAGCTGATTCCTGTTGAATCAGCCAAAATTTGAGCTGTGGGTAGCCCTGTTTGGGTTGGTTTGAAAAATTGGCAGGTGGAAAAACTGCTGGTTGAACAGTGTTTGCACCCAATCAAAGGCAGTTGCCATTTGGTATGTATTGACAGCTGCAGGTGCTGGCTGCCTGAATACAATAACTGGCAGGTGCAGATTCCTTCAGCATAGATAAGGAAAGCAAATGTTCACTTTAATTTAGAATAAACTCTATCTCTCTCTATATATTTATACACTCAATGGCCACTTTATTAGGTACCCCTTGCTAGTACTGGATTGGACCCCACTTTGCCCACAGAACTACCTTAAAGCTTCATGGCACAGATTGAACAAGGTGTTGGAAACATTCCTCAGAGATTTTGGTCCATATGACATGATAGCCTCATGCAGTTGCTGCAGATTTGTCGGCTGCACATCTATGATGTGAATCTTCCGTTCCTCCACCTCCCAATGGTGCTCTATTGGATTGAGATCTGGTGACTGTGGAGGCCATTGGAGTACAGTGACCTCATTGTCATGTTCAAGAAACCAGTGGTGAGATGATCTGAGCTTTGTGACATGGAGCATTATCCTGCTGGAAGGAGCCATCAGAAGATGGGTACACTGTAGTCATAAAGGGATGGACTTGGTCAGCAAGAATATCAGGTAGGCCGTGGCGTTAAAACAAGGAGCCCAAAGTGCGCCAAGAAAATATCCCCCATACCATTACACCACCACCAGCCTGAACCATTGATACAAGGCAGGATGGATCCAGGCTTTCATGTTGTTTACGTCAAATTCTGACCCTACCATCTGAAATCGAGACTCATCAGACCGGTCTTCTACTGTCCAATTTTGGTGAGCCTGTGTGAATTGTAGCCTTAAGCCCCGTACACACGGTTTGACGGTCGTATACAACACGTCGTACTCACGACTGTTGTATGCGAAATCGATCGTTCGTATGCACGATTTGAACAGTAGAACATACGACGGTCGTACAAGGGAGTTGTATGAGCAGACTAGAAAACTTGGTCGTACCAACAAGCTCTCATACGACCGTTGTATCGTGTGTACAGAGCAGTTGGTACAACAAAGTTGTATTGTGCAAAACACGCATGCCCAAAGTCAGGAATGGCCGGATGCTAATTACAATCACCTGAACGTTCTTTCCCCGGACGTACGATCGTGTAGTGCAGTCAGTATGCTGCATACAACAGCCAACATACGTTTTGACGCGATCGTACGTGCGATCGTCGAACCATGTGTACGGGGCTTTAGTTTCCTGTTCTTAGCTGACAGGATTGGCACCAGGTGTGGTCTTCTGCTGCTGTAGCCCATCTGCATCAAGGTTCAATGCTGTGCATTCAGAGATGATATTCTGCATACCTTCGTTGTAATGAGTGGTTATTTAACTTACTGTTGCCTTTCTCTCATCACAAACCAGTCTGCCCATTCTCCTCTGACATAAAGAAGGCATTTTCATCCACACAACTGCCGCTCACTGGATATTTTCTCTTTTTCAGATCATTCTCTGTAAACCCTAGAGATGGTTGTGCGTGAAAATCCCAGTAGATCAGCAGTTTTTTAAATACTCAGACCAGCCCACCTGGAACCAACAGCCATGCCACCTTCAAAGTCACTTAAATCCCCCTTCTTCCGAATTCTGATGCTCAGTTTTGAACTTCAGCAAGTCGTCTTCACCACATCTAGATGCATTAGTGCATTGAGTTGCTGCCATGTGATTGGCTGATTAGCAATTTGTGTTACCAAGCAATTGAACAGGTGTACTTAATAAAGTGGCCGGTGAGTGCATATATATCCATATTATTTTTCTTTGCGATAATAGTCTGTAATCCGTCCCAACTTTTTTTTTAGGACCCCCAAATTTATCTTTCTTGGTACCCAAATACCACAAATTAGCTGCTTCTTGCAAAAATTCTGTTGCTAATGACCAGCATTTAAACTGGTTTATGAAAACTGAACCTGTTCTATGTAGCAACCAACCCAAGATCTTGTTTCGTTTTCTTATAGTGTCAAAGGTTAAATATCATTGGCTGTCACTGGAAACAAATTTGACATACCAAAATACTAAGGGCCGGTTCACACATAGGCGACTTGCTCTCTGACTTGTGTCGCCCCAAGTCGCTTGACATCAGAAATCCCATTGACGTGAATTGGTGCCGTCTTAGTGTACACTACTGAAGTCGCTCCGACTTCAAAAAAGGTTCCTGTACTACTTCAAGGTGACTTCTATCCGACTTGTGCCCATAGAATTCAATGGAAGTCACCTCCAAGTCAGATCCCCATCTATATTGAAGCGACGTTACAGAAAAAAGAAAATAATTTACACAGGTACTCCCCGCAAATTACCCAGGCAACCCCCTCCCTCCCTTTTCTGATTGGCCACAGGCAAAGTCGCCTGTCATGGAGGTTGCTTTAAGTAAGTCGCCCAACATCATGCTGAAGTCGCCTTGAAGTCACGTTCAAATCTCCTAGCAAAGTAGCCCCTGAAATCGGATCGCCTATGTGGGAACCGGTGTTCTGCCCAAGTGCCAAACTCCAAACCCAGGTCACTTCCGTTTTTTTAAACCATTATAACTTCCCAATTATGACGAATTTCTGCTTGTAGAAAACACCGGCAACGGACTACAGTCTGTTACCGGGAGATGTCGCTGTGTTAGGAACACACCGGCTAAAGAGGACAACCTTGTCCCCGCCTAGGAGGCGGCCATTTTCTTGGTTGGTATGCGAGTATAAATCTCCGCTCATATACCGTGCACTGGACTGCAGTCCGTTGCCGCTGTTTTTTAAAAACACCTCTTGTTGAACGTAAACAGAAATTCGCCATAATTAGGACGTTATTGTGTTTTAAAGCAACTGGAAGTGACGCGGGTTTGGCATTTGGGCAGTACATCGGCGCTATTACAATAACCTTGCCAGTTTATCTTGTAATTGGGATAATTTTCATCTTACTTTCTTTGTGTCTTTGCAAGATCACGGAGGACATTATCAGAGCTGCTTGCCTTTTTTTCCACTGTGCTACAGCCTGGGGTGGAAAATCCATGAAGACCACTTCTCACTGTAGGAGATCGCAGTTTAGCCCTAGTAACATGCAGATGCTGTATATTTTGCAGGTTTTCTGCCAAGAAACTGTATGTTCTTTTGGTTTTAGGCCTCATACACGCGGACGTTTCTTAAAAAGTAAACAAAACATCGGGCCCGACGTCAAGGAAAAAAATCTGCGTATTTCGGCGTTAGTGAGCGTCGGCGTCAATAGGCGTTTTTTAAAGAAAAATCATCCCTCTGCTATTTTTCAACCTAAAAACGTTGGCGTCAAAAAACGCCGGTTAACGCCGGTATGGCGTTAGTGAGCGTTTTGCGGCGTCGGCGTCAAAAAAACGCCAAAATGCTACAGCCTCAGAACGCACTGGCGGTGGGTTCTACTTTCAGCTCACTAATGCCGACGCTATCTAGAGCTCAAATAACGTTTTTATGGGGTCATTGACTAACATGGAGAGACGCAAAAAACGCCAGAAAATGCCGGCGTCAAAAAACGTCCGTGTGTATGAGGCCTAAAGGTTATCATTCATATGTGATAAGGCAAGTTAAGTAAAAAACCTCACCTATTCCCATTAGGACTTTTCAGGTTTTTATTTTGTCCCTGCACATTTTCATTCATTGGTACAGCCTGAGCTTGCAGCCTCCACACCTAACAAACACACCCTTTCTTCATCAGGCTCCCACTGTGCATTGTCTTTGGAACAAGCCTACTTTCCACTCCTGAGACTCATTGTAATCCAAGAGAGACAGCCTATCCATATGCACACAAACGTGTTTATTTATACCATTGTAAGTAAAGGGATGTTGAATAACTTTATTCAAGTTTTTATATGCTAATCTTTATGTTCATTGCAATCATTTGCAGTTCAACTGATTTGGTTTAAAATATAAAAGGAATGAATGTTTTTGCTGTATTTTTTTTTTTAAATGCTAAAACAAATGCACTTGTATTACAACACAAGTGTAGGCTTTTCCGTATTCTGATTTCCCTCATCATTACTGCAAAGTAAATGAGAAAATGTTCTTGAAAATGAGAAATAAAAGGCAAAAGCTGACCATATGTGGGGGAAGACCCTCTGGATAACTTTCCCATTATAAGTTTGCCTGTCCTTACTGTAGATCTAGACAATTTCCATTTTTTTTCATGCTTTCATCCTTTACAACTCTTAGGCCTCATACACACGGGCGTATCTTAAAAAATAAACAAAACGTCGGACCCGACGCCAGGGAAAAAAAATCATAATTTTTCGGCGTTATGCATCGGCGTTAGTGAGCGTCTGCGTCAATATGCTTCTTTTTTTAAAAAAAAAAAAATCAGCCCTCTGCTTTTTTTCAACCTAATAACGTTGGCGTCAAAAAACGCCAGTACGGCGTTGGTGAGAGTTTTGCGGCGTCGGCATCAAAAAATGCCAAAACGTTACAGCCTCAGAACACGCTGGCCGTGGGTTCTACTTTCAGCTCACTAATGCCGATGCCCTCTACAGCTCAAAAACTTTGGCGTTTTTATGGGGCCATTGACTGACATGGGGAGCTGCAAAAGACGCCAGAAAACGAAGGCGTCAAAAAACGTCCATGTGTATGAGGCCTTATACTGCATCCTTTTTATCCACTTCCTGTCTACATGCAGGCTGCGCATTATTGCTCTGGATTTGCTATCACCCCGTAACAGAAAGGACCTCCATGACATGATCACTGAAGTTGGGAATCAGGAACTTGCTGAAACGTTGATTAATTTAATTGAAAAATCAAAGGCCCTTTGCGAAAATTGTTGGCAAAAGAATTAGGCACTGTTTGGGTGTTCTGATAGCTGACGTAATACAATACTTGCAGCAGAAGATTTGTCCATTCATGCTGTCTAATGTGTATAAAGGATGGGCTTGGGCGTGTTCGCAAGTGCACGTGCCTGAGAAGTGAACCCTGAACTGCGCCAATCACAGGCAGTGAGACATTTTCCCGATGCGCGGCTACAGCGATCGGAGAATGTCTCACTGCCTCTTATTAGCGCAGTGCAGGGTTCACTTCCCGGCGGGCTTGGGCACGTGCACTTGCGAACACGCCCGAGCCCATCCTTAGTGTGTGTTAGATTCTTTTGTTCAGCCCGCAAGCTAACGGCAAGCTTAAAGCGCAAAAAACCCCCCCCCAAAAATCTTCTCCCTGCAAATGATGTCATAATGTGCTAGTATGCACTGCATTAGAAAGACTTACCTGAAAATGAAGCCCTTCAGTGGCATGCTGTCACTGCTGGCAGGGCTTCCATCTTCACCCGACCTTCCTTCCCGGTTCGCAGTAAGCTGCCATTTGACTGGCTGAGCCGCACTGACGTCCCTCCCAAACAAGCTTGCGGAGGGCATGGCTGCGGCACAGCTCTCTCTATGGATGGGACACCATCTATTGAGAGCGCAGTGCTCATGCACCGGTGACATGGTCCATGGTTATTGACAGTCACCAGCTCTCTGCAGTCTGAAGACAGAGTGCTGAGTGATCAGCTGTGTTTGATCGCTCAGTTCTCAGTCTGGAGCCGGTGGGGGACAGATGCAGCATTGGACAGTAGAAACAGCTTGTGTGCGGCACAACTTTAGTAAACTAACCATACCAAGAAGTATCAAACAATGGTTGCAAGAGACTTTCTGCTGGAAATCTCTGACTGAACTGAAACTTTTGCTCAGTCACAGTGCTTCATACACAATATAATTGTTAAATAAGCAATGAGAGTATTTATCATATCTGGGTGGCCCTAAGTGGGCATGTCTTCCTGTCTACCCCCTAGCAACAAATGTGTATCGTTGCTTATTTTCAAGCATATACTGCAGATATAATAGTTGGAAGCTGATTGACCGATATGGACACCAAATACAAAATATGCCTTGCTATTTCTAATAAATAAACTATATGTGATCATATGAAAAATCCAAACCATGACAGTTACGTCCGTCACTCTTGTACGTCTGAGGTCCGTCCGTTGACAGTACCAAACCTAAAAAGTATACTAGTGTATATCAAATAAATAATCTTTATCGTTCCGTATAAAACATAAACCACAGGTATAGCCAGTTAGTCGAAGGTTGATAATATAGACGTCATATACGAACTTTTATTCGTTGCTATGTGTAAACAACGATCCCCCATCTGTCCTTCTGTACGGGTGAATCCCGGTGGGTCTATACTATTTATGAGAGTAACGAATAAATTGTTAATATAACACATACTTCGTGACACTGACTCGTTTTCAAAGTCAAGTCAGTCTCTAAAGGTCGTCTTTCAGAGAACGTTGGTAACAAACTATGAAGA
>BLSH010029790.1:1139989-1160561 GCA_018402905.1 Glandirana rugosa
CCTCCGAGATTAACCGAATTTTTTCCCCCCGAGCCCTGCGTCTCTTGACGCGGGACTCGGGTGGGTCAACACCTTGTTATCGTTTAATTATAAGCAATAACTTATGTCTATTTTAGGACGCGAAACCCGATTTTTCCTGTATATTACGCTGATACGTCTGTCCAAAAGCCACCTTGGGGAGTTACGTTTATTTTATACTTTGACGTCGCGTTTTTTAAGTATACTGAACATAGAGGACTTTTGCTCAAGATTTCAGTGATTTATATATGGACTTTGTGTTTTACATATGAAATTTTTATATATGAATTTTTTGCGCTGCAGTTTCATATTTTATTTGCATTGAGGGGTTCCACCGAAAACCTGTCTGCATAGTCGCATTATATGTCCTTTTTAGCCCAAAGCGCAGGATTTTATCTGTATTCAATAACGAATATTAATTTGCTATTGTTCCACAACTGGGTGGGCTCAGGGCGCAGTTCTCTGCGTCCCGAGCCCCCCTTTTTTAAGCCAATTAGAGCCTCCAGCTCTAATCATGTGCGTAAAAACAAACAAACAAAAAAAAAATAAACCCATTGGAATCCATGCATCTGGCTCCCTGAATGTAGATTAGGGGCCTGGTGCATGGATTAGGGGGGCGGCGCCCCTGCACCCCTAATGGACGGGCTGCCACTGCCCGATTGATTACCTCAGAAATATACTGTAGGTATAGTTATACTTCCAGATCAATCAGGGCTGCTTTCCTTCGATCAGAAGTTCAGGTTGCAGCTTTTAGCTGTGCAGAAATAGAGGTTAGATGGAAGAGAGACAAAATGTTTTTAATATGAAATAAAAAAAACCTTAGATCGAAATGTTATTTTATCCCATGGCAGTTGCTCACTGATGAATTTTTACCTCCTGACGTATCATTGTAACATTGCTACTAAGGCTCGGTTCACATTGATGCGACATAGGATCCGACTTGTGAGACCCCAAGTCGGATGACATGTGAAATTCAATATTTCCCTATGAGAGCTGTTTTAACTGATATAACACAAGTCTGTCCGACTAGAAAGGTTCCTGCACTACTTTGGCCCGACTTTGATACAACTTCAATGCCACAGAGTGTAAAAAGTCACACCAAAGTATCAAAGTTAGATTCCAAAGTTGCAATGAAAGTCGCGCAACTTTTGAGTCGGGCTAGTGTGAACCTTAAAGCGGAGGTCTGCACTTCCCTGCAAAAATTAAAAGCCAGCAGCTACACATACTGTAGCTGCTGACTTTTAATAATAGGACACTAACCTGTCCTGGAGTCCAGCGATGTCGGCACCGCAGCTGATGTTTCCAACAGCTGTGGGGTGTTGCCACTGCCATTACGAGTAAGTGATCCCAGCAGTATAGCATAATGGCTTCAGGCCAGGAACCCTACTGCGCATGCGCGAGGTTCTGCTCCTCTCTCCTACTGGCCCGGCAGTGGGGGAAGGAGAAGCAGGCAGCCGAACTGCTGGCGTAATTTGCTGCGGGGCCTGGACTCCGTCAAAGACAGGTATCCCACCCCCCCCCCCCCCGAAAGGTGCACCTTTCACCGGGGGGGGGGGGATCAGATGAGCGGAAGTAACAATTTGAATTTAAAAAAACAGATGACTCCTTGGATAGACATAACAGGGTTTGGTTGCTGTGGCACACCATGGAATATCCAACTTGACTATGTCCAGTCAACATTGTTCGTGCTTCACCCTGGGTACATCAGACATCTTAGTGGGATGCTTTTTTTATTTGTAAATAATACATTTAGAATTTATAAGCACTTTAACATAATACCTTAGAATTGTAGGTGTCTGCTCAATTTAAAAAAAAAAAACATATGTAGCGCCCCCTAGTTAGGTGGAGAGTTAGAGAGGATTTTTGGTAAGGTGAGGAAAAATTTAGTCAGGCCTGACTGAAGGATTGTTTTTGTTTCTGGTCTGGGAGTGGCTCAGGTAGGACTAGGTGATTCACAGTTGAGGTCACCAGGACCTCACACTTCTTTCCAGAAGCTGATGGAATATTCTGGACAGAGAGCTGGGAGGGAGGTGTAGCCATCTGGGGTATTCTAAGGTGCCCTGGCCAATCCCCAAACTGGATTGGCAGGGGCAGGCCTCCTTAAATACCCAGGATCAGCCCAGTCTGGAAAGAGTGAATTCGGGTGGAAGAGCAGGAATGCAGCTGAGGTTGCGGAGGCCCATCGGAAGCCCCCAGTCTGGGGGGTGACCTTGAGGCCTGGGGCTCAGGAGTGTCCTGGAGAATAGCAAGATCCTAGAGGAGAGGCACAAGGGAGCAGGAGAGCAACAGACAGTGCTACGGGAGAAGCTTAAGAAGGAGTCCACCTGTGGTCGGTGAGTGACACACACCCTGGAAAGCTGTAGAGGCATGGCGAAGCAGATTGGGAAGTCTAGGCAATCTGGTAGGATGCAGAAGTCAGTAAGGAACTGTGGTGTCACTGTGATAGTGGTGGAGATCGTCACAGCTGAAGTGGCTGGCAAGGCCTGGAGTAAGAGGATAGGCTGGGAGTTGTAGTCCATCGTTTGGCTAGCTAGCACAAATTAAAGTGACTTTGCTACACTCAACCCCTAAACCTGCAAAAGGTGGTCAGGAGGCCTGATAAATCTACATCAGGTCTCACATGTGCTAGCTAGGCCATGTAAAGTGGAGGCTGGTAAATTTCCTTCCAAGCCTCACCAGTGGAAGTAGGGTTGCCACCTCATCTCTTTAAACCCGAACACATTAATTACACAAGTTCTGAGGCTGATTAAGGTGGTAATTAAACTCACTTGGTGCCTTATCTGCATTCAATTGGCCTCTGAACCTGTGTAATTCATATGTGTTCGGGTTTAAAGGGATGAGGTGGCAACCCTAAGTGGAAGTAAGAAGTGTGCAGGAGAGAGGAACCGGAGTCTGCAGAAGCAAGTGATGTGCTGGAGGAAGAGATGTGTTGTATATACGGAGAGTGTATATAGATGGTCCCGTGTGCATTGAATTAAAGCTTTGGGCATACTACAACATCCCCACTCCCATCCAATTTCAATTCCCCTAATAAAACAAAACAAACCAAACTACCGGCCTGTTCTGTGACTGTCAAGCAGTATGGATGTGATTGAGGGCAGTGTGAGCAGGTGAACCACAACACTCAGCCACCCCTAAGGGGGTCATTGGCTACACATAAAAAAAAAACATTTTTCAAAAAGCCTTTACATTATCGAAATTCGTTAATACAATGTCAAGAAATACAGCTTCATGTCCTTCCTGTAAAGTAATGTTTGGCTTCCTCTCCAAGATCAAGCGTGTTCTCTATCTGGTGAAAGGTTATGTAAATTGCATGTGTTCTTGCTACATATGTACTGTAGTCTAAATCCACACATTCTCTGTGCTGGATAATAGGATAAAGGATAAGCTAAATAAGGATATTACACACAGAAAACTTAAAAGAAGCATTGAAGGGTCACTGACATGAAAACAGGAGTTTCTGAGGGCTTGTATTCCAGAGATAAGATAGTAACTAAGAAACAAGAATGCAGCCATGTAAGCTCAAAGTCAAGGATTTTTGCTGCTCTGTCTGCTATAAAGGCACTGCTCAGCTCCCTCTGCTGGCTGAAACAGATAGCAACAATGTATTACAATTTAACTATGTTCACACCAGAGCAGAGCGTATTCCTGGTGATTATGAAGTGGTTTTAGTTGACATTTTTACAAGAATTTTGCAAGCCTTGTGCAAATATTGTTGCACGTGTATCAAACTTCAGGCGTTTAGAGAGGAGAGCAGTTCTAGAGGACGAGAGAAGTTTTTTCAGACATAAAAAGTTCACATAAAAATTCATGAAAACACTTGTGTTGTGTGTTGACAGGAGCTCTTGTTGAAGTTTATGGTGCCAAAAATGTCTGATTTTGCAGAAAAAAAAAAAAAAATCATGTATTTCTCTGAGCACAGAGCACTAAGCATACAAGCATTGAAATATGAACAGACACGATTTGTTTATAACTGGAATTATGCATGTTGAGTGTAGTCAGGTGTAGTAAATCGTAGGACAATACCATACAAAACGCTCAGGTGTGAATGGGGGTTTGACCACCTCCCGCCCGGCCGCTCTACATAAACTGTCAAGCGGGAGTAGCCAGTACCAGGTCCATTCGCATCGGTCCAGTACCCAGATTGGTGATCTGCTGTATCTACCATCACAGATCACGCCACTGCACGCGTGATACGTATGATCATGGGTATGTCCTCCCAGAAGCAAGCCTTGTGTGTGCCCCAGGGGGCGTGCAGTGGTGCGATCTGTGACCAGTGGACCAGTGGAGAGAAATCACATGTCCAGTAGTAAACAATGGCTTTCATTCATGATGCCATTGCTTACTACTGTGATCTCTGTGATTGTTCACAGTGATCACATGGTACAGGGCCAGTCTCAGCGACCCTGTACTATGTGATAGCTGTGACCAATCACAGCAATCACAATAGTAAACAATGGCATCATGAATGGATGCTAAACACCGTTAAGATGATTGCTTATACAGTGATCATTGCTGTAACAAGCAATCATAGTGTAAACATCCCCCCCAGAGCAGTACGGTGTCACTATGGTAACATTGCACTGCTCTGATGACAGTATGTAAAAAAAGTTTAAAAAATGTGTGTGTGTGTGGGGTGGGGCTACAGGGGATCGGTGCCAGCAAATGCACTCCCCTGCTGCATCAATCACCTCATTCTGTGCAGGATCCCCTTCCTCCTGTGTGCCCCCCACCACACGGCAGCGCTGCCTGCTTCCCCTCCTCTTCCTTCCACTAGGCGTAGACCCCTGATATTTCACCAAAGCCCCCCCAACAACATTGTGAAAAATTTGTAAAAAATTATTTTAAAAATACCTCATTCACACACAGAGCTTTTTTGTTAACTTGATACAGTTTTGTCTTTTAGATTTAGTGTCCCTGATCACTACCACCCCAGTCCCTGATCACCGCCCCACTAGTTACAATGCCCCTGATAACCATCACACCAGTTACACTACAGTATCCATGATCACCGCCACACAAGTCACAGTTTTCCTGATCACTGCCACACCAGTCATAATATCACCATAAGGGCTTGTTCATATGTGCAATGTAAACACAGATGGCTCTTCAGAAATCCTTCAACAGTCAGTGAGGAGGCATTGTATCTCCTCCTCACCACTTGCTTTAACCCCTTGGACCCCGCACAAGCACCCCCATTTCCTTGAATCGGTGAGTGTACAGGGGGTATAATTCCTGCCACAGTTGCAAAGCAAAGCATTGCAGCCACAGCATGTGTACACCCCCAGCTGCTGCCTCTGCAATGAGTTTTGGGGTGTAAAGTAATTATAAGTATGCCTATATGTGACATATAACTTGTTAAAATGACAAATTTGATGTCAGAGATGTAGAGGGGATAGAGGAGACTTCTTCCATATGGTATGGGACTGTCCAGAGGTGCAACATTTTTGGAGGGAAGTATGTACATTTATAGAGTGGAAACTAGCCCTACCTAATATCTACAATCCAACTCATTGTCTGCTAGGTAACTTTGAGGAAGAGGAACTTAGAACATCACAAAAAACTCTACTCCAACTTCTGTTCTTCTATAACCAAAAATGTATAGTCCTGAAATGGAAGATTGGAATTTG
This sequence comes from Glandirana rugosa, assembly GCA_018402905.1. Taxonomy (NCBI): domain Eukaryota; kingdom Metazoa; phylum Chordata; class Amphibia; order Anura; family Ranidae; genus Glandirana; species Glandirana rugosa. The sequence goes on from BLSH010029790.1 coordinate 1,145,638, forward strand.
GGGATCTGGATTGAACTGATTAACAAAGCCCTGCCATTGTACAAATTAACTTATCTTGCCAGGGATTGTCCAAAAAAATTTGACAAACTATGGGCAGGTTGAGTAAAGACAGTGTCAGGGGAACTGGAGGTATAGTGACCTTACATAAGATATCACCTAGAACTGAAGGAGGCTTCTAATGTATAAGATAATTTGCAGGTTCTAGAAACCACTACTCATATACCCCCCTCCGGCGGAGGTCTTCCCATCAGGATATTTCGATCTTTGTTATTCTCTTAATTGATTGATGTACATGTATGTTGATATCAGACGTTGTGCACCGTCTCTCCATGTATTTTATCTTTTTGGAAAACGATAATAAAATCTACTTTATAAAAAAGATACATTTGTGAAAAAATAAAAAAAACAAATTGTATTTCATTTCTTTTGTGACAAATAGTTACAACTTCAAAAACACCATGCCTCTTCCAAAATACCTTCAACTGTCTAAGAGCTAATTTGCCCCCCCCCGGGGTATTTGTACTGTCTTGTCGTTTTAGGCAGTCAGTACATCAGGATTGATCAATTTTCAAATATACAGGGTTATTCAAAAAGAATGAACTAATATCATGACGCATTGCTTCAGTTCTCAAGCATTGTCATAGAATGAGTCAGTGACCATTTGAAAGAGGAGTTATCTAAGTTTTGAATGGCTGCCACAGGGGCCGATGTAGTCGCGTTGTTCTTCCGGAAACGTTCAGTTGTTTGTTTACCCTCGAAATGGCGAGTTCTCAGCAAAAAGTGTTCTGCCTTCTCGAGTTTGCGAAGACAAATTCGGTTGTCACGGTGCAGCATGCTTTTCGAAGGCGATTTGACATTAATCCGCCCTCTCCTAAGAACATTCAACAATGGTCTCGACGGTTTCAAGAGAGTGGGTGTCGGTGTAAAGGATAAAGTCCAGGCCGACCACGAGTTATCGGAGGGACAAGTGGCGAGAATCTGTGCTGCGTTTGAGAGGAGCCCGTGGAAGTCCACAAATTGAGCTAGCAGTGAGCTTACGATTCCTCAATCCACTAGTGTGTGCTAAGAAGACGTTTACATATGAAAACATACAGACTGCAGCTCGTTTAGACACTTACAAATGACGACAAAAAGGAAGTGGATGGAATTTTGCGATTTGATGCTGGAGATGATGGAAGACGAAACCTTTTTCACCTTTAATTTTTAGTGATGAAGTGACTTTTCACTTGAGTGGCACAGTCAATCATCACAATATGCTCCAAAACGGGCTCTTCACTTAATTCCAAGAAGATTCGCATGACTTAATTTTTCAACAAGATGGAGCACCGTCCCATTGGCACCTAATGCTTCGAGCTTTTTTCAATGAAAAAGTGCCCCAGCAATGGATTGGTCGGAAGGGGGCCAATGACCTTGCTCTTTGTGCTTGGCCTGTGAGATCCCCAGACCTCACCGTGTGTGATTTTTCCTTGTGGTTATATGTAAAAGATCGCGTTTATGTTCCGCCGTTACCCACTAACCCCAATAACCTTAAACATCGAATAAAAACATCGATCAACTCAGTGGATCGTGATATGGTGATACGCACCTGGGAGGAATTCTCTTTTTGCATTGATGTTGTCCGTGCTGCAAATGGTGGTCATATTGAACACTTGTAAGATAGGAAATAAAAGTTGATTGTGAGTATAATACTTGTGACTTGGCTGGAGTTTTGTATTACTTTTCCTTAATAAAATATTCTGTAATGAAATTGGTTCATTCTTTTTTGAATAACCCTGTATATACCATAGTTTGAATGTAGGCAGGCTGTAGGCAGCTGCCTACAAAAGGAATGTACCATGTTAGTAAATTAGCTAGTCCACCCAGGTTAGGGAAGGGTTAATGCTAGTTCTGCAGTTCCCGCACTTTCTGGTCTCTGCCTCTCTCCCTCTGCTGTTATAAAAGGGGGGAGGGCTCTGCTCACACAAAGTCTACATGGGAAGAAGACAGAGACAAGCCATAAAGATGTAATCTCCAGCTGCTTTACAGACAGGGTTCCGCTCCACCTCCAGCCACAACAACAGAAGCAAGAGGCTCACAGAAGATGTAACCCTTTCTAGCCAGCAGCCACCCAGGAGCTCCCTGGGGCCCTCCTGCCACAGCATGGACTTGTACCAAGTAATAGACTCTCACTTTTGCAAAGTATGTCTGTGCAGTCATCCTCTAGAGTAGCTAGCTAGGGATGGATGCATTGAAATGTGCATGCACTTGGAGAAGTACAGCCAAAGATGGTTTGGCTGTACTTCTGCTGTGGATCACAGGAGTGTAGTTCGTTCTGCCCTCCTATGACTCGTTCTCAGCTGATAGCAGGCTGAAGTAGGCTGTTGGCTGATGTCACAGAGCCAGTCTAGGCTGCGGAAAGATCACGACCATATGTGGATCCGCCCAGAACCCTGGACCGGCACCTGGCTCAGCCTCCCCAGAGCCGCTAAGAGCCTGAGCAAGCCATTCCTGCCCCCTCCACAGCCCAGAGCTCTCTTTTAACCACTTAAAGACCAGGCCTTTTTCTTTTCTTGTTGTTTACAAGTAAAAATCTGTTTTTTTTGCTACAAAATTACTTAGAGCCCCTAAACATTATATATTTTTTTTAGCAGAGACCCTAGAGAATAAAATGGCAGTCATTGCAATATTTTATGCCACACTGTATTTCTGCACTGCTGCAGATTGGCACAATCCTGCCAATCGGTATCTATAAACGGAGGCTCGCTCGTGCACAGCTAGCAGGCGGGAGCGCACCGCCAGCAGCTCGCTCTCGTGCCCGCTGCACTCTCCAGCAGTATGGCCACGGGTTCGGCGGACTCGATGTCCGCCGGCTACCTGCGATCGCCTGGCAGGGAAGAAAAATGGGGAACCGCCGATGTAAGAGATCTACTGATTCCTGTCACTGGGATCAGTTAGATCTCTGATGCCCCTGGCAGCCCAGCCCCCTCACAGTTAGAACATGCCTAGGGAACACAGTTAACCCCTAGATCGCCCCCTGCAGGTTAATCCCTTCAATGCCAATGACATTTACACAGTAATCAGTGGATATTTACATTTCTGATAGCTGTATAAATGTCATTGGTCCCAAAAAAGTGGCAAAAATGTCCAAAATGTCCCCCCCCAATATCACAGTCCCATTAAAAATTGTGGATCGCTGCCATTACCAGTAAAAAAAAAAAAAAATAGTAAAAACGCCATAAATGAATTCTCATGGTTTGCAAACGCGGCAACTTTTGCGCAAACCAATCAATAAACACCGATCACAATTTTTTACCACAAATATGAGGAAGAGCATATATCGGCCAAAACTGATGAATAAATTTGTTTTCTTTATATTTTCTTTGGTTATGTATTATAGCAAAAAGTAAAAAATATTGGTTTTTTTTCTAAATTGTCACTCTTTTTTGTTAATAGCGGTGATCAGAAGTGACGCAGAGGGGATCAAATACCACCAAAAGAAAGCTCTATTTGTGGGGAAAAAAAGGCGTCAATTTCGTTTGGGTACAACATCGCACAACCGCGCAGTTGTCAGTTAAAGAGACACAGTGCCAAATTGCAAAAACTGCTCTGGTCCTACAGTGGGAAATCTTTTGGCCCTTAAGTGGTTAAAGGAGAATTATACAAAAAAAAATATTCATATTGGCTATTAAAATTGTCAAATGCAGTCATTTAGAAATTGGGTGAAAGGTTTAGCACTGGGAAACACTTTTTGAAAGATAAAATATACAACTATATGAATCAAACCAAAATGAGGGACATGATTGCCAAAGCACTATGGGTTAGCCAAAGAGACAAGTTGATTTGAGGCTGCTAATTGAAAGACTGCTCTGTGATAAGGAATCTCATAAATAACAAGCTGTCAGCATAGGTAAAAAGATCCAATGTAATGAAATGAAAGGGAGAATGGAGCTCCATCTGCTGACTGAATAGATTACTACATAACATTGCCATTACCAAGCAAAAGTTCATAGTTATCTGGTTCCTCCCCCGAAATAGAAAAATCAAACATTAATAACAATTAAATGAAGTGTGTAAGTAGCATACATTCACTTTAAAAAGCAAAGCAGGCTCCCAGATGACCTAACTGTATATGTTTTATAGATATAGCTATACATGACCAAGGCACACAGCATCCATATATTACTATAGACAATCGCTTGACTGCTTGTACTAGTTTTCAGAACATTATTAGAGCTGTCAGTCAGGGAGAAAACCAGCAGCTAACAATTTTTCCCCATAATCCCTACACATTATAGACACGTAACTCATTATAGAATGTGCACTGAAGAGTATTTGTCTGTGCTACAAACAATCTGTTGCATTGTTTCTTAATTAGCAACCATTATATTCTGTCTATGGGCACTATGGTAAAAGCAGGTCATTCGTTTAAATGGCAAACCCAACCCTGATTTCCTAATTCTAGAGAGGGGCATCACTGCCAACATCCCTCTTGCACACAATAGCAGAACCATCATACCTCTATTATTTCTAGCGCTCACAAACTGAATATTCAAAAACAATGGATCTTAATAAAAACCATAAGCGGCTAACTAGGCTGAGGAAGAGAAGACACATCCGAAATGGTCTGATAACCACAAGTAATACTTAAAATGTGTTGTTTTTTTTTTTTTTTTTTTTTTTACTTAACAAAAAAGATAAATAAACAAACATCAAAACATTTGCAAGCTTGTGGAAATAATTGCATGAAAATTGACAACAAATCCTGGGTACTGATATCTTCCAAAAATGTAATTCTATCCTTTAATCAGCTACAAGCTTCAAACGGTAATCCTCCTAAGTACATAACGTTTTGTTGCTCTGTACAGATTAATTGGGCTCTGACCTCCACACATCTTACTGGCAAGGTGAAGGAATGGCTTTGTGTTTGCCAGCTTCCAACAGCATACAGGAATCCTAGAAACACTGGGTTATTTCAACGTGATTGCGCAACAGACTTTGAGGGAGCCAAATCTACTGATTAGTGTTTATTCCTGCTTACAAGCCAATGCTATTCAGTTATTACTTGGAAGGACAATGCTATAAAAACATAAAATGTGTTATCAATGAATAATAATTAACCTAAGTAAATAGAAAAATAGTTGCAATACAATGCAGCTTTCTGTACACCATAATGTATGAGCAAGGCCAGTGCTACCACTAGGCAAACTAGGCAGTCGTCTAGGGCGCAGTGCTGCCTAGGGGCGCCCGGCAGCTGGTTTCTCTCCGCGTCTGCATGCTCTACAGGCTGCAGCATGTAACTAACTCAGTCTCAGGCAGCTGCTCCATCTGACCAGTAGTGTAATTAGAGGTGCAGCACAGCACTGGAGCCAGCGCTAGAGGAAGCAGAACCAATGCTTCCTGTATAGTGCCTCCTCCTGTCACATGGGCTCAGCAAAGGGGATGGGGTCAGGGGTGGAGCCAATGGGGGCGGCAAGATAAGGTTTAGCCTAAGGTGTCAAAAATCCTTGCACCAGCCCTGTGTATGAGAACATCTTAAATTGTAAATATAGCCAAATATTTTTTTGATTTTGGGATAGAGGAGAAAAATCCTGATTTCACTACTTATCTTATTATAACCCAGCAGCATCATTGCTGGTGTCTTTGTGATTCTCTATGCAATGCATGTTGGGTGGGAGGGCCGGTAGGGTGCTGTACATAGCTTTCTGAAAACAATGCAACACCCTGCCTCAGTATTCCTCCCAAGAGCCCTCAGCTCTGATACAAGAAGTCTGCTAGCTTCAAGGAGAAAGTATACAAATACTGAATGCTTTGATGGGTAGATGGCAGACTGGGAGGGGTAGGCATTCTTGGGCAAGCTGCATTTGCTTTTTGGTTACTTTATTAAGCTTCTTAAAGTGAGAAAAGGATGCCCCATGTTTGCTCTGAGTTGTTCTAGCTAAAGCTTAAAGTCATTGTAAATACTTGATTTTTTTAAATTAAAATAACAAACATGTCATACTTACCTGCTCTCTGCAATGGTTTTGTACAGATCCTCCTTTTATCATGTTCCCCACCGTCGCTCCTAGCTTCTCCCCACACCGAGTGTCCCTATAGCAAACCGCTTGCTATGGGGGCACTCATGCGGGCTCGCTCCTGAGCCCTACTCTGTGTGTCCATAGACACACGGCGCGACTCAGACCCACCCCCTGCTCCCTCCTCACTAGCTGTGATTGACAGCAGCGGGAGCCAATGGCTCCCACTGCTGTGTCTGAGCCAATGAGGACAGAGGGAGCCGAGAGAGCCTCTGCTCTTGTGCACAATGCTGGATTAAGATAGTGGTCAGGTATAAAGGGGTGCTGGGTGGAGGAAGCTACATGTGGAAGTTTTTTTTTACCTTAATGCAGAGAATGCGTTAAGGTAAAAAACCTTCTGCCTTTAGGAACCACTTAAAACCTAGCCATTCACTATGTGAAATTCGCTTTACAGATGGGCTTGTCACCACCCTCCTGTCTGATATCTTCTACTTAAAACACCTTCTTGCCTGGCCTATAACAGAATGACGGCCAGGCGGGGGCTCCATTGTTCTTACCGGACTTCATATGATGTCCTCCAGAACATGCCGCTTGTACGCACCCCTGGGGGCGCACAGCATGGCGATCAGTGGTGCGGTGTGTCGCTCGGACACACCGCATCTCTGATCATGGTAAAGAGCCTATGACATAGGCTCTTTACCATGTGATCAGCTGTGTCCAATCACAGCTGATCACAATCTAAATAGGCAGTGCCGTTATCGGCATCCCTCTACTCGCGCTGACAGGGCAAGTAGAGGAGAGCCGGTAAGCAGCTCTCTTGACGGGGGGGGGGGTCTGCACTGATAATCAGTGCATCGATTATCAGTGCAGTCCCATCAGTGTTGCCCACCTGTGCCCACCAGTGGTGCCAATCAGTGCCCATCAGTGATGTCAATTAGTGCTCTTATGAGTGCTGCCTTTCAGTGTCCATCAGTGATGCCTGTCAGTGCCTCCTCATCAGTGCCGTCTATCAGTGTCACCTATCAGTGCACATCGGTACTACCTATCAGTGCTGCCTATCAGTGCCCATAAGTGCTGCATATTAGTGCCTCCTCATCAGTGCAGCCTATCAGTGCCTGTCAGTGCAGCCTCATCAGCGCGCATCAGTGAAGGAGATAAAGCTGAAAATTGGCCTGGGCAGGAAGGGGGAGAAAGTGGCCAGTATTTTATTGGTTAAAAACTGAAGGAGCTGGCTGACTAGCGGATGCATCCAATCAGATGCAGCCACTGTTTTGGTATTCTAACAGCTACTGGTGTTGGCTGTGAGAATACAACAGCTGCAATGGGAGATTTGTACATCCTCGCTGTATAGTGTGGATGGGGAAATCTATTTGAATTCTTTCCTTCAGCCCGTAGACTGAATCTGACTGTGTATGGCCAGCTTTACAAAGAGCTGAAGACATAGTCATCCAATTACCCAGAACCTTTACAAAAGAGGAAGAGGACTTACTCACCTGCTCCCCATACCTGGAAGTGCCAGGTGTTTTCTATGTGCCCAGTGCCTGAATGCAATGACAAGGGAGCAAAGGAAAAAAATAATATGTGCTCTTGGGGATGGACCTGATGTTTTGTCCTGCATGGACAAATCACAGGGTTGCTTTATAGCAGACTAACAGTCAAAAAACATCACCCCCACTATCCTCACAATCCTCTCTCATTACATAGCTCCCAACTGTCCCTGATTTTGAGGGACTGTCCCTCAATTCCTCCTCCCTCTGTCCCTCTTTCCTCCTCATTTGTACCTCATTTTGGTCTGATCTATATAGTTGTATATAAAATGCGCTTTTTATCTATCAAAAAGTGTTTTACAGTGCTAAACCTTTCATCCAATTTCTAAATTGCTGCATCTGTAAATTCCACAAGCCAATATGAAGGAGTAGTAATGGTAAAAAGCATGTGTGGGTTTAACCAATAATTGTTTGTACAATTCTCCTTTAAGGGGGGGGTGACAGGGAATGTGTCTTACATACTTTCGCTAATAGGTGTCCCTCATTCCCATCTCAAAAAGTTGGGAGGTATGTCATTAAGAAAAGGAAGTAAAGAGGTGCATACTTTTCCTGTAGAATGCAGGGCCTCTGGCTCCTTCTGGCAGCACAGAGGCATAACTAGAACCTTCAGGGACCTGGTGCAAGAAATTATGAAGGGCCCCCTGACCCTGGCCAGGGCCCTTCCCTCTTCCCTCTGATCCTGGGGCCCTTTACTCCTATCGTGGGTCCCTTTATTATCGTACCGCAGCGGCACCCTTTCACAAGTTCTGCAGTGGGCCTCCTTTCTGCCATCTTTGAGCCTTCCCATGGTGGTGAAATGTCAGGGCCCGGTCACAACTGCAACCTTTGCAATCCTGATTTTTTTTACCATTTCATTTTATTTCTTTTACAATTTTTTTTTTTTTTACAATTTTTTTTTTTACAATTTTTTTTAGGAGCTCTGTTGGGGGGCTTTGATGAGATATCAGGGGTCTAAACAAACCTCAGCTCTCAACTTCCATCTGTGTAGCCTCGGCTGCACAGAATGAATGAACAGGAATCGCTGTGCACCAAGCCTCCCATTCATTCAGAAACTAAGTATAGTAAAAACAGTTTATTATGCTTCAGTTATGAATGAACCAATTGGTACCAATCACTGACTGTGTTCATTCCGAGTCGGTAAATGACAAATTTGCCTACCCGTTCCCATCTCTCCATCATGACACATCTTCTACAGCAGCTGGCAGGAGAGAGGAGGGGGGGTAGACAGCAGCTCTGTGGGGGGACCAGGGTAGCACACAGGGACCCTGGGAACCAGGGGAGGGCTGGCAGCCTTAGGCCTAGGGGGCAAGTCCAGTCAAGTGGCCCATTGAACCAGCGAATCAGCTCACAATCCATGCCCACCTTTTAGAACGGATATTGTTATGAAGCAAGATGCAGCCTGATCAGTCCCCATCAATGCACCCGCACCAGTGCCCATCAATGCAGCCTCACCAGTGTCTATCAAATGCAACCTGATCAGTGCCCATCAATGCAGGCTCACCAGTGCCCATCAGCACAACCTGATCAGTGCCAATCATTGCAGCCTGATCAGTGCCCATCAATGCAGCCCGATCATTGCCCATCAATGCAGCATCGCCAGTGCCCATCAGCACAGCCTGATCAGTGCAGCCTGATCAGTGTCCATCAATGCAGCCTCACCAGTGCCTGTCCAATGCAGCCTGCAATGCAGAGAGAGGAGAGCGGTGCCTGGTGCGGCCGATGTCATATGAAGTCCCGCCTCCTTGACCGGCTCCTATGATAGACATCACCAGTGTGCTGTCTATTATAGAAGCTGGTCCAGGAGGTAGGACTTTGTAAGTGGCCCCGGCTTCCTTCCTCCACAAGAAGAAAAAAGTGTGAGCGGGCAGCGGCCATCAGCCATTTTGAATGTAAGTTAGGGTGGCCTGGGGGGCAATTGTCACCCTGCCCCCCAGCCCAGCCCTCCCCTGCTGGGAACAGCAAAAGACAAGTAAACTGGATAGAGGAAAATGGAAGAGATTGGTTCCTCTAAATGCCACCCCTCCTATTCAGGTGTACAAGGGAGGCACATGGGCCCCCTGGACCACGGGGCTAGGTTGCAATTGCAACCCCTATCGTAACGCCCCTGTGGCAGCATGACCTGTATGTCCTTTGGCAGACATTGTAATATGTGGTCAGCCTCAGTCCCATTTTATGCAAGGAGGGAAAGCATTGCAGCAGTTCCTTTCCCTTCTATGAGTTTTTACTACTGACTTTATTAGATCTAATAATAACTGGAGTCATAAAGTGGAACATTATGTCTGAATAAGTGATAATTGCACTTTAATAATGAATGTATTCCTTTATGGCTACTAAAACACCATTTATGTGCTTTGTCAGATGGCTTCCTAAAGTAAGGTAAAGGGTTTGAGAGATTTAAAGATTACGTTGTAAAATGTCGTCCTTACCACATAATGAAACTGTGATGCGTTAGTTATTTATTAATTAAACATACATCATCTATAACATTCTAACCCTACAAAAATTAAGTTCTCTGCAAGACGTAAGAGACATAAGAGCTGTTGCTTGCTGCATTTTTTCCCTTCAACTTTGTAAATGTTTAGAAAAAGATTAGTGATCTTGCTAACACAGTAGAACACATAGCAGACAAACAGGAACAGGCTGTTTCCTTTCATTACCAACCGCTCTGCAATGTGAGATGTCAGTCACTGAAGTCCCATCCCTACACTGAAACTGGATGAATGCAATACATACAGTAGTGTGCCATTTAGTGTTTTCACTGACATTGTTTTGTTAAAAAATACAAACTGCACCTGCAAAATTAAATATAAAATTTGCACAGTATGCTTGGCAACATCTCAAATCAACAGCTGACAAGGTTCAAAAAACAGAAACAATATGGATCTGAAATGACAAAATTGCTAGTGGAGGGTTTATCTAATATTTGGGAATAGTTTGGCAGCTTCAATTAGACTTTTTTTAAAGACCATGTACCAACTTTTGCATAACTTTCTTTCTGTGCAATGCTAAGAACTGAAATGTTAAGAAATGCAAAGATTATTATTTTTTTCTGTTTAGGTATCAATGACAATGACATTGGTACATATTTACAGCCTCTTACAGCCAGCAGGAGGCATGGAAAATGCTGCAAATTGCAGGTTCCCTGCAGCAAATTACCACTATGTTCTGAAAAGCCTGCATAACTTAAAGCGGTAGTAAACCCATGCACAAGACTTTGAGGTTAAATACCAATGCTATAATATACTTTTCTCCTGCAGTGTTCGATTTCTTCTTACCTGCTTTGTTTTCTGGAAATCTTCATTTTATTTGCAGGTGATGTCGGCCGCGCATGCGCCGTTACCCCTTAATTTTCCGGCAAAGCTAATGCTGCCGGAAAAGTGCAGGATCTATGCTGGGGCTGCGTCACCTCTTTGTACTGGCGTCAGCCCCGAGCTAACGCTATACTGCCAAAGAACACTTGTGACTCTGTACGTCACAGGGGTGGTGGGAAAGGAGGGCAGAGCAGAAGACCGAGCAAGAGGCAGCAGAGAGACGCAGCTATCAAGTGACGAGAACAGTGTTGCCATAGTGATCGAAACAGAAAACGAGGCTTGGATAGCGGAACTAATGCGCATGCGCGAGATTACACACACTGAGGGCAGAAATAAACTGCTGGAAAGACACGGAAGACAGCAGTTGAGATGGCGGCGTCCAACACAAATTACAAACTAATCGATTATGAAAGTAATGCCTCGTACACACGGGACGACGATCGCACGTACGACCGTGTTGAATCGTACGTTGGCGGTTGTATGTAGCCTACTGACGTGCACCCGACGGTCGTACATACAACTTGCGAGCGGCCGAACGCGATGACGCGAACTAGCGTATAAAGAGGAAGTGCTGGTATCGTAGCGTCACCCTTTGGGCTCCTTCATCTAATCTCGTGTTAGTTGAAGTTTGGTGTGTGTAGATTCGCGACTTTCAGACGTTCTTCAGATCGTTCTTTGGCTCGTTTCTGGACGCTCGTTCGTCAACGATGTTGCCTTCTCGAGAGAGAAATCTCGCTGCTGTTGGCCTAGGAGTTCAGGCTTGGACCTGAAACCAACGTAGGAGAAGGAGAGAGAGGGGTTGCTGGACCAAGAATTGGTTGCTTAACCGTGATCAATTTGGTCATATGGCTTTGGTCAGGGAGCTCCAGAAGAATAATCCTGATGATTTCAGGAATTATCTCCGGATGACGGACCCCTGCTTTAGCCACCTCTTAGCATTGGTGTCCCCCTATATTCAGAAGGCGGACACATGTATGCGCCTTGCTATCACCCCTGAGCAAAGGCTCATTGCTACCCTGCGATACCTGGCGACAGGAAGAAGCCTGCAGGACCTCAAGTTCACCACAGGCATCTCCCCCCAGGCTCTTGCAGTGATAATTCCCGAGACATGTTCAGCCATCATCCAGGTTCTGCAGGAGGACTATATTAAGGTATTTTTCATGTTACTACCACATTTTATGTGTTTATGTTTGATAATATAGTATTGGCCCTTTTTGCCAATACCTAATTATTAGCATTACAATATGTAGTGAATGTCTTCTTTCGCCTCATGCATGCTCTAAGCTTTTTTCACCCCTTTTTTTCCTCTACATGCCTCCCCAGCATGTTGTCCAATGTCCATACACACTCAGAGGGTAGGGTTGCCACATCATCCCTTTAATCCAGGACACATATGGATTACACAGGTTCTGAGGCTGATTTAATGCAGATAAGGCACCAAGTGAGTTTAATTACCACCTTAATCAGCCACAGAACCTGTGGAATTACTATGTGTCCTGGATTAAAGGGATGATGTTGCAACCCTATCAGAGGGCTGGCATCAGGGGGTACAGGCAGTACTGTTGTAAGGGGCCCCAGTGTCTCAAGGGGGCCTTACAACAAAGACTTTAGCAGTGTTTAACATTTGAGTCTATGGGAGGGGGGCATCCAGTTTGGGGAGACCATTCTCCTGAACCCTAGGCGACATAACTAACCAACTTTCCCCACAAGGTGAGGCCCCCCTGGACCACAACTTGTTCAAATTTGGGACCTGCATCAACTATGCTTTCACACAAGGTCTTATTGCAAGCATTGAGTGAGGCTGTGTTGTCTGTGCACTGCTTTTGGAAGCCCTTGGATTTCACACTAGCATGCACTGCACACTTTGCTGGGTCATGCTTGGCAGGCTACATCTCTCAAGTGTGACAGAGTGTATTGTTCCTACTGGGGCTGCAACATGCCTAGACCCCTGGCCAGTGGGCAGATGTTGTTGAATGGCCCAGTGTGTCAGTCCTGGCTAATGCCACAATTATTTATGTCAGATGCAGTTTCTAATCCCCCCCCCCCTAAACACACACTTTTGCCACATTAATTTTGCTTTCCAAACAGGCAGAGTGCTTGAAGTGTTCTTATTATGGGAAACCTAAGCCCCATGCTCCCATAAAGTTACATCATTTAAAACTACTGTATCTCCTGAAATGTAATCGCCTATACACACTCTCCATCTTTTGCTGGTGACATTTCCCTACTATTTTCCCAAAACATGTACTGCAAGGCCTGCATTATTTTCTACTTATTTTACTTCATGTGATCTCTTTTGTTTTAATATGGTTGGCAAAGTGTAATTAGCCAAGTCTATTTTCTGGAGGTTGTGCTTCACCCATGTCCTTACATCTTGACTGAGCTGGGAATGGAAGTCTAGCCTTATGTTGCCCTTGCATTTGTATGTTGAATAACATTTTTTTTTCCAAAGTTTAATTTTTTTTTCTTTTTTTATCTACAGTTTCCTTCCAATCCCCAGCAGTGGCAGGAAGTTGCTGCCCAGTTCATGCAGCAATGAAATTTCCCTAACTGCGGGGGTGCCATTGATGGCAAACATGTGCGGATTCTACCTCCACCGAACTCGGGATCTTATTACTACAACTATAAGGGGTTTTGTAGTATTGTCATGCTGGCCATAGTCTCTGCAAATTATGAGTTTATGTACCTTGATGTGGGGAAGAATGGCCGGAACTCCGATAGTGATGTCATCATGAAGACGGAATTCTACAGGCGGCTTCAAAATGGCACCTTGAACTTGCCACCTCCAGAGCACAACGTGGAGGGTCTTAACTTTGTTTTTGTTGCAGATGAGGCTTTTGGGCTTGGCGAACATGTCCTGAAGCCGTTTCCGCAACGGAACCTGACCACTGACCAGCGGATTTACAACTATAGACTCTCACGTGCTCGCAGAGTGGTGGAGAACGCTTCTGGCATTTTGGCCAACCGATTTCGCCTGTTTTTGACACCAATAAACTTGGCATTGTACAAAATTAATCACGTTGTGCTTTGCTGCTGCATCCTGCACAATTATTTACGCAGCAATGCCACCAGTTACCTTACAAGTGGACCCACTGACCCAGATGCAGCCCGTCCAGGCACAAGTACAGCAGCATCCACAGAAAGCCGTCTGTCCGATGCAATAGCGGACCTTCAAACTAGACGTGCTACCTTGGCCACCCAGAACGCCAGAGAAGTGCGCCGAAAATACATGGAGTATTTTGTGGGGAGAGGGGCGGTGTCCTGGCAAAACATGATTCCAGATCATTAATCGTATCTTTATAAATGGATACTTCATTTTATCTACTCTTGTCTGTGTGTTTCTTCATGTGGAAAAGAGATGTTCTATGTGTGCTTTATTTTTGCTCTTGCTCCAAGAGAGAAATCTAACCTTCATTTCTCCATGAGATACAAATCTCACCTTCTGAAATGTATTTTGGTGTGCAGGGGTTGTGCTACATATACACAAACACAAAATGTTGTTGGCGTTCATGCATTCCATGCATGAAGACCAAAAACATGATGCATTAACAACTTTTTAAAATGTTAAGAGATGAACTACATCTGTGTTGAACACATAGAAGAGCACATTAGCAGTTTAAATGGCTAAACTTTATGGAACTCACACGCATACATAAAGTAAAGAAGAAGTCACACACTGTAAGTATCAAATATATATATTTATCTGGTTTGCACATTCTGATGTGCATAGCAACATTAGAAAGTACAATACAAAACATCTTTAAAAACAGATAAAACATGGTGTAAAAACATTAAACCTGGTAAGGCTCCAGATAAAACAGTCTAAACATGTACTCCATCACATCGGGGGTTGTCAAGTGTCATCTTTCTGTGTGGGCAAACCCCCCCTTCCTCCAAACTGGAGTTTCTTGGAGAAAGGGGTGTTGCATCTGAGAAATCTCCCATCGGTGCACAGTCGAACGTTGGTGACTACACGACGTAAGTGTGTAAAGAGTCTACGTTGTGGGGAAAGAGGTTCTTTGAGGTCAAACCTCCTTCCCCCCCAAACGGGTGTGTCTTTCTACTGTGAACTGTTG
>BLSH010029790.1:1164719-1182773 GCA_018402905.1 Glandirana rugosa
GTGTAACGATCACTATGTGTACTATGTTTACAGTATTTTCTGTCAACAAGACATCACTATAATTATCTTAAGGTTTTTTTTTTCTTTTGTTTTTTTTTTGTATTTGTTTTATTTTGTTTTAATTTTATACATATTTTTGTTCTACTTTATACATTTGCTTTCTGTTATATTTTGTTTCCTGAAAAATTCAGAGGATTATTTGATTTGTATTCTTTATGATTTAAAAATAAAGAATATTTAAAATAACAATACTTGCCTAAGTTTATTAAAGAAAATGCCAGGTTTGAAGTAGGCAGTTACATTAAAAAGAAAAGTTACAACAAATAGCAAGGGACCACAAACACGTTCAATTCAAGGAATTCTCATATTTCAGAGCTTATAATATTGTGGAAATGGTAAATAGAAGAAAAGAGATTGTAAATAATGCAAATTCTATTAATATCACTACAGAACAACTGTCTTTTATGACATTTGTATCATGTGTATCACTAGCAATGTGCATCTTCATTATTATCCCACTGAAAAAGATGCTAATGTGCGCGCATTTCACTATTTGAATTGAATTGGCAATAGACCAACGAATATGCAATTGGGAAACAGAAGCCTAGTTTTACACGAACGGACACTTCCGCCCGTTACGGACTTGGTGCATGCGTGTTTAGCACTATACAACTTGTTGTACCCAACTGCTCTACACACGATACAACGATCGTATGCGAGCTTGTTGGTACGACCAAGTTTTGTAGTCTGCACATACAACTCCCATGTACGACCGTCGTATGTTCAACTGTTGAAAGCGCGCCCACAAACGATCGATTCCGCATGCAACGGTCGTGAGTACGACGTATTGAATGCGATTGTCGTCCCGTGTGTACAAGGCATAAGAGAGCTGTTTATGCATTACATCTATGTGAATTCGATTGCATATGTAAAGTGGAATCTATATATTGATTAAATTAGAGAACTTCAGCTGAGTTTACTACCGCTTTAACCTCCTGGTATTCAGTTATATTCAAAACACACATACATACACTATATTACCAAAAGAATTGGGGACGCCTGCCTTTACACGCACATAAACTTTAATGGCCTCCCAGTCTTAGTCTGTAGGGTTCAATATTGAGTTGGCCCACCCTTTACAGCTATAACAGCTTCAACTCTTCTGGGAATGCTGTCCACAAGGTTTAGGAGTGTGTCTATGGGAATGTTTGACCATTCTTCCAGAAGCGCATTTGTTAGGTCAGGCACTGATGTTAGATGAGAAGACCAGGCTTGCAGCCTCTGCTCTAATTCATCCCAAATGTGTTCTATTAGGTTGAGGTCAGGACTCTGTGCAGGCCAGTCAGTTTGCTCCACCCCAGTCTGGCTCATCCATGTCTATATTGACCTTGCTATGTGCACTGGTGCACAGTCATGTTGGAACAGAAAAAGGCCATCCCCAAACTGTTCCCACAAAGTTGGGAGCATGAAATTGTCCAAAATGTCTTGGTATGCTGACACCTCAAGATTTCCCTTCCCTGGAACTAAGGGACCAAGCCCAACCCCTGAGAAACAACCCCTATGGACTAAGACTGGGATGCCATTAAGAAATTGTATGTTGCTGCATTCTGTGTCTTATAGTTACAAGAGGTTAACCCACATCACTAGCATATATATGTATATATAAAAAAAACACAATGGAACTTTATAGGGAAACCAGCTCATCAACAGTATACCACAAAGTCAAATGTAAACATTTATTGATTTATTTAAAATAGACCCCAAACAGAAGGGTCCAAACAACATGAATACAAACAGTTGTGATTGGACAAAAAACATTAGGTTGCATACATACAATAGGTGGAATTTTGTATGGATGTGACAATGGATATACAAAAAAAGCAACTAATATGACCACTGCACACTGCCAAATGTTGGCAGAGGGAACCCAATGTGTTTCGAAATTGATTAATTCTAGATCTTCATCAGGGGTAGGTGGTCAAGCATTAAAAAGTCCTTATTTATACAAGGCACTGGTTAGCAGGGTGAAAATCCACATGGGTGTATATAGGCTACCTGAGATACTGTTCCAGTCCAACAGGGGGTGGAAAAGGAGGAGTATGGTTGGTAGTTTTAAAAAAGGCTTAGTTTGATGTCCCATTAGAGTGTCATAAACAGAGAAGAAAATTCACAGTCAAGGCTGGGTACAGGGAGCATAAGGGTAAACACCAACACTCATTTGGTCAATAGAGCCTGTTGGAGACCTACCTGGCGGACATCAATATATATATATATATAGTCAAAAGAGCATGGGGCCGATTGAAGGACTGCTGGGTGACACTATGAGATCGGCAATACACGGGTCACCCAGCAAACAGGACAACCAGAAATGGGAAAAACGGAGCCAGAAAAAAACAACTTAGAAGCGAAAATGACACAAAAGGTTAGACTTCTCATGTAATGCTATTATTTAGTAACAGATATAGGTGAAAAAACATGAGAGTTTAGTTTCACTTTAAGGCAGCCCATCTGGTCTGATACTTAGCTATACCCAGGGTCGAACTGGCCATAGGGCAGACTGGGCATTTGCCCGGTGGGCCGGGGCCGCTCGCTCCGTGGCTGGGTGATGACCGGGCTGCACAACGGGAGATAAGCAGCGACCACAGCCTGGACAGGGCTAACACAGGCCGCGGCCGCCGCTCACCTATCGCTATGCGGCTGTGCCTGGGCGGGTACACAGGGTGCTCCTCTCCTTATGTGCGGTGCCCGCTTAGGTGGCCGCGCTGTGACCGGGGATAGGAAAGCCGCGGGATACCAGCGTATCTCCCCCACTCGCCCCCCTTTCTCCTGTCAGCAATGCATGGGAGATGAGAGAGCGGCTCTCATCTTGTTCACCGCCCAGTGCCCTGTTTGCTTCCCTTCTCATTGGCCACAGCAGAGGGCCAATCAGAAGAGGCTAGGGGAGCATCATGGGACAGAACGGGAGCCCCATTGTTGTCCACAGGGAGCAGACTTTAGCATGCACTCTGCTGGGGGAAAAATTGAGAGCCTGGAACCCCGGAAGAAGTTACAGGTGACTGCTACAAGAAAAAGAGGACTGTGCTGGGGGAAGCCAGAGAAAGAGCTACACTGTAATTGCACCACCAGAGAGAGCGCCACGCTGAACCGCACCACCAGAGAGAGCTCCACGCTCTAACCGCACCACCAGAGAGAGCACCATGCTGTAACCGCACCACCAGAGAGAGCGCCACACTGTACCCGCACCACCAGAGACAGAGCCACACTGTACCCGCACCACCAGAGAGAGAGCTACACTGTACCTGCACCACCAGAGAGAGAGAGAGAGTGCCACGCTGTACCTGCACCACCAGAGAGAGGCCCATGCTGTAACCGCACCACTAGAGAGAGTGCCACACTGTAACCGCACCACCAGAGAGAGTGCCACGCTGTAACTGCACCACCAGAGAGTGCCACACTGTAACCACACCACCAGAGAGAGCGCCACACTGTACCTGCACCACCAGAGAGAGCCACACTGTACCCGCACCATTAGAGAGAGAGTGCCACGCTGTACCCGCACCAAAAGAGAGAGAGTGCCATGCTGTTCCAGCTCCACCGGAGAGAGAGCACCATGCTGTACCCGCACCACCAGAAAGAGAGCGCCACGCTGAAACCTGGAACCACCAGAGAGAGAGCCACTCTGTACCCGCACCACCAGAGAAAGCGCAGCGCTTTACCCGCACCACCAGTGAGAGAGCACCATGCTGTACCCGCTCCACCAGAGAGAGAGCTCCATGCTGTACCTGCACCACCAGAAAGAGAGAACCACACTGTACCTGCACCACCAGAGAAAGAGCCATGCTGTACCTGCACCACCAGAGAGAGAGAGCGTGACACACTGTACCCGCACCGCCCGAGAGGGAGCCATGCTGCTGCCAGCACCACCAGAGAAGCAGCCACACAGCTCAGCTCCACCAGAGATCCATGCTGTACCAGCACCACCAGAAAGAGAGTCAGACTGCTGCCCAGTACCACCAGAGAGGTAGGCTGAATTTGATGGGCACTGATAAGGCTGCATTTGATGGGCAATGATAAGCTGTATTTGGTGGGCACTGGCAGGCTGCAATTGGTGGGCACTAGTAGGCTGCATTTGATGGGCACTGATAAGCTGCATTTGGTGGGCACTGGTAGGCTGCATTTGATGGGCACTGATAAGGCTACATTTGGTGGGCACTGGTAGGCTGCATTTGGTGGGCACTGGTAGGCTGCATTTAATGGGCACTGGTAGCCTGCAATTGGTAAGCACTGGTAGGCTGCATTTGGTGGGCACTGATGAGGTTGCATTAGGTGGGCACTGCTAGGCTGCAATTGGTGGGCACTGGTAGGCTGCAATTGGTGGGCACTGATGAGGCTGCATTTGGTGGTTATTGGTGAGGCTGCATTTGTGATGAGGCTGCATTTGGTGGGCACTGATGAGGGTGCATTTAGTGGACACTGGTATGCTGCATTTGATGCATTGAGCTCTTGTATCATTTCTGCAGTCTTTGACGTTCTCTTGTATCATGTCTGCAGTCTCTGACCATCTCTTGTATCATGTCTGCAGTCTCTGACCATCTCTTGTATCAGGTCTGCAGTCTCTGACCATCTTTTGTATCATGTCTGCAGTCTCTGACCATCTCTTGTATCAGGTCTGCAGTCTCTGACCTTCTCTTGCATCATGTCTGCAGTCTCTGACCATCTCCTGTAGTATGTTTGCAGTCTCTGACCATCTCTTGTATCATGCCTGCAGTCTCTGACCATCTCTTGCATCATGTCTATGTGGACCCTGATGTAAGGGGGGGCCTATGAGGACTCTGATATAGAGAGGGGGGGTCTATGCAGACTCTGATATAAGGGGGGGGGGTCTGTGCAGACTCTGATGTAAAAGAGGGGGTCTGTGCAGGTCTCTGATGTAAGGGGGAGTCTATACGGACTCTGATATAAGTGGGGGGTCTATGCGGACTCTGATATAAGGGGGTCTGTGCGGACTCTGATATAAGGGAGGGTCTGTGTGGACTGTGATGTAAGGGGGCTCTGTGCGGACTCTGATGTAAGGGGGGGGGGTCTGTGCGGACTCTGATGTAAGGGGGGGTCTGTATGGACTCTGATGTAAGGGGGGTCTGTGCAGACTCTGATGTAGGGGGGTCTGTGCGGACTCTGATGTAAGGGGGGGTCTGTGTGGACTCTGATGTAAGGGAGTGGGGGGGGGGAGCTGGAGATCTGCACAGTGAGCAGAGAGTAAAACTGATTACAGAGAAAAGGAGGGGGCATGATTGCAGGGGACACTGTACTATAAAGGGGACTGCACTGTAATCATTACAGTGCCCCTTTACAGTGCAGTCCCCTTTATATCACAGTGTCCATTTACATTACAGTGTGGAGGACCAATACCAGCCACCCCCGTGAATGCCTACTGCTCAGGGCAGCCTCCAGAGATCCCGAAGAGTATGCTTTCTCCATAGAATTGAATTAGGAAGTGATAAGCATGCATGAAGAAGAACCAGCGAGGAAAAAACCCTGTATAGCGGGTTTTGTGGTGCTGGCATTCACCTCTCCGAGACATAGAAGAGTCCATGTACTTTGTATTTGTGTTTTTATTGAGGGGATTGAACTTGGATGGGGTAAGGGAAATATGGGATGCCCAGTAGAATTTGTAGAACTTTCTTGGGACAACTATATACACTCCGGTATATATACTCCAGTATATACACTCCAGTCTTCACTCCAGCACAACTCTTGCTTCAGACTATTTCTCCTCAACTCCTCCAGTACTACCCTTGCTGCAGACTATCCCTCCTCCAGCACTTCTCTTGCTTGAGCTCCCAGGATCAGCTAGCACAAAATTGGTTAGGCCTGACACTGGCTCAGCCAGTTTGCCCTTTGCAGGCAGGGACCGCGGGCCCCTATAGTGTAGAGATAGTTCTAGTGCTAGCTGTCCTATATGCAGCTACTGATCCCAGTCAGCCCTCTTCAGGTCCTGCCAGCCCTCCTGGCTGGAGCTGCCTGACTCCACTGCCCACGATACCACAGTCCTCTCCTCTGGTTCTGCACCCATCTCTGACTGCACTCTCCTAGTCCTCTCAGGTGTGCCTCCCCAGTCCTCCTGACTGTGCATGTCACTCACCAGCCCTCTTGGCTGCAACCGGTGGTTCCTCTCCATGGAGACTTGCCTGACAGTACTTTCTCCCGCTGTCCTCTCTTGCTCCACCTGTGCCTCCAGTCCAGAACACCTACACGATTTCTTGGAGGACCCTGTCCACACCCGAGCCCAGGCCCAAGGTCACCACCCCCCAGACTGGGAAGCTCCTTCAAAGACCTTGACAGCCTCAGTAGTCCATCTCCATCTATCCACCTGACAACTCCTGCCCAGCTGAGCTGACCCTGGGTATTTAAGGAGGTCTGCCCCCTGCCAATTCAGATTGGGGATTGGTCAGGGCTCCTTAGAACACCCCAGGCAGCTCCACCTCTCCTCTCCTCCTCTTTTTCCTGAACTTTTCAGAAAGCTCTGGAAAGAAGAGGAAGTCTCAGGGAGGCTACCTGTGAGTCACCAGCTCTACAATGAGCCCAGAATGAACACAAACAGGCTTAGCCACTAGCTAGAAAACAAGGTCACTGTCCTCCACCTATAACTGGCTATTGCAGCAAGGAGCTATGGAAAGGCAGGTACAGACAAAAAAACAGAGAAATCCAAGCTCAACTTACCACCAGTCTGCCACCAACCGAATTCACCTGTCTAACAGTAGCGTTTAAAAGGCAGGGGATTGGTTACACACATTTGCAAGTGTATGCGTAAGCTGCAGGCCCTGACAAGGCTCCCTGTGTACTGCAGACCTAACTCTATATATAAGAGGCTCCACAATGGAAGCACATACATTTAACGGATAGATGAAGGACAAGTGACTGGAGGAGCCCAACCCTCCTTAAAGATACAGGACCAGACCAGACACCCAGCCATGGCCCAATGGCGGCTGCTGTGCTAGTGTGTTACCTGAAGTGGTTACAATACAAAACAAGGTCACTGTCCTCCACCTATAACTGGCTATTGCAGCAAGGAGCTATGGAAAGGCAGGTACAGACAAAAAAACTGAGAAATCCAAGCTCAACTTACCACCAGTCTGCCACCAACCGAATTCACCTGTCTAACAGTAGCGTTTAAAAGGCAGGGGATTGGTTACACACATTTGCAAGTGTATGCGTAAGCTGCAGGCCCCGACAAGGCTCCCTGTGTACTGCAGACCTAACTCTATATATAAGAGGCTCCACAATTAGCCACTAGCTAGGCCTGCACACATTTTCTACTCTCACAGAACAATCCTACCTCTAGCACCTACCTATCTAGAGGGTGCTACACCTGTATCAGTCCAGGCAGTGGGGCTGCATTCATAAAGGTGGGGCCACACTCTAAAAGACACATTGCACCAAAGGTACAGTCTCCAATGAATGCATGCACACTCACGTTTTGTGGTTCAGAGTACTATAGCCAAATGTCACAGATAGGAAATCTGTTTCCACTAGGGGCAACTGGCTGACCAGGGCTTGGTAGTAGCAGCTGGGACAAAGCAGTACCGTCGGCCACAGAGGAGACACAGAGAGCCTTGCAAAGTCATGCAGTGGCAAAGGTGGATACTGGATACCTGATGACACTGAAATGACTGGGGTCAGTGTGCTTGCTTATTCATCAAAAGTGAGAGTTCCTAAATGGGTTGAGGCATGGGGTCTAAGGAGTGCCTGATTTTCACTAGAACGTACCCACAGGGGGTAATGTGTTTTGCTGCTGATGACTCGCAGGTTGTCACCCTCAGACTCGCCCAAGCAGGCAGTACAGGTATATTGGGATAAGTCTCTTGCAGCACTGGGCTGCTGGGCTCACTAGGAGTAATAGTAACAAGTCACTTGTAGCTCTGGCAAACTCAGAGGATATGTTTGCAGAATACAGTGAATGCATGCAGGAGCGATCGGAGAATCACAGTTGCTGGTGACAAGTTGCTGGTTGGAACACACAAGGTATTACACAGGTGCTGAGATGCAGGTTACTGGCTGAAATGCACAGGTAAACACAGAGGTGAATGTAGACTGGATGTTGGCTGAGGCACACGAGAAAGTCACAGTTACAGGTAACGCTAGTTACAGGGTGGAGTGCACAGAGAATTACACATGTGCTGAGAAGCGAGGAAAAGTCACTGATTTTCTTCCTTACACTGAAGTCTCTCATATAAGGATACCTGGTCCCAGGTGGCTCCCATTTAACCTCATGGGGCTTATGCCGCCTCAGCTCCCGGGGCTGACTACCTCCCCCCGGCCAGCGTCTGGTCACCCACATTCCCCTCCTGGACAATTTGTTCGCCTGTAAGTATCAGTGAACTATCATTTATTGTCCCTATTGTATCAGTATGCCTGCTCATGTGCAATGTCTCTCACTTCACACCCACTCAAGATGCATCAATTCTTCCTCTTTATAGATGAATCGTATTGCATCTGCTCCTGAAGATTGGATAACAACATCCATGAAACGCGTCGAGCTATAGAGATGCCATTACTAGAGCTATTCAGATGCTAGTACCTTTTTAAACATTTTACGAATTTATTTATTTTGATTGATGGGCCTGTACCTGTGTATTGTTTTATTTTATTTTATTTTATAATATATTGCATGAGCATGCCAATTGGGAGGTTGAGTGTCTATATGGAGATATATTGCAATGCACCATGTCATTCCCATGGTATCATATCACCACATTTGTCATTATGTGGCAACACCTTGTAAATCATTTTTATGGTATTGTACTATTACATGGTCACTATGTGGCGATATTTTGTAAATAAAAATTCTATTTGAAGAGTAATGTGGATATGTTATGATTGTATGCTTCCTAATGATTGTAATGTGGATGTGGATAGGTTATGATTACATGTCCTCCAAATGGTTGCATTATGTCTTCCAATCACTCCATGCTCCTGGTACTTAGTCGGGCGCTTTCCTCATATAAAGTCCCACCAACTTTTCCTCGCTTCCTAAATTGATTAATAGGGATGGAGACACTTGATCTACCCACTTGTGCCTCATTTAAAGTCCCCAACCCCCTCCCATTTCATTGTCTAACATGTGCTGAGAAGCAAGTTGCTGGCTGGAACATGCAGTGAATTACACAGGTACTGGTTGCAGGAAGCAGGCTGGAATGCACAAGCAGTCCGAGAAGATCTCTGAAATCAGGAGCACTGGGAACACTCAGGGGTCATACAGTATCACTCGAGACATGCTTAGGGAGTCACTAGGTGACACGGGGGGCTCCAGCCCTTTAGGACAAAGCCTAGCCATGGATTGGCTTAGAGTCGTTGGCTTCTGATTATCTACACGCCAGTGACACCCTTGAGAGAGCTTAATAAAGGGAGTGTGTCCCTGAAACGCATTGCATACTAGTCCCACAAACTCTTCTCTTCCACATGCGCCTTCAGCTGCTGCAGATACTGCTTACTTTGACAGCTGAGTGGGTCCAGCACACCGGTGCCAGCTTCAGGAGTGACAACTTTGTTTCAACTCTGGCAGTGCTGATTCATAGATACTGTCTGTGCCTATCTTTGCATACTAATCGTATACATGGATATTATTTTTATTACCAAATAAATTTACTTGAGATTATTCCTTTCCTGCTCCCTTCAGCTCTCTTTTCACTGTTTACCGTTTCAAGACACCTGGCATGACAGTTAGGTCCCAAAGGCTACAGGTTAGAAGAGTTAAGAGGAAGTGGACTTAAGATGGAGCACCCTCAAAGACATGTTGACTGGGGTGGTACAGAGGCGAAATAGTCCGGAAGAGAGAATGGCCCCATTGATGGTTGATTCATAGGCCTGGAGAAGAGTTTCTACTGTCCAGGCCAATTTTTCTTCAAGAGAGTCTGACACAAAATTCCCTGCTGCATCTCAGTAAATGAATGCTTCCACAATTGAATGATGTGAAAAAGAGCAGTAAAACTGTCAGTCTAGTGTGCCCTTTAAAAAAAACAAAAACATGTAAATAAACAGGGACTCTGGGTGATTCAATGGAATGTTGTAAATCACAAGCCAAATGAGGAGAAAAGGCTTGATGTGTCCTTTATTGGATTCACTTTTGGAAGCAGATATCAATCTGGATGGCCAGAGAGGGTAAATTATTTAAAGCGCAGTTCCGGCCAAAATATGACTTTTACGATAAATATACCCCTAGGGTACTCATGCCTCATGCAATGTAACAAAGATATGCTATAAACTATACCCAGTTTTCTACTTGTGCAGCACCGTTTTCTTACTTTGTGAAGTTCCTGCACAGTGCGGCCATCTCCAGTGTGGGCATCTGAAGCCGCAGTGTCCTTCTTCCTGGATTCTGTGCATGCTGGCTACACAGCATGCACCTGCCGATCTCATGCATGTGCAGTGTGGTGCAATCTTGGTAAGCTTGACATGGCACGGCTCCAGTAACATTTAACATTGGCTTCTATGGAAAATCTTGGTCAGCTTGACAGCGTTACGTTTTTGGAAGAGATGCTTAACTGGATCCACCTATATGGTGGTTCAAGCAAACTTTCACACAGAGGCGTAACTAGAACCTTCAGGGCCTGGGTGCAAGAAATTAGGAAGGGCCCCCCCTGACCTCTGGCCAGGGCTCTTCCCTCTTCTTGCTGATCCTGGGGCCCTTTACTCCTATCACGGGTCCCTTTATTATGGTCCCGCAGCAGGACCCTGGGAACAGCAGAAGACAAGTAAACTGGATAGGAGGGGCGGCAGGGGCAGCATATAGAGGAACCAATCTCCTGTATTAGGAGGAAAATGGAATAAATAAAACTTCTAAATGCCACCCTCGCCATCACTCCTATCCAGGTGTACAAGGGAAGCACATGGGCCCCCTGGAGCATGGGGCCCGGTTGCAATCGCAACCCCTGCAACCCCTATCGTTACGCCCCTGCTTTCACATATGAGGAATGCATTCTCAATAGGGGCAAACTTGCTGAACAGGTAGTAGAAGCTATGTCTAGACAGTGGCATAGGCTACAGAGGAGACAGAGAGCCTTGCGGAGTCACAGAGAGGCAAAGGGAGCCAGGAAATCAGCCCTTTAAGACAGAGTTGGGCCATGATGTGGCTGAAGCGCCGGAGGCTATTGATTGGCTGCATGCCAATGAACTTGTACAGGGGAGAAGTATGGAACAGGTGAATGTGACACCAGAGACAGAAACATAGAAGAGTGATTTCAGAATAAAAAACAAGTGGTCCATCAAATTTGCCCCATTTTTTTAAAAACTTTTTTCTAGAGTTACACAAGTTACAAATATACCATTAAGCAATACTGCACACCATTAAGCAATACCATTAAGCAAGACACTGCTTTAGTTAAATATTTAACAATATTGTTTCGACCTGCCGGCTGGTGCATCCCTTTCATTTTCATAGAATGCCAACACTACTACTTTCTTCAGAACTGGACACTTCTCGAAGCATGATGGGAACACAAATTCTGCAACTTTCTGACACTGAGGCAATAAGTTGTTCCTATTACAGAGAAATGAGCATAATTAAACCAATGTGAAAAAGTTAATATGATGGAATCAAAGGTCACTAGCTATACTGCAAAAAATATAACAAGCGAGACAAATGTTTGTGCAATAAATGTCAGATTAGCTGCTCTTCATGGGGATCTCTGAGGATGTCCCACCCGGCGTCAGATGCATTGGTCTCTCCCTATCTGTGACGTCATCATGCTGTATAAGAGATGCTTGGCAAGAGGAGCACGGTACATAGTAGTATTCTTCTATGATTACAATCTTACATTTGTATGTTTGTATTCTGAGGGTTAATAAAACATTAGTTCTGATTCATACCCCTCAGATTTGGTCCATTTTATTTTTCACTCTCATATGAGGAAGGTGCCTTTATGCACAATTGGAGGAAGAGTGCTGACAGGTGTCACATGACCAAGCATTGCATGGGATCCTTTTTTTAATGAGCGCATTTGACCTCCTTTAGCTTGTGAGGTCTCAACTTCTGGTGAGCAGTGATGTTGCATGTTTACGTGAAGGTGGAGGTGCACTCAGTGAATCATGTATGTTTGTTGCAATACACAAATTTTACTGACTTACCACCAGGGTGGAGCACTATTTGGTGGATGTTGTTGAGTGTAGTTTTTGCACATGTATTTTGTGATAAGCTATTGTATTATTTCAGTTTTTTTGAGTACTACAGTTTTATATGCATGCAAATCATGACTACCTGGATTATGTGCCACACATACAGGTGATTAACGACTGGCAAAAAAGACAGGAAGTCTGCCCCTATATAACCCCTCCCATGCATTTTTTCACCAGTGTCAGAAGATGATGGTTGTTTTTTTTATGTGCAGCTCTGCACAGTTGCTACCATGTGTTCAGATGATTCTGGTTAATCCAATAATCTGGTTAAGTAATTGGTATCATCTGGATCTGTTCCTATGGCTATTGCGCTTAAATGAATGGTACCCAGACTGTGCTGTGATGGAAGAAGTCTGGACAGGGGAACAGCCTGTAATGCGACCATGCTGCACTGGACCCTGTGGATGAGCGAGTTTGGGGTGCAGGAACTTGACCGGCCCGCACAGAGTCCTGACTTCAACCCGATAGAACACCTTTGGGATGAATTAGAGTGGAGACTGCGAGCCAGGCTTCTCGTCCAACATCAGTGTCTGGCCTCATAAATGCGCTTCTGGAAGAATGGTCAAACATTCCCATAGACCCCTTGTGGACGGCCTTCCCAGAAGAGTTGAAGCTGTTACAGTTGCAAAGGGTGGGCCGCCACATTATTGAACCCTACAGACTAAGACTGGGATGCCATTAAAGTTCATGTGCGTGTAAAGGCAGGTGTCCCAATACTTTTGGCAATATAGTGTATTTATGTTTCAAAGAAGGATTTGTTATCTGCCTTTGTGGTGGGGAAGAAAGTAGTTAGGGTCTCTCTTCCGTGCATAAAGAAAACTGGATTTTTGTATTTACCTGTAAAATCTGTTTCTTGGAGTACATTACTGGACACAGAGATCCCTTCCCACTGTGTAGTGGTTCATTGTTTGCTACAAAACTGAGGTACTTGTTGTATGGGAGGAATTCCAATCACCTGTATTTGGTGTGTAAACCAGGTAGTCATGATATGTAGGCTGTCTCTGTGTCCCATGATGTACTCCAAGAAACGGATTTTACAGATAAATACAAAAATTCAGTTATTTTTCATTTTGGATAGAGTAGAGAGAGATTAGAACACCTTTCAGGTTTTTATTGCTCTATTTACCCTCCTTAGGAGATTCATCCTCTCTATTTGTCATGTTTACCATTATCACTAAAGCCTTGTACACACGATGCGACGGCCGTACAATCGGACGTCCAAAATCGTATGTCGGCTGTTGTGTCTCGTATACTGACGTGCACTAAACGATCGTACGACCAAGCCTAACGCTGTGACGTGTTACGAGCATATAAAGAGGAAGTTCAGGTGAATGTGATTTGTGAATTAGGAACGTAGCGGTTTACACGAACGGACACTTCCCGGCGTTCCTGACTTCTGAGCATGCGTGTTTTGCACATACAACTTGTTGGACCAACTTCTCTGTACACACGATACAGCGGTCGTACGACCGCTTGTTGTACAACCAAAGTTTTCTATTCTGCTCATCCAACTTCTGTTGTACAACCGTCGCACGTTGGCTGTTCTAATCGTGTGTACTAACGGTTGGATGATCGTACAACAATCAGTTATACGACCGTTTTTATACAACCGTCTCATTGTGTGTACGGGGCTTAAGAGTGAAAGTGAGAGAAAATTGCAGCACTAAAACAGGAAAAGAAGGGAAATCTTCCAATGAGGACACTAGTTCTGGTGAATCTGGGGACATCCAGGGATTCCCGCAACTGATAGGAATAATGAAAAGTGAAAATGAAAAGTGTATATAGTGTTAATGTTCTACTAGAAGTGTATGTAAATCTTAATCATTAACTTCTCGTATTTGCTCCCTTTGTTAAGGCAGTTGTATACCCTAATTTGTGATTTTTACCTACAGGTAAGCCTATAATAAGGCTTACCTGTAGGTAATATTAATATCTCCTAAACCTGCATAGTTTAGGAGATATTCACCCTGCTATCGGCCGCTGACGTCACGGCGCATGCGCTGTGATGTACCGGCGAAGGCCCAGCACATAGCGTCGGACCTTGCTGGAAAGACGGGCTCCAGCACACATGCGCGGGAGTGACGTCTCGCGGCTCCGGCCACTCACAGCACCGGAGCCACGAACCCGGAAGGATCTCCCAAGGGAAAATGTCAGCTCCCTCTGTGGGGACCGAGCGGACCTGACGGAGCTTTGTTCTGAGGTAAGTATTTCATAATGAGCTAGTATGCAATGCATACTAGCTCATTATGCCTTACAGTTTTTTTATTTATTAATTTATTTTTAGGTATACAACCGCTTTAAGTTAAAGTCAAATATACTATTGAAAGCATTTTGAAAAAAATACCTTCAGAAATCTTGTAAGCTGATCACTTCCTGTGCACTCGGCCTGTGTTGCACTTGTAATGGTTACACTGCTCCCAGCTGTCTTTGTGGACTACAAGATATTTCTCTATATCTTTTAGAGAAGAGGGGAGGGGGAGCTGTACTGTACTTCTGTCCTGGGGTAACCACGCTGCTCCTCCATAAATACAGTACAATGACTGAGCACTATCACCCTAGTACATGAAGTGCATTACTGGCAGGGTCACCAGGTGAAAAAAGGAAAAAGAAAGCCTGAAAAAAAGAAAACCAATCCAGCAACCACATATAGGAATTAGTAAGCTGCTGTATATTCAGTTTAGGCAATTTCCTCTTTCAAGCTATGTAGCCCTGTCATATAGTATAATACAGAGTGCTCCACAAACCTAGAGATATATTCATGTATAGAGAAAGATCTCCTGTCCTCCTCAGTATGATGATATAGGAGGAGCTCTAGAGTGCCTTCCCTGGCTGTATATCATGTAAGCATATTACAAAAAACAGCTTATTTTTTAAATGAAACCTAACTTCTGTATATATGTAGCACCCTCCTAGGTAGGGGCTAGAAGAGAGTATAGTTTTTGGGTCTTTCTGCTTATCAGGAAGATTGCCAGGTAAATTTAGATGCTCTCTGCCTACCAGGGAGCAGGGATCCAGTTCATGGTACTCAGATTCTGCTCATGTTGTCTGAATGTTTCACACTGGTCCAATAGGGGGGGCATATTGGACAGTGGGAGGAAACCTGACAAATGAGAGCATAGGCATAGTTACAGCCCTGGTGATTGGTCGAGGAAAGTGCCTCAGTGCATGCTGGGTGACTGTATATATGCCAAAGGCTCTGGGTCTTCAGCTGGGGAGCGGGGTCCCGGAGGGAGGGTGCGGATGCCCCTCCTCTGTAGAAGCTGCCATGCGGCCTTAGGTGGCTGACCTAAGGGCCTCAATCTAAGAATAGCTGCAACCCAGATGTCCTGCAGAGCTGACTGGAAGGGAGACACGCCGGGAAGGATCTGTTTTGGCCGACAGAGAGTATAGATCTGTGTCATGGGGCCTGTTCTGTGAGGGCCGCCCCTTCAGCTAGTAGAGTCAGTGAACGAGTGTCCATCAAAGGGGATGCTAGTGAGTATCCTGAACATAAACAGTTTCATCAAGTCTGCTGCCAGAGCAAGTAAAGGACTTATTCTTCCCATACAAGAGTATTGTACAGGGTGGGCCATTTATATGGATACACCTTAATAAAATGGGAATGGTTGGTGATATTAACTTCCTGTTTGTGGCACATTAGTATATGTGAGGGAGCAAACTTTTCAAGATGGGTGGTGACCATGGCGGCCATTTTGAAGTTGGCCATTTTGAATCCAACTTTTGTTTTTTCAATAGGAAGAGGGTCATGTGACACATCAAACTTATTGGGAATTTCACAAGAAAAACAATGGTGTGCTTGGTTTTAACATAACTTTATTCTTTCATGAGTTATTTACAAGTTTCTGACCACTTATAAAATGTGTTCATTGTGCTGCCCATTGTGTTAAATTGTCAATGCAACCCTCTTCTCCCACTCTTCACACACTGATAGCAACAGCGCAGGAGAAATGCTAGCACAGGCTTCCAGTATCCGTAGTTTCAGGTGCTGCACATGTCGTATCTTCACAGCATATGGTTTTTTATGGTTTTTATGGTCAGTAAAAACCAATACCGGGTGAGCTGCTCCTTCCAGGAGGTACCGCCATTCCTCCAAAGCCGACTTGATGGCCAACAATTCCCTATCACCGACACCATAGTTCCGGCAAGATGGTGCACCACCACATTATGGGCGTCAGGTCCGAGCATTCCTAGATGAACAGTTTCCTGGAAAGTGGATTGGTCGTCGTGGGCCATTTGAATGGCCCCCAAGGTCTCCCGATCTGACCCCCTTAAACTTTTATCTTTTGGGTCATCTGAAGGCAATTGTCTATGCTGTGAAGATACGAGATGTGCAGCACCTGAAACTACGGATACTGGAAGCCTGTGCTAGCATTTCTCCTGCGGTGTTGCTATCAGTGTGTGAAGAGTGGGAGAAGAGGGTTGCATTGACAATCCAACACAATGGGCAGCACATTGAACACATTTTATAAGTGGTCAGAAACTTGTAAATAACTCATGAAAGAATAAAGTTACGTTAAAACCAAGCACACCATTGTTTTTCTTGGGAAATTCCCAATAAGTTTGATGTGTCACATGACCCTCTTCCTATTGAAAAATCAAAAGTTGGATTCAAAATGGCCACCATGATCACCACCCATCTTGAAAAGTTTCCCCCCTCACATATACTAATGCGCCACAAACAGGAAGTTATTATCACCAACCAATCCCATTTTATTAAGGTGTATCCATATAAATGGCCCACCCTGTATAACAGAAAGTCTCTTTCCACATTTAACCTGATGAGGCCAAGTGAGAGATGTCCTCATCTGTAATTAGTTCCATTTGGAGTATTCCACTATTCCATTCTCCTATCCACGTCTACACACAGCAATCCCTATGGGGACAGTGCTACATATACATACCACAAAAGATATTGTATCGTATTTCCTCTGAAAATTGAGGTCAATTCATGTTTTGATATCTAGAAACAGTGTACATTTTCATACTTCCTTAGTGCTATAAGTTTTAATATTACACCTGTTCATAAACAGAGCACAATGTACTTGTACGCTATCATTAACAGGGTATTCCACCTAAAAATTACATTTCATATACACTCACCGGCCACTTTATTAGGTACCAGTGGCGTCTCCAGTCTTCATTTTTAGGGGGGGCAGATGAGGGGACAGGGACAAAAGTAGGGGGGCAAATTATAAAACGTAATTATATATATATATATATATATATATATATATATATACACACACACACACACACACAGTGCCTTGAAAAAGTATTCACACCCCTTGAAATTTTCCACATTTTGTCATGTTACAACCAAAAATGTAAATGTATTTTATTGGGATTTTATGTGATAGACCAACACAAAGTGGCACATAATTGTGAAGTGGAGGGAAAATGATAAATGTTTTTCAAATTTTTTTTACAAATAAATAGCCTGCTTCATAAGGAAGTAAGAAAACAGAATCTGGCTATGCAGATTGCGTGATAGATTCTGTTTTCGGTCTTCCTCTTTTGGGTTTTTACAGTACCGAGACAGGTGGTCAGAGAAGAGAGGGGATGCCGCCAGGTGGAGGGGAGGGTGGAACCAGGTGGACAAAGATGGTTGATGCAGCCAAGATGGAGCCAGTTGGACTGAAGAGAGCAGGGGATGCAGCCAGGCGGAGGGGAGGACAGGGTGGATGCAGCCAGGTGGAGGGGAGGACAGGGTGAGGGCAGCCAGGGGGAGGGGAGGACAGGGTAGATGCAGCCAGGTGGAGGGGAGGACAGGGTAGATGAAGCCAGGTGGAGGGGAGAACAGGGTGGATGCAGCCAGGTGGATGGGAGGACAGGGGTGAGGGCAGCCAGGTGGAGGGGAGGGCAGGGTAGAAGGGTAGGTGGACC
>BLSH010029790.1:1203919-1222495 GCA_018402905.1 Glandirana rugosa
AAAGGGAAAAAAAAAAAAAAAAAACTAGTTCTTTGCTCAGATGATGTGATACCGCCGCATTGTAACATGCTCTCGACTGTAACCAAAATGACAAATGGAATTGTAATTAGACTTTGACAACCTTGTTTTATTGATGATCCGAACTTGGACATTTGAATGTGCATCTGTAACAACTGAACATCTTTTAATAAACTCGTTTCTTGATCAAAAAAAAAAAAAAAAAAGGGAAATGTACACTGATCACCAATGTAATGAAGAATTTAAACAGACAACCAATGTAATGGGAGATTTTACATCAACAACCAATAAAGGAGGATTTATACACTGGCCACCAATGTAAGGGGGATTTACACTCACCACCAATTTAAAGGGGGCTTCTACGTGGACCACCAGTGTCAGGGAAGATTCAAAACTGATCACAAATGCAAGTTTGGATTTTTTTTTTACCAATTACCAATATAAAGAGGAGTTTCTACACTAGCCACCAATGTAATGGGGATTTACACTGACCACTAATGTTATAGGGATTTACACTGACCACTAATGTAATAGGAGCATTCACAGTAACCACCAATGTAAGGAGGGATCTACACTGACCACCAATGTAAGGGAGACCTTCACACTGGCCACTAGTGTGAATGAAATGATTGTACACCAGCCCCAATGTAATGAGAAGATTTACACTGACCACCAATGTAACTGAGGCATTTAACCTGCGTTCACATTTGTGTGTGTCGGGAATGCATGCAGAATCGATTTCCTGACACCACAGAAACGTGCTGCCCTTTAGCAGATGCACAGCAAGGCCACTAATTGTTAATGACACCCTTACGCATCTGCTGAGATGTGCATATTCACATGCACATGCTGATGTTAGGCTTAATGGCCACAGTTGTAGGCAGGAATTTCAGGCATGTCCCTTTACCTCCCCAATGGGCAGTATTCAGCAGAAGTGATGGTGGATATGACCTCTGGGAGGCATGATATACATATGAATGCTGCCTCTATTTACATATCAATGCCGCCGATCTACCACTATTTACATATTAATGCTGGTTATTTACATGTAAACACAGGGTCTTCAGGTGAGTCAATAAGGCAGATCTGGGCAGCATTAGTAACAGAACTTCACACTGAGATATCGGGACCCAGCACGAGACTACAACTTCAAGGGACAAGGGAATTTAAACTGGGATAGTTGGCAAATATGAGTCAGCTGCTTTGGGCCCCTCAACAATGATGGGCCCCAGGGCAGCTGCCCCTTTTGCCCTGCCTTAAGGATGGTCCTGGAGGTCACACTCATTAAGATGAAAATACACCTAAAAGGGGAGCACACAGTGATGACACTCTGTTTGATTTTTGAGCACCACTAGGTGCAGTTGGACTAAGAAGAACTTTTATGTGGATGGTGATTGGTTGGTGGAGTTTCACCACGCAAAACGTACATGGACTGCACTTATGATCATTTTATATACGCACTATAATTGCATGCAATTTTGTTTGATTGTTTTGTCATTTTGTGACTGGAGACACACTGTTGTTGTGCACAATACTTAGAATTACGTTTTTTTATACACTTCATATATATATATATTTTTTTTTTTTAAAGCGCGGCACTAATATATATTTTTTTGATTTATTTTGCACACCTGTATGGGATTGTGAACAGTGCCAGCAGCGTTCTTCGGTTCTTCGTGAATACACATAGTAGCTCGCAAGATTTTTTTACCTGTTTATACGCTAAAGACTTGCTGGGACATATGGTCTGCAATGCAACGACTATTCGTCAGAAGAATCCTGGACCATGGACTTTAGTTTAGTGTTAGAGCACTGCCAAATTTGGACTTTCCTCTAAGAGATGAAAGTAGGAGTAGGTATGACGCTGTTCTTAGGGGGATAATTGAAATTAGGTAAGGTGCTATGTGTTTAAACAATTGATATTGCTGTGCTATTTCAAGTGTACATTCAATAGTGCTATACAACATTTAAAATTCCTTCCAAAATATAAATGGCTAAATTGATAAATTAAAAGTCCATAAAGACCATAGTTTTAACATCATATGCTATACATAAGTGCTTAATGCCAAAAAAAGTCACTTGTGTTCTTCAGTGCTTTTTGTCAATTGCTGCCCTCCTTTGGTAAATAAAGAAATTGTTAAACGTTACTACTCTATGGAGATTCCTCTTGTTTTTTACACATATGACCGCGGGACGGAGACCACAAGGGAGGACTACAAGATCCAGGCTGGACCCGCTGCACAATGGCGTAGGACAGTGAATGCGTTGTACACCGCAGAGGGGTGAAATTATCTGATAAGCACACATCTATTTGAGCACATTAGGAAGACTTTTGGTAAGAGCAATACCAGAGTGCAGCAATTGACAAAAACCACTGAAGAGCACAAGTCACCTTTTTTGGTATTAAGTACTTATGTATAGCATATGATGTTAAAACTATGAACTTTATGGACTTTTAATTTGTCAATTTATTAATTAATATTTTGGAAGGAATTTTAAATGTTGTATTGCACATTTGAATGTACACTTAAAATAGCACAGCAATATTGATTGTTTAAACACATAGCACCTTATCATTTCAATTATCCCCCTAAGAACAGCGCCATACCTATTCCTGCTTTCATCTTTACATATATTTGTCCCCCTTACGGGTAGACAACAGTAGCGACAGCAGTCCCACCCACCATACATAATACCTTCAGCGTGACACCAACCCCATTTCTATAGATATCTTTTCCTCTAAGAGACTTTACCTGTGTGGGTAACCTGAGGCAACTAGATTTAGGTTCAGTTAGGAATGGAATGTTATTGCATGTTATACATGTTGCCAAGTTTACAATAAAGGTTGATTCAACTGTTCAGAGCCTGGTTTGAAGTTATTCAAATGAGTAAATGTCAGGGCATACTACTAAAGAACTTGGGTCCACAACCACAATAAGGGGTATGTGTAACATCGCTACAGCAAAGATTCACAAGTTACTACAAGAAGAAACAGCAACCAGTCATTGGTGTGGTACCTAATAGGTGACAGGTTTTCGGGTAGCAAGGGGGTTGGTGCTTGGACTCCCTACCTAGCTGTCCATTTCTGTTGGTCACCAGGAGTGGACTAGCGTTATGGAGATCTAGGCCTGATCACTTGTTACGGCAAGAGGAGAGTTAAGTCAGAGCACGTATGAGGTCCGCACGGTGTGCTTGGCGGGACCCCATTCTGTTACTGGGAGTGGGGTAGCAGAGGTACGCTGACTGGTAGAGTGGGCTCAGCCTGTCCCTTTGAATGCAACACATACATCAGAGCAAGTGTGTAGAACATGGGACAAAAAAGTTTAAGGAGGAACTCCATATCTTGGGTACTGCACACATATTATCATGGAATGAGGTGACCGCCTTAATGTTTGACTTTTCACATGGCCGCTGCTCCTGCCTGGTCCCCAGGCTTTGGTTAGCATGCCTTTGGGCACGGTATTACCCGGCTCCAGTGGCAGCCCATCCATTGAGGGCGCACAGGCGCCGCCTCCCCTTTCCATGCCACCGCCTCCCCATCTGTCGGCACACATGTATTGGTCTGTGCAGAGGAGTGAGGCCAGGAGTGCTGAGTATGTCGGCCTGGGGTCCCTCTCTTCAGGCTGCCTGTATTGATTGTGCAAAGTGGGGCCAAGGCCCCGGGCCACTCACTCCTTAGGGCCCATCAAATGCAGCCTGTCCAGTGCCCATCAAATGCAGCCTGATCAGTGCCCAGTAATGCAGCCTACCAGTGCCCAGCAATGCAGCCTACCAGTGCCCAGTAATTCAGCCTACCTGCGCCCAATAATTCAGCCTACATGTGCCCAGTAATTCAGCCTACCAGTGCCCAGCAATGCAGCCTACCTGTGCCCAGTAATTCAGCCTACTAATGCCCAGCAATGCAGCCTACCTGTGCCCAGTAATTCAGCCTACCAGTGCAACATAAATCTATAGTCAGCCAACAAGGGTACCAGTGCCCATCAAATGCAGCCTGATCAGTACCCAGCAATGCAGCCTACCAGTGCCCAGTAATTCAGCCTACCAGTGCCCAGTAATTCAGCCTATCAGTGCCCAGAAATTAAGCCTACCAGTGCCCAGCAATGCAGCCTACCTGTGCCCAGTAATTCAGCCTACCAGTGCCCAGCAATGCAGCCTACCTGTGCCCAGTAATTCAGCCTACCAGTGCAACATAAATCTATAGTCAGCCAACAAGGTTAATGGGGTAAAAAAAAGGGGCAGACTCGATGGACTACTCAGTCTTTTTCTGCCGTCTCTTTTCTATGTTTCTATGTAATGAATATTTTTTCCAAACATAACAGAAGGCATGGATGGTATGCTATATAGACCACCCAGAAAACCTGTTAACCCCTTTCCATCCGCGCCTCCCAGCTCTTTAAGAAATTCTGCGGATGCGGGCATTCGGGTCATGTGATTGATGCGATTGGCTGTCACAGCAGTCACATGATCAAAAAGCTCCAGATTGCAAGTATGCATCCGGAGCTTTCTGGTCCCTACCGGTGACTTTGCTGGCACTCTCAGCACAGTTTTGTTTTCACATAGGGCTGCATACTGTATATTAAAATCCACCCTCCAGAAGGCCGCATATATATTTACTTTTATAAACTTTTATAAATTTCCACTGTAATTATTCAATGTTAGGTATTGGAACCTAGTCCAAAGTACGTGAAATGTGTAGTTCAACATTCCTTCAGTGTGTAGCCCAGACTGTTGCTGATAGCTGCTGTGCAGCTTTTCCCTTTGTTGCTGCAGTGAGGACAGGGTTAAACTGAATATTCATGAATGCATTAGTACAGCAGCCATCTTTAAAGCGGAGTTCCACCCACTCTTTTAATACTAAATAGATGTAACCTTTTGTTTCCTTACTTTCAAACCGCCTAGTAATTACATGTATTTTTTACTCACAATTTCGTTTCTCTCACTGCTGGATTTTTCCATTTTAGGTGAGGGCATCTGAAGCCCATCTGTAGTCTCCTGGCATCTCTTCCTGAAAGAAGTGCATGGTGGGTAACCATCATGCACGCCTCAATCTCGGTCCGCCTTAAATCGCGTCATTTCCTGTCTGGAAATAACGCAATTTTACAGTACAGGGAAGACCACTGACTCCTGGGAAATGATGAGTCACATCTCCCAGAAGGCCAGGCAGGAAGTGAGGAGAAGAGCCTCGGACCTAAAAGGGGCAGATTACAGAGACCACCTAGCAACAAGGGACGTAGGGTGAGTATAAATTTTGTTTTCCTTCAAAGGTAAGTCTATATAGGCAAAGGACTTGAATGATGTAAAAAAAAAATTCTGGGTGGAACTCCGCTTTAAGGAGACCACTTTGCAATGCTCATCTATGGAGTGTCTCCAGTGCAGGGGTAGCCAACTTGTTTGGGTCGATCATGGAAGGATGGTGATTGGCTGCTGCAACAAAGCAAGGAGAGGAGTGTTGGCAGGCTGCGAAGATGAAGGGAGATGACAGCCTTATAGGAGATGGGGTGAGAAAAGGCAAGTGGACTGCTGGCTGAACCCTGCCATAACTGACCACAATCGGGAGAGACTGCTCACTGCACAGGACCTTGCCTCAGAGATAGGAACTTTTGCTCTGGGCAGATGTGAGCTGTGATTTGGATGTCCAGTGAGATCAGACTGTACTACAAAGCGCTCCCACTGCTTGTAAGGAAGGAAAAGAGGGACTGTCTAGACTCTATGCCAGTGGTTCTCAACTCCTGTCCTCGGGACCCACTAACAGGCCAGGTTTGCAGGATAACTGAAATACATCACAGGTGATATCATTTGCTGCTCAGTGATTGCAGTATTCTAGTCTGCATCTCCCCAAGGCAATACTGAAAATCTGGGCTGTTGGTGGGTCCCGAGGACCGGAGTTGAGAACCACTGCTCTATGCAGGATTGAAAGAGATAACTCATAGCAACTCCTGTTTCTGTCTGAGGAATTATGCTGAATCAGAGCACATCTCCGGAGACCCGGAGGAGGGTGGCCTGGGTCTGGTAAGAGACTAACATCATACAAATTAATCTGTTGTCTGCTGGGTAAGCGAGGTGACAAGCACAAGACAATTCAGCGGCTCCTTTGGGAGTAAAGCTACAAATGCTATCCCAGTTCTGAGCACTGGACAGTGGTTATGTGTGCATGCCATTTCCTGTAATACAGTCCTAGGGGCTAAAATATGCCGACCCCCATACCCCACAACAACAGACATATTTAACACTGTACACTCATATGCTCAACTTTACGTCCATGTGCAGGAGGCCTAATAAAAATGTAAACAAAACCTACAGAAATTGTGTTTTGTTATACCTGTTCGACAAATGCAAAAGATACCAGAAATTTATTTGCCAGAAATCATGCGAGCTGATAACGTTTTGTTCTCAGCCTGTGCGCAAGGACGGGTTATGGATATGAGAGGGTAGGAATAAGGAGAGCTCTGTGTTCTTTATAATCCATTAGAAATGAAGTAGGCAGGGTTGACATTCAAGAATTCAGAGCAGGTGTAATGCAAAAGAGGACAGTAGAATCACTATATTTTTAGCACATTAACAGTAATTTTTCTGTACCCGCAGTGTGTTAAAAGATTTAAAAGATGGTGGAAGAAGCATGTATTCCAGAGATGTACTAAACATGTTTTTTTTTTTATTCTGCCTTGACAAGCTCTAAAGAAATAGGAGCAAGCTTCTATTCCTAAGTTGTATTTAAAATTACTATGGAGCACCTTTACATGCAGTTTAAAGGCACTT
The DNA here is from genome assembly GCA_018402905.1 of Glandirana rugosa. Taxonomy (NCBI): domain Eukaryota; kingdom Metazoa; phylum Chordata; class Amphibia; order Anura; family Ranidae; genus Glandirana; species Glandirana rugosa. Next base: position 1,210,694 of record BLSH010029790.1, read on the forward strand.
TCACACTGGGGGCGCTATGGCTCCGGTATGCAGGCAAGAGCGTGGCACTTTTAACCCCCCACAAGAGGTTAAAACGGGGTTAAAAGTGCCGGCTTGCCGCGCTTCCGAGGCAATGTGCAGTGTTGTACAGTCGCTTCGGAAGCGCTGCCCATTGATTTCAGTGGGCAGGGGCGGTAGAAGAGCAGTATATCACCGCTCACCACACCGCCCCAAAGATGCTGCTTGCAGAACTTTTTGTAACGTCCTGCAAGCGCACTGCCCCAGTGTGAAAGCACTCTGGCTTTCACATTGGGGTGGATTGGGCTGGATTTTTGAGGCGCTTTACAGGCGCTATTTTTAGCTAAATAGCGCCTGTAAAGCGCCTCAGTGTGAAAGGAATCTAACTAAAAAGGTTTCTCATGTTATAGCCAGTCTATGTAATTCTTTAGTATTGCTAGTGTAGCGATACCTCTGTAGGGGCTGCTGTGTGTAGTAGCTCCTCTGTCACCCTGCCAATCCATTCACGCTTTTCCACGCATCCGGAGTCAGGAGAACAGGCCGATACTTGTGCTTTTGTTGTTTTATTAGGGGATTTAACTTGGATGGGGTGTGGGAAATTATGGGATGCCTAATGAATCAAACAGTTCCTGAACGAGACTACACTCCTGTATATGCTCTTCTCCTTTCCTCCAGCACAACCTTGCTCAAAGTCAGCTCCTCTTCCTCTAGCACAATCTTGTTTAAAGTAAACTCCTCTTCCTCTCTCCTGCACAACACTTCTGCAGTCTAGCTAGGACATGGTGAGGCCTGCCTTGGACTCTGGCCAGGCCTCAATGAACCCCCCATTACAGGCAGGGACCACGGACCCCTCTTGTGTAGCAAAAAAATGGTGAAGGTGTGCTAGCTAGCCTGGGTGGACTACTGCTCCCAGTCAGTCCCTCTTCAGGCCCTGCCAGCCCTCCTGGCTGCAACAGCCCAGTATTACACCCCAGTGACACCACAGTCCCTGCTGGCTTGGGAACCTTTCTCAGACTATCTCCCTCCTCCCTGTCTGCTCTGGCTTGCCTTTCCAACCCCTATGGTGGTTGTCACTTACCGACACCTGGCGGACCCCTCCTGGAGACTTGCCCGGCAGCACCACTCTGTTGCTCTCTCCTGCTCCCTGGTCAGGACTCCCCATTGGATGTGCTGAGGGATCACTTCCACTCCCGAGCCTCCAGACCACCAAAGTTGGGGGTTGGTCAAGGCTCCCCAAAACACCCCAGGCAGCTCCACCCCTCTTCCCCACCCTTTCCGTTAGTCACCAGCCACTCCCTGAGCCACTCCCAACCCATAACCAAAACACACAGGTCTAGCTTGCAGCTAGGCCTGTTTAGATTTACCTACACTGCCAGAAAACCCTACTCTAGCACCTCACTACCCAGAGGGTGCTACACTCACCCCCCGCAAAAAAAAACAAAAAACAGTCAGTTCCTTGACTGGGAAATTTATAAAATAGCTCCTGAGCCCAGGAGCAAGGGCATTCCATAAAATAAGAAGGAAGGGGGAAAGGGAAACAACTTGGACAGGGACTGTACAAATTAATGAAGTATAAAAATATAGATAGGTCTCTGTAAATTATTTACATCTGTTCAGCATATATAAGGCACTCCTCACTACAAGTCCCTGCAGCTAACAGTATACAATACGGGTAGACCTAGAGAGAGATACTCTGCTCGCAGGATGTTTGTTCTTACACCGGAGGGGATGGAAAGCTGTCCCATCCTAATGATCCTAAGAGAAGACATAAACAACACACAACCTAACCTAAAACCTAACTAGGCACACATATAGTCTGCTGGGAGGGGGTTATAATCCTGCCAGCAGAGTATTATCAAAACCGTTTCAAACATTTTTCCTGTCTGTTCTGTTAGCGGGGGATTATAACCCGCTGACAGAAACAGTGAAAGGGGAAAAAGAAGTCAGAAAACAAAAACTTTTTTCTTGCAGAGTTCCTGATGGGAGGGGCCCCTCCCTGGGCAACAGGCTATTCAAAAGTTAGTTTATGCCAGAACAACCCTCACCCAAGTGTCCTTTCAATGGGGAAGTCTCTTCCATTGGGCACATGGTGGCAGGCTGGCTTGTTCCTGCAAGTCAGGGAGAAAGGTCACAACCCTGCAACTTCCCTGCAGCTTTTGGTAGCCTCTTCTATGGTGGCTGTACACTCACAGTCCCTTCCTGCATAGAAGTGGGGGTCAGGAAACCTCCTCCTTATTCTTCCTACCTTCCTGATAGAGACTGAGTGGCTCCTTGTAGGCTGCAGCGCCTTTGCGATGAGCACCCGGTCTTTGTATACAGCTCGTCCCAGCCTCCATTCCTGGTGAATGTCCACAAACCGGGCCCAGGTTTCACTTTCCGGCCCATGCAGAGGCTTTGGGACATGCAAATAGTCCCAGAGCATGTCATACTCCTACTCTTCCTGGGAGTCCTCCACAATGTCCATGATCTGGGGAAGGACATAGGGGTAATCCAGACCCCACTCCAGGGCAACCTTCCTCTGGATCTCCCGCTGGAATCGAGAAAGCCTGGGCAGTTCCGTAGGCCTCGCCTTTTCCAGCAGGGCACAGGCGACTGTAGATCTCACCACACACTGCCTGTATTTGTGTGCCCTGGTCTGGGTGGTGGAGGGTCTGTTTAAGAAAAGTTGGCTGCTGTAGATAGGGGTTCCTGCAGCTTAATTTGTTCCCAGTTCTGACTCTGGTCCCTCTTCTCCCTCAGATTGCGTCTCCAAGACATGGGAATCTCCCGTTTCCCATTCCTCTTCCTCTGAGCTTCCATCTGGAGATTACCACTCCGCCAGCCTGCGGCTGTAGCTTGCACAGTCCTGAAAGCAGGTCCAAATTAAAGTAGCGTGGCTCCTGCTGAGCAGATGTCCGCCACATCAGAGGTTCATCGCAATGGCCGCACCGGACCCAAGCACTGATCACCGCAGTCGGAGCTGGCATTTGGGACATAAGCAGGCACAGTTGCTCCGTCCCATTGACCATCCCCAAGGTGAATCCCCCCCGGTGCTCCAATCGGATGTCGGTGTCCAGCAACGTCCGCTCCGGCAGTTTCGGCAACCAGATGAGGGCTGGCAATAGATGACCACCCTCCGCCATCTTCCGCTGCCTCGTGGTGTCTGATGCTAGCAGGAAACGCTGGGTCTCTTCCAGGGCGTGGCACCGCCCCCTCACTTCCAGACAGGCTGGCGCTGGCCACACTGATAAGCAGACCCCTCCTGAAACATGCTGCTCTATCCCCCTGTGTAAAAAACTGAACTTTGCAGACACGCTGAGACTAGCAGGACTCGCCCAGGCACCTGGCTCGGCACCGACTGTTCCCAAGCAACCATGGGTAGATGGCAACTGACTTGTGGTTGCTGGTAGCAACAGTAAATTTAGTAGCCCCTGTCTCCCTGAAGGGAACACTTTCAGCACAGTCCCGCCTGCAGGTTTACCCCGATCACCCCAGGCAACAGTAAACAGTTCTAGGCACATCTTACTGTTTAAAGCAGGAGCTTGGGGCACAAGTTCAGATGTCCAGCATTTGCAGGGCACTGGACATATTTGTAATCCATGGGCGTGATCGCCCGCAGTGGTTGCCATGGGTTACAGCTTATGGTACAAAGTGACTGAATTGCAAGGTTCTGGTTCAAGTGTCTGCCCCAGGGCAGGTTGGAGCAACTGGGTAGGCAGGAGCAGCAATTGGCAACGGCTCCCGCTGGTTGCTATGGACAACGGTACTTGTACAATGATACTGTGTAGCAGGCAGGGCACATAAGTCCTTCCCCAATTCAATCCCCACTAATGGTGGAACAAAAACAGCTCTCTGGCTCAGTCCATTGCAGTTGCTAGGGGCAATGGCCGCCAGGGTCCCATGAACAGGCGAATCCTGGATACAAGCCTCCAAATTTAGCGGTACCCCCGTAGGGGCTGCTGTGTGTAGTAGTTCACCTGTCACCCTGCCAATTTATTCACGCTTTTCCACACATCCGGAGTAAGGAGAACAGGCCGGTTGTTGTGTTTTTGTTGTTTTATTAGAGGATTTAACTTGGATGGGGTGTGGGAAATTATGGGATGCCCAATGAATCAAACAATTCCTGAACTTGACTACATATATTCACTCCTGTATATGCTCTTCTCCTTTCCTCCAGCACAATCTTGCTCAAAGTCAGCTCCTCTTCCTCCAGCACAATCTTGCTCAAAGTAAACTCCTCTTCCTCTCTCCTGCACAACACTTCTGCGGTCTAGCTAGCACATGGTGAGGCCTGCCTTGGACTCTGGCCAGGCCTAAATGAACCGCCCATTACAGGCAGGGACCAGGGGCCCCTCTTAGGTAGCAAAAAAATTGTGAAGGTGTGCTAGCTAGCCTCGGTGGACTGCTGCTCCCAGTCAGTCCCTCTTCAGGTCCTGCCAGCCCTCCTGGCTGCAACGGCTCATCTCCACTGCCCAGTGACACTATAGTCCCTGCTGGCTCCACACCCTTCTCAGACGGTCTTTCTCCTCCCTGTCTGCTCCGGCATGCCTTTCCAACCTCATCCTTTCTCAACCTTTCACTCACCAACACCAGGTGGACCCCTCCTGGAGACTTGCCCAGCATCACCACTCCATTGCTCTCTCCTGCTCCCTGGTCAGGACTCCCCATTGGATGTGCTGAGGTCCCTTCCACTCACGAGCCTCCGAACCCAGGGTCACCTCCCCCAGACTGGAGGCTCTCTCAAAGTCCCCTAAACTAGTGCTCCATCTCCCAGTTCTTCCACCCGAACTCTCCTTCCTCGCTGGGCTGACCCCAGGTATTTGAGGAGGCCTGCCCCCTGCCAACCCAAAGTTGGGGATTGGTCAAGGCTCCCCAAAATACCCCAGGCAGCTACACCCCACTTCCCCACTTCTTCCTCTAGAACTCTCTAGAAGCAAAGGGGAGGTATCCAAGAGGTATCACCCCCTGTGAGTCACCAGCCATTCCCTGAGCCACTCCCAGCCCAGAACCAAAACACAAAGGCCTAGCTTGCAGCTAGCCCTGTTTGGATTTACCTACACTACCAGAAAACCCCACTCTAGCACCTCACTACCCAGAGGGCGCTACACTAGTTTAAAGGGGGCATCTGAACATAGGGTCTTAAAATATAGTTATTTAATATATTAAGAAATTAATCACAGGAGCAGGTTTAGAATTTTCCAATATTTCACAATTGTCCTTATTCTGTTTCAAGTACCACTTTATGCATTGACACACTGTACCTCCATAGACCAAGTCTTTCTGAAAAGTATGCTCGCCTGCTGACTTGACACCATCTGCAGGCAGCTTAACTCTTTAATAAGACATATAAGTTGAATCCAATGCAATTTTTCTTAGGATTAGTGCAGCACACAGGATGTTTTTCTATTCTTTTGAAGTATAAAACGACAATGACTTTCCTAAGCCCCGTTTCAGAGAAGAAATAACACTGAATTAGAGAACATAGATAAAACAGGGAGGGTATAGTTAGGAATAAACTAACTAACCACTAAACTGGAGGGGAGAACAGAGGGCGATATCAAATCACATAAACACACGTAAAAATGTTGTGCTAAGCCTAATCCACCACTAGATGTCAGCATACATCAGAACAGAAGTAACCCGATACAGTTAAAATAGAACTTTAGGCTGGGGAGTTATAGCCCCCATAAGTATTTTTTGCCATCTGTTTCTCATTGGGGAGATTTACCTTCACTGCCTGTCCCATAGCCAAAACAGGAAGTGAAGGCAAATCCCTGAAAATTAAGGGAATCCATTGGGGACCCCCAAGTCACCAGAACTAGTATCCCATTAGGAGATTTCCCCTCTACTGCTGTTATGAAGGCAACCAAAAATGTTGATTTTTTTTTTAACTTTAAACTGGTGGGCATGTCACAGTTAAAGTGGTTTGCGGACAGAGGAAATTCTTGCTGAATTTCACTCAAAAGCAAACTTGCTGGGTAGGATCACCTGATGTTGCTACAAACTCTTCAGGTCTTCCTGGGTATCTATCCAGAAACTGCTGTACCACCAGATTTAGGACCTTTGCCATGCAAGGCTTGTGTACCAACTTTCCCTGCCACAGAGCAGACAAAAGGAAATGCAGCTGTTACACCATTATTGGCACAAGTTGCCGCAGGATCAACCACCTCTGGACAAGCCCCTGCAGAACTGAAAGAATCTCTGGCCCAGTGTGGCTCCTGTCCCCTAGGTATACCAGCAGAAGCACTGTGTGGCTTCTTTTGGTCTTAGCCATAGAATAACCTCTTGAACACATAAGAGGGACTGGTGGATCTGAGGATGACTTAGTGGAAGAGTGCATTGAGGAGAAGTAGGAGGTGGAGGGGACAGCTCTGACACTGTCACCAGCAGCTGTAAGGATGCAGAGCAGTTGAACAAGTTCCAACAATGTGTCCTGTCCTTCCTGGCTGCCAGCAGAGTCACCGAGTGGCCTGCCCATGCTTGCTTGCCCACGTGTCTGTAGACACGTGAACCTACTGATGACCATGTGGTCCAGTGACATGTGTTCCATGTGATGGTGAAGAGCAGGGAGGCCTACCGGTCAAAGAAATGGTGATCGGGAACCTGGCGCTATGGTACAACACAAGCTGCAAATTCCGGAAAAAGGGTAGAATCCACCATCTTGAAATGCAGGAGTTGGCCAAGCCGGCATTTAGGCACCAGGGTAGCTGGGAGTGTATTTGTTTTGCACTCTGGCAGCTGGGGCAGCAAAACTTTTCGGATCCATGCTACAGCTGGTGGGGTGGAAACCTACACTTGCCCCCACTCTGTGTGGCCCCATGCAGACCCTTGTGGTGCTTTAGTTCACTGTAAACTGTGGTGCTAGGGTGCATTGTAAACTGTGGTGCTTTGAGGGACTAAACAGCCCCTCAATAATCTGTGGTGCTTCACTGCAAACAAAGAGCATCTGTTGTGGTGACTTCAACAGATTCAAGCTGCTGTTGATATCGCTGACCCCATAAAAAAAAAAAGAAATAAATGAATAAAATACTCTAACAAAATAAAACCCAACAAACACAAAGAATTAAAAAAAAAAACACTACAGGCAAAATAAAACAAGTTTTATTTGCTTAGGGAAAAAAGGAAATCTCAGCGAATGCAGTTGGATTTACACTTTACTCTCCCTATCTACACAAACTGTAATTCACAGCAATTATACAACACAGAATATAGTACTGTATGTAGCACCTAAAGTGTAAGTCCAGGCAACTAACTCTAAACCTGCTCTCTGCCACATTCTAAACCTAATCTATCTAACCCTGTAAAGCAAAAATCGCTGTACTTACCTATTTTGCAGCCAATCCAGTCCAGTTTCCAGCTGTGTGCAGGAGAGGACAGGCAATGGCTGTGAATTGACGTCACCCATAGAGTTACTATGGGGCTCCTGTTGTCGGCTGCCTCTCCTGCATCGGCCTCCACACTGAAGCCTCTGCTGACAGCTGATGGTGGGACCGGATCGGCTGCAGAATAGGTGAGCACATCGATTTTTGCTTTACAGGGTTAGATCAATTAGGTTTAGAATGCAGCAGAGAGCAGGTTTAGCTTTAGGTTTTTCCTGAAATTCCACTTTAAGCTCCATGCACACTAGCTTAAAAAAAATGCTCATAGCAGCAGCTTTTGAGTATTTAGCATAGCCTAGAGGCGTTTTTAAGCTTCAGTGTTTAGAAAGAAAAACAAATTTGTGTTTTTGGGAGTGATTTTCCGCCAGGAAAAAACGCTGAACGCTCCAAAACGCTGCTAACCACTGCTAAGCTCCAGTTTACAGCGTTTTTCTTTTTCTTTTAGGAGGTGGCCATCGGCATCCTTATGAACCCATGGTTTCAGGAAAGAAAATCACATCATCTATGACCTGCCTAACACTATAACCAGTATCTGTTGACAGTCCTCCGCATGCCTTCTTCAGGACCCTGCTGTGTCCCTTGGGCACAAGTTTTATTTCCAAAAGATGTCACCATGTAGAAGTCCACACCAAGGATGCCTTTTAGGCTTTATTCAGGCATAAGCATATTTTCAGCATGGCAAGTTCTTGCTGGTAGAGCTAGCAAATGTATACAGCCTTTAGACACATACAATTCTTCTAATGGCTTATGCATATATGAGTGCATGTGTGTACATGCTTTTACACGCTTTTATGCAAGCATGAGTGTATTATCTGCTGATCTGTACTGCCTTGAATGCAGCTCTGTCCAACTTTTTTAGTGCATGGCTAACCATGGCACACATATTCAACTGTAGACGCAGCTGTGTATATCGGCTCATTGATTACTATAGTGCTGCAACTAATCTTTTATCTGCATGTGTTCATGGGCCCTTAACAGTTTGTACATGATCGCGCTGACCAATCAGAATCATTCTGATCTTACTGACTCTTACTATGCATTACACACTCCTGTCCCCTGCATTATGTTAATAATACTGACTACAGCCCTATGTGGATTACATACTTATAATTCTTGAACACATTGCATTACACACCCTGGACCCTTGCAGTCTGTGTTATGTATCCTAAACCTGACCCCGTCTGCAACGTTCAGTGCATTGGACATCCCCGACCCTTGTGTTCTGCCTTATACACTCTTGCACTATATACACAATACTGTACATTATATACTTCTTACCAAAATGTTCATTGTTTCAACAGTTGCTGGTTGCTATGCAGTCCCTGAATGAGTGCGACCAGTATTTGGTCACGCCGCCATGGACACGTGGCCACCTGCTTAAAAAAATGAAAAAAAAGGAAAAAATTTAGTTTAAATTGGTAAAGTAATTTTCGCGTACTGCCCCTTCAAGAATTTTCCTCATACCTGGTTACACAGGTAAAGGTGTCCAATCAGGTGTGGCGGAAAATTCTGGAAGGTAAGGGGGTCATTATATAAAGAGCTGAGCCCCTTTTACAGGTGTCTGTCACTCAGCAGCAGGTGAGCTTCCAAGACCAGCATTCCTCCCAGAATAAAAACTCTGCTAAGGCAAGTTCTGGAGAAAGAAAAGGTAAGCGGGGGAGAAGATTGGCTGCGGCAGTGTCTGGAACTTACTGCTGAAGACGAGCCATGGTGGGGCTGGGAAGAGGGAGCACAGCAAGAGGAGTCAGGCCGGCAGAGTAGAAGAGGACAAGCGGGGAACATGTCGCTTCAGCTTAACAATTAGGCCTCATACACACGGGCGTTTTGTTAAGCCACGTTTTTGGGCGTTTTTTGCTGCTCTCCATGTTATTCAATGGCCCTCTAAAACGTTAACGTTTTTGAGCAGTAGAGGGCGTCGGCGTTAGTGAGCTGTAGCTAGAACGTGGGACCAGTGCGTTCTGAAGCTGCAGCGTCATGGCGTTTTTGACGCCGAGCCGGCAAAACACTCAATAACGTTGCTTAACGTTGTATACACAGCGTTAAGCCTCGTCAGGTGTTCTATTCATAATCAATGGTTCCATATGGGAGCCCATTGATTTGAATAGAAGCCGCACCAGAAGTCGGATCACGGTGATCCGACTTGCGGCGCGACTTGTGTGCTAGGTGTCTTAAAGGGGAACCCCCGCAAAAAATTGTTCCCCCCCCCCCCAAGAGCATACCAGGCTCTTCGATCTGGCATGGATTTTAAGAGGAGCACCCACGCCAAAAAAACGGCGTAGGGTCCCCCCCAAAATCCATACCAGACCCTTATCCGAGCACGCAGCCTGGCAGGCCAGGAAAGGGGGTGGGGACGAGCAAGCGCCCCCCCCCTCCTGGACCGTACCAGGCTGCATGCCCTCAACATGGGGAGTATGGGTGCTTTGAGGCAGGGGGGCTCTGCGCTCCCCACCCCAAAGCACCTTGTCCCCATGTTGATGGGGACAAGAGCCTCTTCCCGACAACCCTGGCCGTTGCGCTTATCGGAATCTGGAAGCCCCCTTTAACAAGGGGGCCCCCAGATGCTGGGCCCCCCACCCTATGTAAATGAGTATGGGGTACATCGTACCCCTACCCATTTACCTGGGGGGAAAAAAGTGTACAAAAAAAAACACAACACAGCTTTTTAAAATATTTTATTAAATCCGCTCATCCGGCATCTTCTCCCCTCTCTTCTTTCTTTGGCTCTTTTGCGGAGTCTTCTGAGGGGGTCTTCTGCGGGGTCTTCAGCTCTTTTGCTGCTGTCTCCCCGGCTAGCTTCTCCCGCCGCTGCTTCTTCTTCTTCTTCTTCCCCTTCTTCTGGAGATGTTGACTCGTCGCTCTCTTCCACTCTAATGCTGAGTCCGTGCTGCGCGGTTGCCTTATATTGGCATGGGGCGGGGCCACACAATGACATCATCATGAGCTCCACCCTCATGATGTCACATCCTGGGGCGGGGCTGTGATGTGATTATAGCTGCAGCCAATCGCCAGAAAGAGGGATGGCTCTGGCTGAAGGAGGAGAACAAGAGCCGTGCTGTAAGGAGAGAGAACCAACGGAGGTGGCGACTGAAGAAGGGGCTGGCAACCACGTGAGGAAGAGAAGGCGGGCTTTCTCTTCATCCCCTGTCACTAAGCCACAATCACAGGCGGGCCACTCCTCCTACAGAAGACGAGTGCCGCCTGCTAATACAGGAATGGTTGCCAGACAATGTTCCCAGCCTCCTGAGCAGCTATGGGACAATAGGCAGAATATATATATATATATATATATATATATATATATATATATATATATATTTATTTAGTACTTTAAAGATTAAACGGCCGCGGCCTTTTATTATAGGTTTAATAACAGCATATTGTGACTCAGCTATTACCAGCTCGAGTCATAAATAATACCACTCAAAAAATAAAATATTATATATTATATGCAATTTATTGTCCCATTGCATTCCTATGCACCATTAAATAACATATTCTAATTGATTCAATTGGTTTTGGTTGTGTGCATCATACAAAGTCCCAACATTTCCCCAACCCCCCCCCCCCCCTTTCTTCCATATGATTCAGGGATAGAGACACACAAACTCTATAGCAGTCGTTGTCACATATAAAGCCCAAAACTTTTTAATTTTATTTCATAAATGGATGCAACAACTTCAAACTTACATCCATTTCTTGACACAAAGCTCCCCATTAGATAGATCATTAACAAAATTCGAACAACTATTATTACAAGAACAAAGACCAACTCATGTGCTATCTACCATATATAAATACTTGCTCTCTAAAAAGACTGATGAAAAATTGACGTATTTTACTAAATAAGAAGAGGAATTAGAGACAACAATCCCCATGTCTGATTGGAAAAAGTCACTTCTTTTGACACATTGTCACGTACCTGGCGGTGGAGTCTGTCTTGTGCAGGAAGCAACCACTCTTGCGGCCCTGGTTCGAGGGTCCCCGGTAGAGCAGACAGGGAGCCCAGGAGCTCAGGGGGGCACGAGGGCTGGACAGGATCCCTGGTGGTGATAAGGATGGTCCGGTGCAGCTCGTGCAGGTAGCGGATGGTCGTACAGGCCGGGTCAGTAACAGGCAGGCAATGTGGTACAAAGGGTGCAGGCAAAGGGGTCGTCAAGTGCAGGCAGGGTCGTCAACAGGCTGGCAGCAGAAGTACAAGAGGATCAGGCAGAAGAGTGGTCGCTGGGCAAGCTGGGGGTCGGTGCAGGCAGAAATCAACAAGGTCTAGAAATCTCTCGTTCATAAATATATACCATCTATCGTGTACTCAACCAGAAACAAGAACATTATTATCAACAAGCTTAAAACAATTACTAGATAGATTACCCCTCGAAACACAGTTCTTTACCTACATTCAAACTTCAACAACGTAGGTAAATACTTTATTTTAATTTTTCAAAACCCGAAA
>BLSH010029790.1:1248460-1260467 GCA_018402905.1 Glandirana rugosa
CTCCTGACACACCTGTGATAAATGATGAGGCACTATTCCTCCCACTGACACCAATGATGGGACACTATTCCTCCCACTGACACCAATCATGGGACACTATTCCTCCCACTGACACCAATGATGGGGCACTATTCCTCCCACTGATACCAATGATGATGATGATAATGTCTTTATATAAATGTTATTTTAAACGTAATCGTACTTGTAGAACTAGACCAGTAGATTAGACCGTGTTTTGGGAAGGTTTTAATTTGAAATGTATGTTGGTGTCCTTTACTAAGGTCAGTACTTTGGAAAATGTCCGCCACAGCCTTGGTCCGTGCCTATCCCTGGTTAGGCGGCACTGATAAGCAGCACTGACGGTCACTGATATGAAACACTGACGGGCACTGATATGCAGCACTGATGGACACTGATAAGCGGCACTGATGGGCACTCATAGACGGCACTGATTGGCACTCATGGGCGGCACGTGGCACTGATAGGTGGGCACTAGTAGGTGGCACTGGTGGGCACTGATATGTGGCACTGGTATGCACTGATAGGGGCACTGGTACACACTGATAGGGGCACTGGTGGGCATATATACAGAAAGGGGCCCATTCCCTGGTGGTCTAGGGTGGCATCTGAAGGTGGCATTAAGTACCATTCATATTGGGCACTATGCCCCTAACCTGGTGGTCTCCCTGGTGGTCCAGATCGGCTCCCTGGTGGTCCTGGGTGGGGACATTGCTGGTGGTCCCTGGGCAGGCTCCCTGGTGGTCTAGGGTGGCGATCCGAGGGGGGGCTGTGCTGATAAATCATCACCACAAACCCTCCCTGTCAGGAATGCAGCCGATCGGCTCTCCACTCCTCAGGTCTGCAGATAAAACGGTTCTCCTGTGTTACACTGTGACCAGCTGTGATTGGTCACGGCTGATCACATGGTAAAGTGCTTGGGATGGAAGCACTTTACCGAGATCGGTATTGCGGGGGGTCGGCCTGACCTCCCACATCACCAATCGCCGCGATGCGCGCCCCCCGGGTGCGCGGCGGCTTGTTATCCTGAGGATGTCATATGACGTCCAGTCAGGATAACTAAACCACTTCCCGGCCGTCATTCTGCATACGGCGGTCGGGAAGTGGTTAAGGTCATTTTCAGGCAGTTGAGTTTAGAAGCATTTCTTGGAAAGCAAAAAAGTGCATTCAGACAGAAGTTCAGAGGTATTTGAAATGCCAAATGCCTACTGCTTGTAAACGCGGTAACTTGCGTCTAGGAGCGCTTCGTTAATAGGTGTTCCCATTTAAAAAAACAAAAGACGCTCCTAGACACGAACGCGGCTAAACGCGGCATGCAAATCGCGGCAAAATGGATGTTTTAGATGCCGGTTTCTAGCTGTCAAGATAAAATATTCAGGGGAGGTTGAAAAGTGTCCCGTGTACATGGGGCCTTAAGTGACCCTAGGTAAGTCTATGCATGTGAGCAAGGTATGAACCTTAGATTGCAAACTCCTTGAGGGCAGGGGCTAAATAAATCCTGTATAAAAGAATTTACATTATATGTAAAGTGCTGTGTACATCTTTGGCTATATTTAAATACCTTTAATAATAATAAATAAAATAATGTACAAAAATGCATCTTGTATTGGATGAGTTCACGTTTTTATGGAGTTAACAGACACCCCTGAGGTCTCCTAATGTCAAGGAATCATAGTGATCCACCTGAGAACCTCATTATCCAATGATTGATGAAGTGTGTCTGCTGATCCTGCCATGATTATTAAAGTTAAAGCCGGATACCTAAGTACTACATACTTTATGGATGATAATCGCTCAGCTGTGTGACTCAAAGCTTCCTCCATTCCCCTGTGTTTGATTTCAGGCTTTGCAGAAAATGTCAGTGAATTTGACTGCTGCTCGGGTCACTGAGACCTGCAATTATTTAAAAGTGATTGTGCAGTATCATAGTTATTCCAAATTTATTGCAAGTCCTGGCAATCTGTATAGAGGTCATATTCATTGATATTCATTGATTCATTCATCATTCATTGACATATGCTGCAAAGTGATTACTGATTATGCAGAATCACAAGATTCACTTATTTACTAAACATAAGACAGGTTTAGGCCTAATTTACACTTGTGGAAAAACTCTGACAGATAGGGTTTTTATGTCAAAATAGACTCTATTGGTCTCATCTGTCACAAATACTTCTCCCTGCCTGTCAGTGGTAAAGTAAACTGAGCTGTGCATGGACAGCTCAGTGTACATTTACAAAACCAATCTGTGGCGTGATTATGTGACTCCCGTGCGCACGTGTGAAAGTGACATTGTCGCGGTCTAAAAATTCAAGCAGCTGAACAGACTTGGCTCGGAAGGAAGACCTGGAGAAGATGGAAGTGCCTGTGACCAGTAGGAGTGCTGGCAGCCATCATTTGACAGATGAGTCTTCCATAATGTGCTAGTATATGCTGCATAAAGCTTCTGGACTCAATTAATAAAAGAAAATGGCAAAGTTTACATCTACTGCAAGCCTCAAAGGCAGTGGGTTGAGGTAAACACATGCCAAGGCTGTGATACAAAATTCACCCCACCTGATGCACTTGGAAGGCAGTACCACCTGCAGAACATGACCTATTCACCTTAATGGGGCACCGCCACAACCACCCTGCAACTGTGTGCAATGCAGGTTTTTATTGGTTAAAACAGATGAGGAGGTGACATAACACTAGCGTGCAACTCCACATGTGTATTTACATGCATTTATGTGATATTTATATTTTCATTGCTGCATGACTGCTGAGTAGTGATGGGCCGGACAACCCCTGGTTCGGTTTGCACCAGAACTCCCGAACAGGGGAACAGTTCGGACCTGAGCCGCAAACTCTTTTAAAGTCTATGGGACCCGAAAGGGTAAAATCAAAAGTCCCCATTTTGAAGGCTTACATGCAAGTTATTGGCCATAAAAAGGTTTGGGGGCCCAGGTACTGCAATGCAAAAAAAACTTTTTTTAAAAAGATTGTGTTTAAAGGAGCAGTGATTTCAATGATGCTTAAAGTGAAACAATAAAAATGAAAAATTCCTCTAAATATAAGCCCCCTGCCCGTAGACCCCCACAACCACCACCCAGGGTTGTTGGGAAGAGGCCCTTGTCCCCACCAACATGCCCCAAAGCACCCCGCCACCCCATGTTGAGGGCATGTGGCCTGGTATAGTGGGGGGGGGGGGGGGGGGGAGGCTGCATGCTCAGATAATGCTCTGTTCTGTAATTTTGACGTTTTTTTGTTTTTTTTTTAAATTTCTATTGCCATTTTTTTTTATTTTTTATTCAGCTATCAGCTATTCAGCTATCAGCGAAGATATCTGATCTCATTACAGTATGTATATCTGGTCTTCCACAGTACACAGAACATGTAAATGCAATCGTTTTAGTAAATATAAACTGCTAAATACCTTTTCTCATCAGCAGTTAGAGCAATCTTGTGACTTATATCAGTGTCTGGTTAAAGCATGTAGGAGGAGTTTTCATTCATTTTACCCTGTCCTATAAGGCTGCAGGACCCTCTGTGCTGATCACATGCGCACTCTCAAGAAAAAAAAAACTCTCTAGCAATACATACCAAACTGAGCATGTGCAGCTTTTCCTCTAATACTCTGCTCTATCAGGAGATTGATTGGAGTCAGTGTAATGCCCCGTACACACGGTTCGACGATCGCACGTACGATCGTGTCGAATCGTATGTTGGCTGTTGTATGCAGCATACTGACTGCACTACACGATCGTACGTCCGCAGAAGAACGTTCTGGTGCATGTAATTAGCATCCAGCCGTTACTGACTTCGGAGCATGCGTGTTTTGCACAATACAACTTTGTTGTGCCAACTGCTCTGTACACACGATACAACGGTCGTATGAGAGCTTGTTGATACGACCAAGTTTTCTAGTCTGCTCATACAACTCCCTTGTCCGACCGTCGTATGTCGGCTGCTCAAAATCGCGCATACGAACGATCGATTCCGCATACAATGGTCGTGAGTACGACCTGTTGTATGCGATCGTCGAACTGTGTGTACGAGGCTTAAGAAGAGGAGGATCAGAGAGACAGCATCAAACAGCCTTTATACACAATGCAGAGGGTTAACTCTTTAGGTTCCATGCTTTACTGCATATACCGACTGATTTTACTGTTGTGGGTTTAGTAACACTTTAACCACTTAACAACCGCCCTATAGATAAAAGACATCTACAGGGCGGTTGCTTTATTCTGGGAGGGTGTCTATGGACGTCCTCCCATGAATGTGCTTCCCACGCTCCCCCTGGGGCGCGCACACGGGAACATCCGTGACCCGGCGCATCACGGATCGCGGTGAATGGCCGCTGTAAGTGGCCTTTCACCACGTGATCGTGCCGTCAAATGACGGCGCGATCACATGTAAACTAGCCGGTGGAAGTGTCGGCTCTTCTCTCTCCTCTCCGCACCGATCGGTGCAGCGTGAGAGGAGGGAGGGGGGAGAGAGGACGTGTGCAGCGCTGTGGGCGATGTGTAATGCCCACAGCGCTGCCAAGTGACAGAATGCACCTCCAGTGCTAGTAGCTGCAATCATACATTATAAAGTGCATAATCATACAGTGCAACTAATAAAAGTGCATATAATAATGTTTTTTTGGAAATATCTAGAGGGCACATATAAGCAGTCCAAGGTGATAGTGTTCCAAATGCTAAACAGTGTGGATGTTGTGAAGACTCAATAATAGTACATAAACACCACTATAGTGAATATCCACCACCAAAGCCAATTCCTGTGCTTACCAGAACACTGTTAAAGTAGGGCATATATGCTCACCCATAGCTTGTAGACTCTATAACCTTCACAAAGACCAAATAATATACACTAATTTGTTTGTTTTTTTACCAAAGATATGTAGCAGTATAAATTTTGGCCAAAATGTATGAAGAAAAATTACTAATTTGCAAAATTTTATAACAGAAACAAAGAAAAATTCATTTTTTTACAAATTTTTTTTTTTTTTTAATTATAGCGCAAAAAATAAAAAACCCAGCGGTGATTAAATACCACCAAGAGAAAGCTCTATTTGTGTGAAAAAGAGGACACAAATTTCATATGGGTACAGTGTTGCATGACTGAGTAATTATCATTCAAAATGTGAGAGCACTGAAAGCTGAAAATTGGTCTGGTTAGGAAGAGGGTTTAAGTGCCCAGTGGTCAAGTGGTTAAAGAGATTAACCCTCGCTATTTGTCCTGTTTACCATTATCATTGAAAGTAAAAGTAAAAGAAAATCCCAAATGTTGGCTTGTCCCCAGAAAAGAAATAGAGGGAAAATCTTCCAATGCTGACACTAGTTCTGGTGACCTGGGGTCCCCAAGGAAGTACCTTATTTTGCAGGGATTTCCTCTTACTTCCTGTTTGGCTATAGGACAGGAAGTGTTGGGAAATTTCAGTAATGGGACACGAATGGTAAAAACAAAACTGATGAGCTATAATCCTCCTTTGCGCTATCTACAATTTATAAAAAAGATTTGCTTATAGTTCTACAGGGTGGGCCATTTATATGATTACACCTTAATAAAATGGGAATGGTTGGCGATATTAACTTCCTGTTTGTGGCACATTAGTATATGTGAGGGGGGAAACTTTTCAAGATAGGTGGTGACCATGTCGGCCATTTTGAAGTTGGCCATTTTGAATCCAACTTTTGTTTTTTCAATAGGAAGAGGGTCATGTGACACATCAAACTTATTGGGAATTTCACAAGAAAAACAATGATATGCTTGGTTTCAACGTAACTTTATTCTTTCATGAGTTATTTACAAGTTTCTGACCACTTATAAAATGTGTTCAATTTGCTGCCCATTGTGTTGGATTGTCAATGCAACCCTCTTCTCCCACTCTTCACACACTGATCGCAACACTGCAGGAGAAATGCTAGCACAGGCTTCCAGTATCCGTAGTTTCAGGTGCTGCACATCTCGTATCTTCACAGCATAGACAATTGCCTTCAGATGACCCCAAAGATAAAAATCTAAGGGGGTCAGATCGGGAGACCTTGGGGGCCATTCAACTGACCCACGACGACCAATCCACTTTCCAGGAAACTGTTCATCTAGGAATGCTCGGACCTGACACCCATAACGTTGTGGTGCACCATCTTGCTGGAAAAACTTAGGGAACGTGCCAGCTTCAGTGCATAAAGAGGGAAACACATCATCATGTAGCAATTTCGCATATCCAGTTGAATGGCCCCCAAGGTCTCCCGATCTGACCCCCTTAGACTTTTATCTTTGGGGTCATCTGAAGGCAATTGTCTATGCTGTGAAGATACGGGATGTGCAGCACCTGAAACTACGGATACTGGAAGCCTGTGCTAGCATTTCTCCTGCGGTGTTGCGATCAGTGTGTGAAGAGTGGGAGAAGAGGGTTGCATTGACAATCCAACACAATGGGCAGCACATTGAACACATTTTGTAAGTGGTCAGAAACTTGTAAATAACTCATGAAAGAATAAAGTTACGTTAAAACCAAGCAGACCATTGTTTTTCTTGTGAAATTCCCAATAAGTTTGATGTCTCACATGACCCTCTTCCTATTGAAAAAACAAAAGTTGGATTCAAAATTTCCGACTTCAAAATGGCCGCCATGGTCACCACCCATCTTGAAAAGTTTCCCCCCTCACATATACTAATGTGCCACAAACAGGAAGTTAATATCACCAACCATTCCCATTTTATTAAGGTGTATCCATATAAATGGCCCACCCTGTACTTTAACCAGTTCCTGCCCGACCTATAATAGATTGACGGCCAGGCAAGACGCTCCTCCTTCTGGGTGGACATCATATGACATCCTCCCAGTCACGCCCATTGTGCGCGCCCCCAGAGGCGTATATCGCGGCAGTCAATGGTGAGCCGTGTCCCTCGCATCACCGATCATGGTAAAGAGCCAATGACATTGGCTCTTTACCATGTGATCAGCTATGTCCAATCACAGCTGATCCCATGTAAACAAATGCCAGTTTTCAGCATTTCCTTTCCTCAGCGCTGTCAGTGTCTGAGAAAAGGAAAGCTGATAACCAGCTTTCCTGTGACAGGGGACATTTATACTAATAATTAGGGCACTGATCATTAGTGCAGCTTCATCAGTGTCCATTAGTGCAGCATTTCAGTGCCCATCAGTGCCGCCTATCAGTGCCCATCAGTGGCGCCTTATCACTGCAGCCTCATCAGTGCCTCTTCATCAGTGCCTCTTATCAGTGCCCATCAGTAACACTTCATCAGTGCCCATTAGTGCTGCCTCATCAGTGCCGCCTATCAGTAGCCATCAGTGCAGCCTATCAGTGCCTGTCAATGCAGCCTCATCAGTGAAGGAGAAAAATTACTTACTTGCAAAATTTTATAACAGAAACACAGAAAAGGTTTTTTTTTTTCAAAATGTTCTATCTTTTTTCTTTTGTTTAGCAAATGGTAATTAAATACCACCAGAAGAAAGCCATGTCTCAAAAAAATGATAAAAATGTCATATACAGTGCCTTGCGAAAGTATTCGGCCCCCTTGAACTTTGCGACCTTTTGCCACATTTCAGGCTTCAAACATAAAGATATAAAACTGTAATTTTTTGTGAAGAATCAACAACAAGTGGGATACAATCATGAAGTGGAACGAAATTTATTGAATATTTCAAACTTTTTTAACAAATAAAAAACTGAAAAGTTGGGCGTGCAAAATTATTCAGCCCCTTTACTTTCAGTGCAGCAACCTCTCTCCAGAAGTTCAGTGAGGATCTCTGAATGATCCAATGTTGACCTCAATGACTAATGATGATAAATAGAATCCACCTGTGTGTAATCAAGTCTCCGTATAAATGCACCTGCACTATGATAGTCTCAGAGGTCCGTTTAAAGCGCAGAGAGCATCATGAAGAACAAGGAACACACCAGGCAGGTCCGAGATACTGTTGTGGAGAAGTTTAAAGCCAGATTTGGATACGAAAAGATTTCCCAAGCTTTAAACATCCCAAGGAGCACTGTGCAAGCGATAATATTGAAATGGAAGGAGTATCAGACCACTGCAAATCTACCAAGACCTGGCCGTCCCTCTAAACTTTCAGCTCATACAAGGAGAAGACTGATCAGAGATGCAGCCAAGAGGCCCATGATCACTCTGGATGAACTGCAGAGATCTACAGCTGAGGTGGGAGACTCTGTCCATAGGACAACAATCAGTCGTATACTGCACAAATCTGGCCTTTATGGAAGAGTGGCAAGAAGAAAGCCATTTCTTAAAGATATCCATAAAAAGTGTCATTTAAAGTTTGCCACAAGCCACCTGGGAGACACACCAAACATGTGGAAGAAGGTGCTCTGGTCAGATGAAACCAAAATCGAACTTTTTGGCAACAATGCAAAACGTTATGTTTGGCGTAAAAGCAACACAGCTCATCACCCTGAACACACCATCCCCACTGTCAAACATGGTGGTGGCAGCATCATGGTTTGGGCCTGCTTTTCTTCAGCAGGGACAGGGAAGATGGTTAAAATTGATGGGAAGATGGATGGAGCCAAATACAGAACCATTCTGGAAGGAAACCTGATGGAGTCTGCAAAAGACCTGAGACTGGGATGGAGATTTGTCTTCCAACAAGACAATGATCCAAAACATAAAGCAAAATCTACAATGGAATGGTTCACAAATAAACATATCCAGGTGTTAGAATGGCCAAGTCAAAGTCCAGACCTGAATCCAATCGAGAATCTGTGGAAAGAACTGAAAACTGCTGTTCACAAATGCTCTCCATCCAACCTCACTGAGCTCGAGCTGTTGTGCAAGGAGGAATAGGCAAAAATTTCAGTCTCTCGATGTGCAAAACTGATAGAGACATACCCCAAGCGACTTACAGCTGTAATCGCAGCAAAAGGTGGCGCTACAAAGTATTAACTTAAGGGGGCTGAATAATTTTGGACGCCCAATTTTCAGTTTTTTATTTGTTAAAAAAGTTTGAAATATCCAATAAATTTCGTTCCACTTCATGATTGTGTCCCACTTGTTGTTGATTCTTCACAAAAAATTACAGTTTTATATCTTTATGTTTGAAGCCTGAAATGTGGCAAAAGGTCGCAAAGTTCAAGGGGGCCGAATACTTTCACAAGGCACTGTAGGTACAGTTTCATGACCACACAGTTATCATTCAAAGTGCAACAGTGCTGAAAGCTGAAAATTAGCCTGGGAGGAAGGGGGTAAAAGTGCCCAGTAGGCAAGTGATTAAGATGGAAAAGGGCAAGGTCACAGCTTTATTTTCAAATATAACAAATAACCAGTGCTAGTCACAGTTATACTGTGAGCACATGTAAACAATAACCTGACATAGTCTAAAGCCTCGTACACACGGTGCGACGATCATACGACGTTCAACTCTTGTCCAAAATCAGCTGTTGGCTGTTGTGTCTAGCGTACTGACGTGAATCAAGTAATCGTACAACAAAGCTTCAACAAGCCGAATGTAGTGACGTGTTAAGCGCGTATAAATAGGAAGTTCAGGTGAATGTGATTTGTGAAGTAGGAACGTAGGTTTACACAAACGGACACTTCCGGGCATTCCTGACTTCTGAGCATGCGTGTTTTGCACGTACAGCTTTGTTGGCCCAACTTCTCTGTACACACGATACAACGGTCGTACGATGCCTTGTTGTACAACAAAAGTTTTCTAGTCTGCTCATCCAACTTCTGTTGTACGACCGTCGCACATCGGCTGTTGTAATCGCGCGTACTAACGGTCAGATGATCGTACAACAAGCTGTTGTACGACCGTTGTTCCGTGTGTATGAGCCTTTAGAAGCCTGCCCTTACCACCAGTGCCAGACAGGCATTAGACTGATCCAAAATTCAACTTGAGGGCATAACCAATTAAAACAATTTTAGTCGGCAATAAAGCTGTGACAAATTACAACAGATCGGGCGGGCAACTCTTCTGAAGGGTGAATTTTCTCAGGTCAGTGAGATGCCTCAGTAAAGTCTTTTTCTAGAGCAGTATTTACAACTGCATTCCTCAAGGCACCCAAACAGGTCATGTTTTCAAGCTCTCCATTATTTTGCACAGGTGGTTTGATCATTTTCACTGCCTTAGTAATTAACACAGCTGTTTCATCTGAGGGAAATCCTGAAAACATGACCTGTTGGAGCACCTTGAGGACCAAAGTTAACCACTTCACCCCCGGAAGGATTTCCCCCTTTAGGACCAGAGCACTTTTTGCGATTCATCACTGCATCGCTTTAACTGACAATTGAGCGGTCGTGCGACGACGTACCCAAACTAAATTTGCGTCCTTTTTTCCCCACAAATAGAGCTTTCTTTTGGTGCTATTTGATCATCTCTGCGTCATTTCTGATTGCCGCTATAAACAAAAAAAGAGCAACAATTTTGCAAAAGAACCCAAATTACTTACTTTTTGCTAAAATACAAATCCAAAAAAAAATATACAAAAACATTTTTTTCCATCAGTTTTGGCCGATTTATATTCTTCCTCATAATTTTGGTAAAAAAAATCGCAATCGGCATTCATTGATTGGTTTGCGCAAAAGTTGCCGTGTTTACGGATGATGAGAATTTATTTCTGGGGTTTTTATTTTTTTTTAATTTTTTACTAGTAATGGTGGCGATCTGCAATTTTTAGCAGTACTGCAATATTGCAGCGGACATGTCGGACCATTTTGACACTTTTTTGGGACCATTGGCATTTATACAGCGATCAGTGCTATAAAAATTCACTGATTACTGTGTAAATGCCATTGGCAGTGAAGGGGTTAACCTGGAGGGGGCGCTCTAAGGGTTAACTGTGTTCCCTGGGCGTGTTCTAACTGTATGTGGGCTGGCCTGACTGGAGGAACAGAGTGATTACGGCTTCCATATACAGGAAGCCTGTGATCACAGCCCTTCCCCCTCTAACAGAACGGAGATCCGTGTTTACATACACGGACCTCCGTTCTTTCACTGCGGGGGGGGGGGGCATCACGGGTAGCCGGCAATGGATCGAGTCCGCCCTACCCACTCCCTGGCCCCTCCCGAACACAGTGAACGTGTGAGCGCGCCTCCGGCGGTGCGCGCGCTCACAGTGAGGGATATCGCAGCCGCTGTCATATGAAGGCGGTTTGCGATAACGAGCCACTCTGTCGCCGTCAGACTGCGGTTGACGGTCAGCAAGTGGTTAAATTCCCTGTGCAGGAACAGAGCTGAGGCTGCCAATTGCTGGAGGTCCTTCCTCTGTCACCATTTTTCTTTTGGTGACAGGAAAACTTATCAAAAGTGGCACATGCTGATAGCAGAGGAACAAAGCAGCAGACAAAAGTGACACTTAGGGGCTGATTTACTAAAACTGGAGAGTACTAAATCTGGTTCAGCTGTGTATGGCAGCCAATCAGCTTCTAACTTCAGCTTGTTAAATTAAGCTTTGACAAAAACAACCTGGAAGCTGATTGGTTTCTATGCAGAGCTGCACCAGATTTTGCAGCCTCCAGTTTTAGTAAATCAAACTGTTAATGCTCTTAATTTATGGTGACCAGATGTCCCCGGACTGAGGACACTGCCTAGAGCCAGTCTGTCCTCTGATTTGTCCCTGGATTGCAGGGGCTGCGCCAGGTGCAGGGCCATTCCTGGGTGGGTGCTGGGGTAGAGGGGGGATGGTCCGCTCTGGGTGCCACACACTGGGGGCTTCAGGCTGGAGTCACCTGCTGTGACAGCTCTGTCTCTCTTCTCCTTGTCCTCTCGGCCGGCCTAGTAGTACGTCCTGTCACAGCGGGCGACACTGTCGAAATTAAACTTAGCGACAGTGTGTTCAGGGCGGAGGACCTAGGATGGATACTATCTGTCGTGTACAGGGCCGTAACCTGTTCACACGACAGATAGTTTCCTCGGTCTGGTCCTCCGCCTAGAACACACTGCCGTCCGTGGGCCGCTAAGTTTAATTTCGACAGTGTCGTCCACTGAGGTCGGACTTCGGGGGTCACACACCGTGGGTCT
>BLSH010029790.1:1266950-1277951 GCA_018402905.1 Glandirana rugosa
ATATATATATATATGTGTGTGTATGTATGTATATATATATATATATATATATATGTGTGTGTAGTGTATATATATATATATATATATATATGTATGTATGTGTGTGTATATATATATATATATATATATGTATGTGCGATCTGACACTTCTGAGTAGGGGGCAAGCATGCGCTCTGCCAGCGGCTCACTTCCACTGTGATTACACACAGTGGTAGCCAATCGGCCAATCCCCTGGGACCCACCGAATGTCAGGAAACAAAGCAGATCGCCATTCTGACAGGAGGGAAGGGATGGATTTTGTGTCCCTGAGAAGCAGGGAATAAATCCCATCTCTTCCTAGTAAAAGCAGACAGTTTAGTAAAACACTGGCTAGGAACACAATTAACCCCTTGATCCCCCCTGATGTTGACCCCTTCCCAGCCATTAGTACAGTGACAGTGCATATTTTTTTAACACTGATCATTGTATTAGTGTCACTGGTCCCCAAAAAGTGTCAAAAGAGTCAGTTAGTGTCAGAATGTCCGCTGCAATATTGTAATCCCGCTATAAGTCACTAATCGCCGCCATTACTAGTAAATAACAAAAAATCCCATGGTTTGTAGACACTATAACTTTTGTGCAAACCAATCAATATACACTTTATGGGATTTTTTTTTTATTACTATAAATATGTAGCAGAATACATATTGGCCTATATTTACAGGCGGGTTACAAACAAGATAGGGAAGGTTTGTTCTTAAGTTGAGTTTGTTTGTAAGTTGGAACAGGTACATTTTTTAAGTGTATCTTCAGCCAAAAAAAACAATTTTTAAGCTTTTTGGATAACACAGGGAAGGGGTAACACCCCTGTAATGTTTGTTTTGCTGTCTATGTTTCTGTTCAGAAGATTTCACCTCACTTCCTGTCCCAATAATAATTGGATTTTGAACATTTTTAAGTTGTTGTGGAAACAAGGATTGGTGATAAAGCATCAGTGGAGACACCTTTTTCCCATAATAAACCTTACAGGAGTGAATTTCCCTTCCTAGGGGGAGATTTCCTCTCACTTCCTGTTGTCCCCCTCCATTTTGTAAGTAGGAGCCGTTTGTAAGTCGGATGTTTGTAACTAGGGGACCGCCTGTATAAAGATATATGTTTTTTTTTCCATTTTTTTACTGAATATGTTTTATAGCAGAAAGTAAAATTTTTTTTTTTTCAAAATTGTTTTTGTTTACAGTGCAAAAATAATAAAAAACACACAGGAGGTGATCAAATACCACCAAAAGAAAGTTCTATATGTGGGAAAAAAGGATATACATTTTATTTATAATCAAGCGCTGCCTGACTGCGCAATTGTCAGTTACAACTAAGTAACGCAGTGCTGTATCGCAAAAAATGGCCTGGTCATGAAGGGGGGTAAATCTTCTGGAGGTCAAGTGGTTAAAGAAAAAAAGTACGGCATGCTGCATTATTCTGCAGCGGAACGCACCGTAAACATGTGTACACGCAGCTTAGTAAAGAAAATGAATTGAAATACGTGGAAAGAAAAACAATTAAAGAACGCACCGCGATGGTGCATGCTGAAGCGCACAGGGAACGCAGAGATTGCGCTGTAATGACCCCTCATGGAGCTTAGTGTCTGCTATGGCTGTGTAGTCATCAGAGCTGTGTGTGCCTTGACTCCATTCTTTCCCAGCTACTGTACAGGAAGAGTGCAACCCCTGCCCTCCCATTGTGGCCCACAACTTTGTTATTCAGTCTTGTGCTGTATTGCAGAGTTTGGAGGGGAGTGACAGTGGGCGGGGTTTGCGGCGATGTGGGCGGGGCCAGGCGAAGCTTGCAATGAATGTAATGCTGTGAAGCTCTCAGACACAGAGTACACATCCCTCCCATAGACACATGCCAGGTAGCTGGGTGTATGTCTGCGCCGTACTACACATCGCCCGACAAGCTGCATCCACACACCATGATGAACGGCTTCCCCTCCGAGGACTTAGCCCGGGATAGTGGGGGAGAGGTCACCTCCCCGACAGCTGCCATCCCCGCCGGGGCTCTGGGTCCCCTCAACGGGCAACTGTGCTGTCTGCGGGACGAAGGGGAGCGCTGCACCCGGCCTGCGGGCAATGCCAGCTTCAGCAAGAGGATCCAGAAGAGCATCTCCCAGAAGAAAGTCAAGATCGACCTGGACAAGACGGTAAGTGGCCATCGCTCGGTGAGCTCCCTCCCTGCCATGGCATGCTGACACTCTGTGCTATTGTGTACTTGGGCTGCAGAGGAGGCCGGACATCGGGGGACAACAAACTACACAAGTCATCCGCATTGCATGAGTGATGAGATCCATACAATGCACTACAGCAGACACACTACACAACACAATCTACACAATGCACTACACCAGACATACACTGATCACAATGCACAACACATTCCACACCGATCACACACTACACAATGCACAACAAAATCCATACAATGCTCTACACCAGACACACTGCACAACACAATCTATACAATGCACTACAGTAGACACACACTGATCACACTGCACTACACAATTTACACACTGCACAACACAATCTATACAATGCACTACAGCAGACACACACTGATCACACTGCACTACACAATTTACACACTGCACAACACATTCCACACCAGACACACCGATCACACATACTACACAACACAATCCACACAATGCACAACACACTGCACAACAAAATCCATACAATGCTCTACACCAGACACACTGCACAACACAATCTATACAATGCAAAATCCACACAATGCTCTACACCAGACACACACCGATCACACACTGCACACTCTGCACTACACCAGCAGACACACTGCACAACACAATCCACACAATGATCACTCTGCACTGCTCCAGCAGACACACTGTACACTCTGCACTACATCAGACACACACACTGATCACACACTACACAATGATCACTCTGCATTACATCAGACACACACACTGATCACACACTACACAATGATCACTCTGCATTATACCAGCAGACGCACAGGGCAAACACCATCCAAACAATGCACATTCTGCACAACACCATGCACACTTTACATATGGTCTACTCCCTGCACAACACATTGCCATGCCTGCATCACACACACAGCTGCTTCCTGTCATGTGAAACTTCATGCGATGGCTATAGGCAGGGTGTGCTCGGTGCTGTGTCTACTCTCCCCGATGTAAACAATCGGCATGGAGTTCCCCTTTGTGTGGATGTCGGTGATACGTGGCGGCTCCCCGGGAGGAGGAGGGGGGATCGGGTGTACAGTGTGTGGCGGGGCCGGGGAAGGACTTTGCTTTTGTTCTGCTGCCTACAATCATTCAGGTGGCAGGTTGTTGTCTGTTAGGGACAGAACAAGTGTCAGCCATGGAGGGGACATTTCCTGCACCGTGCACACTGAGAGCAGGGACAGGCGGGCGGGTACACGGTGCAGGACATGTGTAGGACCTGTGTGCTGTGTGCAGACTGTGGGGGACTTGTATGCAGGCATCTCTGTGTTACTGGGTGCAGCACACCGCCTCTGTATACAGATCTCCTCCAACACTGCAGGGACTGGGGTTTTACTGTATACAGATCTCCTCCAACACTGCAGGGACTGGGATTTCTACTGTATACAGGTCTCCTCCAACACTGCAGGGACTGGGATTTCTACTGCATACAGGTCTCCTCCAACACTGCAGGGACTGGGGTTTTACTGTATACAGATCTCCTCCAACACTGCAGGGACTGGGGTTTTACTGCATACAGGTCTCCTCCAACACTGCAGGGACTGGGGTTTTACTGTATACAGATCTCCTCCAACACTGCAGGGACTGGGGTTTTACTGTATACAGGTCTCCTCCAACCCTACAGGGGTTGTCCTCAGTGCACACCAGGGCTGGGGTTTCTGCTCAGTCTGAAGTTGAATGCCAAGCATGATAAATTACATGTACTTATAGGTCCTCTGTGTACATAGTGCCTCCACCAGCACTGGGATTTCTGCTGTAAGTGTTTTCTCAACCAGTACAAGGACTGGAGTGCCCTCTGTGTACAGGGCTCATCTGCCAGTACTGGGGTGCCCTCTGTGTACAGGGCTCATCTACCAGTACTGGGGCGCCCTCTGTGAACAGGGCTCATCTGCCAGTACTGGGGTGCCCTCTGTGTACAGGGCTCATCTGCCAGTACTGGGGCGCCCTCTGTGTACAGGGCTCATCTGCCAGTACTGGGGCGCCCTCTGTGTACAGGGCTCATCTGCCAGTACTGGGGCACCATCTGTGTACAGGGCTCATCTGCCAGTACTGGGGCACCCTCTGTGTACAGGGCTCATCTGCCAGTACTGGGGCACCCTCTGTGTACAGGGCTCATCTGCCAGTACTGGGGCGCCCTTTGTGTACAGGGCTCATCTGCCAGTACTGGGGCGCCCTTTGTGTACAGGGCTCATCTGCCAGTACTGGGGCGCCCTCTGTGTACAGGGCTCATCTACCCGTACTGGGGGTGCCCTCCATGTACAGGGCTCATCTACCAGTACAAGGACTGGGGTACTCTCCATGTACAGGGCTTATACACAATATAAGAACTGCAGTTCTCTCTGTATACAGGGCTCCTCCACCAGTATAGGAACTGATGTGTCTTCTTTGAATAGGGCTCTTCCACAAATACAAGAAACGGGGTGTCCTATGTATATGCGAGTCCTCCACCACTTCAGCGACTGGGTGTCCTCTATGTACATTTAGGTAAAATATTCCATTAGCAAATGCTTGTGGAGATGGCTTGCAGCAATTGGGTGCAGTAGCAGCTGTCAGCTGAACATCGGTATCAACATGTGGCAAAGCATATGTCACCAGCACACCATGGATCTTCAGAATAGCATCCAAAGGCCTGATGAAGGGGTCCTGCATGGCCCCAGAACACCACATTTTATTGCTGCAATGTGATCACTTTTTTATACTTTTGTACTCTATTCTGAAGATCTGTGGTGTGCTGGCGATCTATGCATTGACTCTGTGTACAAGACTCCACTACCAGTGCTGGGACTGGGATTTCTGCTCTATACGTGGCTCTTCCACCAGTACTGAGACTGGGTTATCCTCTGTACAGGACTCCACCACCAATACAGGGACTTGGGTGTAATGGTTGACTATGTGTATAATCAAGTCAATTATTTCCATTGCTCGTGGTATGATCAGAATATGATGGTATGGTTAGTACTATATGTGTCTAAATCTCCTTTCAATAAAAATAATTTTAAAATAAATTATTTCCGTTGGAAATGCTCCTGGAGATGGCTTGAGCAAGTGGGCGCTGTAGCAACTGTCAGCTGGAATCCAGTATCCACACGAGTCAAAGCATATGGCCCCAGCACACTAGGGATCTTCTGAATAGCATCCAAAAGCCTGATGAAGGGGTCCTGCGTGACCCCAAAACATCACTATTTACTGCTGTGATGTGATCACTTTTTTTTTCAAAATTTTGGACATGGTTTTGAAGATTCATGGTGTGCTGGCAATATATGCATTGGCTCTTTGTATACGGCTCTAACACCAGTAAAGGGACTGGGATTTCTGCTGTATACATGACTCCTCAACCAGTACTGAGACTGGGTTGTCCTCTGTGCACACCAGGGCTGGGGTTTCTGCTCAGTCTGGAGGAAGTTGAATGCAGAGCATGAGAAATTGCATGTACTGGGGTGTCCTGTGTACATTGTGCTTCCACCAGTACTGGGATTTCTTTTGTACACATGGCTTCTTAACCAGTACAAGGACTGAGGTGTCCTCTATGTACACGGCCTATACACCAGTATAAAGACTACAGTTCCCTCAGTGTGCATGGTTCCTCCACAAGTACAGGGACTTCAGTGTCTTCTGTTTACACCGCTCATCCACCAGTACAAGGACTGTGGTGTCCTATGTGTACATGAGTCCTCCACCACTACAGGGACTTGGGTGTCCTCTGTGTACAATCAAGTAAAATATTCCCTTTGCAAATGCTCTCGGAGATGGCTTGCAACAAGTGTGTGCTGTAGCAACTGTCAGCTGGAAACCGGTATCAACATGTTTCAAAGCATATGCCACCAGCACACCATGGACCTTCAGAATAGCATCCAAATGCCTGATGAAGGGGTCCTGGGTGGCCCCGAAACATCACAATCACTATGTGGTTTGATCACTTTAAAAGCTTTTGGACACTATTCTGAAGACCCATGGTGTGCTGGTGATATATGCACCTGGGGAGTCCTCTGAGTACACAGCTCATCCACCAGTACAGGGAATGGGGTGTTCCTTTTGTACATAGCTCTCCTACCATTACAAGGGCTGGTGTGTCCTCTGTGTACATGGCTTATACACCAATTTAAGGACTGGGGTGCCCTCTCTATACATTACTCCTCCACCTGTATATCAACGGGGTTGTCTTCTGTGTACATGGATCCATCACCAATACAAGGACTAGGTTATCCTCTGCACACAGTATCTCACAAAAGTGAGTACACCGCTCATATTTTTGTAAATATTTTATTATATCTTTTAATGTGACAACACTGCATCTTGATGAAGTAGATTGCAAAACTCCACACACTCTTGTACTTTGTGAAGATTCCAGAGGGTTCCACTAGTTACAGATTTTTTTGGAAACCTTTCATCCTAATTTCCATATACAGTATCTCACAAAAGTGAGTACACCCCTCTTATTTTTGTAACTATTATATCTTTTCATGTGACAACACTGAAGAAATGACACTTTGCTACAATGTAAAGTAGTGAGTGTACAGCTTGTATAACAGTGTAAATTTGCTGTCCCCTCAAAATAACTCAACACACAGCCATTAATGTCTAAACCTCTGGCAACAAAAGTGAGTACACCCCTAAGTGAAAATGTCCAAATTGAGCCCAAATTGTCAATATTTTGTGTGGCCACCATTATTTTCCAGCACTGCCTTAACCCTCTTGGGCATGGAGTTCACCAGAGCTTCACAGGTTGCCACTGGAGTCCTCTTCCTCTCCTCCATGATGACATCCCAGAGCTGATGAATGTTAGAGACCTTGCGCTCCTCCACCTTCCGTTTGAGGATGCCCCACAAATGCTCAATAGGGTTTTGGTCTGGAGACATGCTTGGCCAGTCAATCACCTTTACCCTCAGCTTCTTTAGCAAGGCAGTGGTCAACTTGGAGGTGTGTTCGAGGTCGTTATCATATTGGAATATTGCCCTGCAGCCCAGTCTCCGAGGGGGGAGGAGATCATGCTCTGCTTCAGTATGTCAGAGTACATGTTGGTATTCATGGTTCCCTCAATGAACTGTAGCTCCCCAGTGCCAGCAGCACTCATGCAGCCCCAGACTATGACCGTCACGCTACCATGCTTGACTGCAGGCAAGACACTTGTCTTTGTACTCCTCACCTGGTTGCCGCCACACACGCTTGACACCATCTAAACCAAATAAGTCTATCTTGGTCTCATCAGACCACAGGACATGGTTCAGGTAATTCATGTCCTTAGTCTGCTTGTCTTCAGCTTCCTTCTTGGGATGACAGCTATGCAGACCAATTTGATGCAGTGTGCGGCTTATGGTCTGAGCACTGACAGGCTGACCCCCTAACCTTCAACCTCTGCAGCAATGCTGGTAGCACTCATACGTCTATTTCCTAAATACAACCTCTGGATATGACGCTGAGCATGTGCACTGAGCTTCTTTGGTTGACCATGGCGAGGCCTGTTCTGAGTGGAACCTGTCCTGTTAAACTGTTATATGGTCTTGGCCACCATGCTGCAGCTCAGTTTCAGAGTCTTGGCAATCTTCTTATAGTCTTGGCCATCTTTATGTAGAGCAACAATTCTTTTCAGAACCTCAGAGATATTTTTGCCATTAGGTGCCACGTTGAACTTTCAGTGACCAGTGTGAGAGTGATAACACCAAATTTAACACACCTGCTCCCCATTCACACCTGAGACCTTGTAACACTAATGAGTCGCATGACACCGGGGAGGTAAAATGGCTAATTGGGCCCAATTTGGACATTTTCACTTAGGGGTGTACTCACTTTTGTTGCCAGCGGTTTAGATATTAATGGCTGTGTGTTGAGTTATTTTGAGGGGACAGCAAATTTACACTGTTATATAAGCTGTACACTCACTAATTTACATTGTAGCAAAGTGTAATTGCTTCAGTGTTATCGCATGAAAAGATATAATCAAATATTCACAAAAATGTAAGGGGTGTACTCACTTTTGTGAGATACTGTAAATGCACTTCTCCACCAGTGCAAGTTTGTGATGTTCCCATTGTGCTTTGCTCCTCTATCAGTACAAGGACTGGGATGGCATTGGTGTACATGGCTTATTCATCAGTATAAGGACTGGGTTGTCCTCGGCGTACAAAACTTCTCCACCAGTGTAAGACTGTGGTGTCCCCAGTGTACATTACTACTCCAGCACTGTAAGGGATGGGGTGTCCCCTGGGTACATATCTCTTCAATCAGTTTAGTATTCTCTGTGTGCATGCCTTGTACAACTTTCATGTGCTGAGGTGTCCTCTGTGTACGTAGTTGCTCCGTCAGTTCAGGGACTGGGATTTCTGCTTTATACATGGCTCTATCACTACTACAAGGAT
This sequence comes from Glandirana rugosa, assembly GCA_018402905.1. Lineage (NCBI taxonomy): Eukaryota > Metazoa > Chordata > Amphibia > Anura > Ranidae > Glandirana > Glandirana rugosa. Next base: position 1,275,549 of record BLSH010029790.1, read on the forward strand.
TGACTTATCCTCTGTGTACACCACTTCTTCACCAGTATAAGTCCATGGTTCTCCTGTGTGTGTGTGTGTGTGTGTGTGTGTATGTATGTATGTATGTATGTATGTGTGTGTGTATATATATATATATATATATATATATATATATATATATATATCTATATATATATATATATATATATATCCTATCCAGCAATACAAGTTTGGGGTTCTCCTCTGTGTACATGGCTCCTCCACCTGCACATGGACTGGGTTGTTCCCTATGTATATGGTTGGTCTGTATTCCAGTACAAGCACTGGGTTGTCCTCTCTGTATATGGCTCATACACCTGTACAGGGACTGGGTTGTCCTCTTTGTATATGGCTCGTACACCTGTACAAGGACTGGGTTGTCCTCTCTGTATATGGCTCGTACACCTGTACAAGGACTGGGTTGTCCTCTCTGTATATGGCTCGTACACCAGTACAAGGGCTGGGTTGACCTTTCTGTATATGGCTCATACACCAGTACAAGGACTGGGTTGTCCTCTCTGTATATGGCTCATACACCAGTACAAGGACTGGGTTGTCCTCTCTGTATATGGCTCGTATACCCGTACAAGGACTGGGTTGTCCTCTCTGTATATGGCTCGTATACCCGTACAAGGACTGGGTTGTCCTCTCTGTATATGGCTCGTACACCAGTACAAGGGCTGGGTTTTCCTCTCTGTATATGGCTCGTACACCAGTACAAGGACTGGGTTGTCCTCTCTGTATATGGCTCGTACACCAGTACAAGGACTGGGTTGTCCTCTGTATATGGCTCATACACCTGTACTAGGACTGGGTTGTCCCCTCTGTATATGGCTCATACACCAGTACAAGGACTGGGTTGTCCTTTCTGTATATGGCTCGTACACCAGTACAAGGGCTGGGTTGTCCTCTGTATATGGCTCGTACACCAGTACAAGGACTGGGTTGTCCTTTCTGTATATGGCTCGTATACCAGTACAAGGACTGGGTTGTCCTCTCTGTATATGGCTCGTACACCTGTACAAGGACTGGGGTGTCCTCTGTATATGGCTCGTATACCAGTACAAGGACTGGGTTGTCCTCTCTGTATATGGCTCGTATACCAGTACAAGGACTGGGTTGTCCTCTCTGTATATGGCTCATACACCTGTACAAGTGCTGGGTTGTCCTCTGTATATGGCTCGTATACCAGTACAAGGACTGGGTTGTCCTCTCTGTATATGGCTCGTACACCTGTACAAGGACTGGGTTGTCCTCTGTATATGGCTCGTATACCAGTACAAGGACTGGGTTGTCCTCTCTGTATATGGCTCGTATACCAGTACAAGGACTGGGTTGTCCTCTGTATATGGCTCGTACACCAGTACAAGGACTGGGTTGTCCTCTGTATATGGCTCGTATACCCGTACAAGGACTGGGTTGTCCTCTCTGTATATGGCTTGTACACCTGTACATGGGCTGGGTTGTCCTCTCTGTATATGGCTCATACACCAGTACAAGGGCTGGGTTGTCCTCTCTGTATATGGCTCGTACACCAGTACAAGGACTGGGTTGTCCTCTCTGTATTTGGCTCATACACCTGTACAAGGGCTGGGGTGTCCTCTGTATATGGCTCGTATACCAGTACAAGGACTGGGTTGTCCTCTCTGTATATGGCTCGTACACCTGTACAAGGGCTGGGTTGTCCTCTGTATATGGCTCGTATACCAGTACAAGGACTGGGTTGTCCTCTCTGTATATGGCTTGTATACCAGTACAAGGGCTGGGTTGTCCTCTGTATATGGCTCGTACACCAGTACAAGGACTGGGTTGTCCTCTGTATATGGCTCGTATACCCGTACAAGGACTGGGTTGTCCTCTCTGTATATGGCTCATACACCAGTACAAGGGCTGGGTTGTCCTCTCTGTATATGGCTCATACACCAGTACAAGGGCTGGGTTGTCCTCTCTGTATATGGCTCGTATACCAGTACAAGGGCTGGGTTGTCCTCTGTATATGGCTCATTCACCAGTACAAGGACTGGGTTGTCCTCTGTATATGGCTCGTATACCAGTACAAGCACTGGGTTGTCCTCTCTGTATATGGCTCATACACCAGTACAAGGACTGGGTTGTCCTCTCTGTATATGGCTCATACACCAGTACAAGGACTGGGTTGTCCTCTCTGTATATGGCTCATACACCAGTACAGGGACTGGGTTGTCCTCTCTGTATATGGCTCATACACCAGTACAGGGACTGGGTTGTCCTCTCTGTATATGGCTCATACACCAGTACAGGGACTGGGTTGTCCTCTCTGTATTCAGCTCATACACCAGTACAGGGACTGGGTTGTCCTCTCTGTATATGGCTCATACACCAGTACAGGGACTGGGTTGTCCTCTCTGTATATGG
>BLSH010029790.1:1284818-1302157 GCA_018402905.1 Glandirana rugosa
AATTTTCAGTGATTGGCACCATAGCTTGCAGACTCTATAACTTTCACAAAGACCAAATAATATACACTATTTTTTTTTTTTTACCAAAGATAGGTAGCAGTATAAATTTTGGCCAAAATTTATGAAGAAAAATTACTAATTTGCAAAATTTTATAACAGAAACAAAGAAAAATTCATTTTTTTACAAAATTTTCGGTCTTTTTTTAATTATAGCGCAAAAAATAAAAAACCCAGAGATGATTAAATACCACCAAAAGAAAGCTCTATTTGTGTGAAAAAAAGGACGCAAATTTCATATGGGTGCAGTGTTGCATGACTGAGTAATTGTCATTCAAAGTGTGAGAGCACTGAAAGCTGAAAATTGGTCTGGTTGTTAAGGGGGTTTAAGTGCCCAGTTGTCAAGTGGTTAAAGTGGAGTTTCACCCAAAAGTGAACTTCCGCTTATCTGTTTCCTACCACCCCACCCCCCTCCGGTGCCACATTTGGCACCTTTAAGGGGGTAGGAGGAGGGAACAGGCATCTGTTTCTGACAGGTACCCTTTCCCACTTTCAGGAGACAGCGCAGCGGGGCCATTCCTCGGAAGTTCAGCCCTCCTTCCTCCACCACTAGGCCAGTTAGAAAACGCATGCGCAATAGAGAATCGGCTTCACATCCGGTTTTCCATACCAGGAATGGCGGCGGCAGCACCTGACAGCCGATCTGAAAATCGGCTCGGGTGCCAAAATTGCAGGAACCCTGAACAGGTAAGAATCCTAATATTAAAAGTCAGCAGCTGCAGTAATTTTTGTGGGGGGGGGGAGGGGGGGCACCTCTGCCCATACAGCAAAGAATCTTTTTTCCAGTTTGTACGCCATACAGTATGTTCTAGAACAGGCATATGCAATTAGCGGACCTCCAGCTGTTGCAAAACTACAAGTTGCATATCCCTGTTCTAGAACAATGGGGCAAATGGTTCTGTTCTCATTCTCACGGAGATACATATATCACCAGCACAACACCGAATGAACGTCCGCATATGTTCTTCAAATTCATAGACTCAATCCAGCAACTTAAAACATTTCTAATCTATGTAGGGTTCCTTATTTCACCACACTTTGCTGCATTGCTTTCACATTTAATCTGTTTTTACTAAGGTGTTTTAACTAGGCCACTCTGCGTACTAATTAGGGCTGGCTGCTGGGCAGTTAGTTTAATGTCCTTCTGCGGCCTGATTTATTCAGACTAAAGCGATTTTGTGGACTTGAAAAATGTATCCTCTTCACATGACTGGATGTGTGCAATGAATACAGGCTTACTTTAACGCCCTGTCCACATTAGTGAATCAGGTCCAGGCTCACTTTATAGCTCTTCAAAACAAATCACACTTTGTGCTCTTTTAGCATATTGCCCTTCCCATGTGTACTCCCTCAATAATTATCCATATCCTTCTTTGGTAAATGCAAATATTACACAAACAGCAATTAATATGTGTCAAGCATTCCTATTATTGAGTAGTCTTGTGATTTATTAGAGATTGCTGGTCATATAAAATCTAAAGTGCAATACGTAGCCATTGTTCTTATGTTCAGTATGTTACAGATTGAAATGTCTCTGCTCCTGCTGTGAATAAATACATTATTATACATTATTAGCTCTACCACTTCTTGTCTGCATGCAGGCCTGGGCATTGTTTTGAGCCCAACTTTCTGTTCTCATCCACCCCTCAAAAATGCATTCTATATATTTTTGGTTATTTTTTTTTAATTAAATATTATAAGAGTATAGTGGTGACATAAACATATTTTTCGATATTCTACTAGGGCTGCTTATTGGTTTTCCATAGCAATATAAAGAGAAAGGGCTTCAGCGAACAGCAATGTGTTGACCAAGGCAGGAAATGGGGAAACCTCTATCATTGGGTAAAAACCAGACCAAAGGTCTATTCCTTCTCAACACTGTAAAAAGCAAAAAGAATACAGTTAATGAATACCTGTTTATTTAAATTGGCAGATTGGTATTGTGGATGAACTCGCTATCTATTAGTCATTCTAAAGGTTTGATCATAACTTTTTTTTTTTTTAATAATAATAAACCTGTTATACTTACCTACTCTGTGCAATGGTTTTGCACAGAGCAGCCCAGGACCTCTTCTCCTGGGGTTTCCTGCCGGTGCTCCTGCCTTCTGCTGCTTGCTATGGGGGCACTCCTATGGGTTTGACCCAGAGCCAGGCTGTCTGCATCGATTGACACACAGCGAAGCTTGTGATAAGCTGAATTAGATTATAAAGGTGTAAATTCATCCATCAGCAATGTCACATCATAAATGTTGACAAAATGATTGCCTTCACTGTTTTTTAATAACATGTTGTTTAAAGAGGTTGTGAACCCAAAAAAAAAACCTTTAAGACAAATGCATAATGAGCTAGTATGCATCACATACTAGCTCATTATGAAATACCTTAGAACGAAGCTGTTGCAGCGGCACCCGCACACCGCTGAGACGGCTGACATTTCCCCTGGAGTTTCTTGCTGGTTCGCGGGCTCCGGTGCTGTGATTGGCCGGAGCCGTAATGACATAATTTCCACGCATGCTGCCGATCACAGCACATGGCCCTGAAGAAAGGGTATGATCAGCCGTTCCTTCAGTGCACATGCACCGATGACATTGGCTGTAGCGTATATAGTACATATCTCCTAAATGGTGCAAGTTTAGGAGATATTTACAGTACCTACAGGTAAGCCTTATTATAGGCTTACCTGTAGGTACGATTAAACAGGAAGACTTTTTACTTCTTTAAATCATTGGTTCTCAAACTTCTTTTTCAAGCTCAAAGTTTTTTGGCCATACTTCTTTTGTTGGTCATAGGAGTACACTTACTTTTGGTCCCCTGTGATCCAGAGTCTGCTGATAGGGGGTTGTTGTCTGTTATCAGCTGATGGGGCAGAGCTGTGCCAGGCTCTGGAAGAATCCCAACAATAATGTCGGGACCCATCCGGCTGCCTGATTGACAGCTGGCACGTGACTGAGAGCCAGAGTCAGCTGTGCCCACCCCCTCTCCAGCCTGCGCTCCAGTGAGTGCTGGAGAAACAGAGCTGAGCGGTGACTGACAGTGACTGCTGCCCGCTCAGAGCAGACTGAGCACTGAGTGATCAGCGGTCATGTGATTGCTCAGCTTTTGGTCTTATAGCCAACGTGAGACAGCTGTAGCATCACATTGATGCTGCAGCATTGAGGTGAATATGTAGGTTTATTTTTTCTTAAGGCCAAGTTTCTCCATTAGGTTAAAAAAATCAGTGTTTTATTTTCCCCCATGATATATGCACATTAAGGAAACAATACTGCAACCATTATCAGTACAATGCTAATAGAAATGTACAGTGCATCCTGCAAGTATTCACAGCGCTTCACTTTTTCCACATTTTATGTTAGAACCTTATTCCAAAATGGATTAAATTCATTTTTTTCAGTAAAAATTCTACAAACAATCCCCCATAATAACAATGTGAAATACTTTTGTTTTAAATCTTTGCAAATGTATTAAAAATAAAAGAATAAAAAAATCACACGTACATAAGTATTGGCAGCCTTTGCCATGACACTCAAAATTGAGCTCAGATGCATCCTGTTAGAGCACAAATGAAGCTATGAAGTCCAAGGAATTGCCTGTAGACCTACGACACAGGATTGTATTGAGGCACAGATCTGAGGAAGGGTACAGAAAAATTTCTGCAATATTGAAGGTCCCATTGAGCACAATAGCCTCCATTATCCGTAAATGGAAGAAGTTTGGAACCACGAGGACTCTTCCTAGAGGGGGCTGCCCGGCCAAATTGAGCGATCGGCGGAGAAGGACCTTAGTCGAGGAGATGACCAAGAACCTGATGGCCACTCTGACAGAGCTCCAGTGTTTCTCTGTGGAGAGAGGGAAAACCTTCCAGAAGAACAACCATCTTTGCAGCACTCACCAATTAGGCCTGTATGGTAGAGTGGCCAGATGGAAGCCACCCCTCAGTAAATGGCACACGACAGCCTGCCTGAAAGACTCTCAGACCATGAGAAACAAAATTCTCTGGTCTGAGGTAACAAGGATTGAACTCTTTGGCCTGAATGGCAAGTGTCATGTCTGGAGTAAACCAGGCACTGCTCATCACCTGGCCAATACCATCCCTACAGTGAAGCATGGTGGTGACAGCATCATGCTGTGGGGATGTTTTTCAGTGGCAGGAACAGGGAGACTAGTCAGGATTGAGGGAAAGATGAATGCAGCAATGTACAGGGACATCCTTGATGAAAACTCCAGAGCACGCTGGACCTCAGGCTGTGGCGAAGGTTCATCTTCCAACAGGACAACGACCCTAAGCACACAGCCAAGATAACAAAGGAGTGGCTACGGGACAACTCTGTGAATGTCCTTGAGTGGCCCAGACTTGAACCCGATCTCTGGAGAGATCTGAAAACTGCTGTGCACCAACGCTCCTCATCCAACCTGATGGAGTTTGAGAGGTCCATCAAAGAAGAATGGGACAAACTGCCCAAAAATAGGTGTGCCAAGCTTGTAGCATCATACTCCAATTGGTGGCAAACATACTTTCAACAAAGTATTGAACAAAGGCTGTGAATACTTATATACATGTGAATGTTATTTTATTTTTTTTTTAAATAAATTTGCAAATATTTCAAACAAACTTCTTTCACATTGTCATTATGGGGTATTGTTTGTAGAATTTTTAGGGTAATAATGAATTTAATCCTTTTTAGAATAAGGCTGTATCATAACAAAATGTGGAAAAAGTGACGCGTTGTGAATACTTTCCAGATGCACTGTATATATGTTTAGGCTCCATAAGTCTGCCTCAAAAGCACCAAGTTGAAAGCGTACGTGGACTTATCCAAAATGTCCAGCAGAGTCCACAGCTGCAGAGACTATTGGTCTATCCTATGATTTTTCTTTTTCCCCCTCCTGCGACTCTCCAGTGGACAAAGCCATGTCACAAAACCAACTTCCTATCAGATTACCTTGAGACACTGAAGGTTGGTGCTGATGGAATGGGGGCAATGTGGCTTCCATATACATGTGCCAAAATCCTAAAGTGCCATGGCACCCCTCAAGTTTGAGAATCACTGCTTTGAATACACTGGTGAAAGTTGATAAACAATAACACTGGTAGTGTTGGTGTCATATACACTCTTTAATACCCTCCATCAATTGATATGTTTGTAAGAAATGTAAAATCAAACATGTCTGCTGCTACAGACAGAGTGATAACCTGAGAGAACTTTAGACCAAACATGTTCTTGGTGTTGGGCACTGTCTGGCCCAGCAGAAAGACCTGAACATCCTCTTAGGGCACTTGTACATACTTGGGCATGTGTACAAGGGCCTTTAAGTAATCTTTTCACGGGTGCTCGATGGCTTTTCAAGTCCTAACAGATAAATTGTGTAAAACAGCCTGCTATCCCTAGACCTATATTTTCCAATACTGGTTTATAGTCCTATAAAATAAAGCATAAATTACAAGATAGATTCTCTAACATCTTATCTCCTGTTGTGACAAGAACGTCTGTGGTGAGGAAAGCAATTTTGTAGGAAACGGTTTTGAAGGCCGTTTGAGAAACTGAAAAAAAATAAAAAATTCAGATGGTATCATCATGTAGTCAGAAGTCGTAAAAATAATCCTTGCAGCAACCTTGATTTTATATAGCTTTTTAATGTTCTAGGTGGACCTTTTCCAGTTGCAAGTAAACACATTAAGAAGATATAAGAGGCATTTTAAACTACAAGCAAGGCCTGGACTGAATAAAGCACAGCTTGTTGAAGTAAGTTTTACTGTTTTTGCTATGGAAATGTGGAAGTATACTGAAAGCTGCATAGTATTTCTATTATTGAAAGAGTTGTCATCACATTTTTAATGCCGTTTACAGGTTTATTTAACAAAAGCAAACATGCTGTAATGTGAAGTAACCCATATAAGCCAGTCTAAGAGTGGATTAAAGGATGAGTGCACGTTCATGGCCAGCGCACTTATCCTATCTGTGCCCCCTGACCTAAAGTAGCCCACCCTCGCCTGCTCCAGATGTGTACGTAATTATATGTCAGTGTTTACATGAGCTGGTGAAATGGTTTTTGCTTGGGCAGTGTCGGTGCAGTTGATCCCCATAGAATTCTATGGGGCCAGCTCCCAAAGATAAAAGGGATGAGAGAAGGCCTCATAGACGACTATGGGAATGACTGCTCAGGTGCATCTAGCACAGAGGTGATTTCCCCATGAGCTGTAAACATTGTCGCGGGCTGTGGGATGGTTTTAAGAAGAAAAACGGCAGCACATCCAGGATATTTCACAATGCTTTATTGAACACCACAGGTACCAGCAATACAACCACGTTCGTAGAAGCGTTTCACACAAGGGATCTGTGCTTAGTCATTACCAATGATTAAGCACAGATCCCTTGTGTGAAACGCGTCTGCGAACGTGGTTGTATTGCTGGTACCTGTGGTGTTCAATAAAGCATCGTGAAGTATCCTGGATGTGATGCCGTTTTTTTTTCTTAACACTTGGATGCAGCGGAGCAAGCCGTGGTAGGCACACCGGGTTTTACTTCCATTCATTGGCACCTGGAGCGGTGGTTTGCTCTTTGTTTCTAGGCCGTGGGATGGGGTAAATACTGTATACATTTGCATCATGCAAGGGGCAGCTACTTTATTTGAAGAGGAAGCAGAAAGGATATGTGCCCTTTATGTGAAATTATATTTATCCTGCTATGGGAAGCAGCCACTTAAAAAATACCTTTCCTAAAGCACGGTTTATAAAAGCCATAAATAGTGCCTGAAGCCCCATTGAACTGTTCATGAAAAGAGCTGTCACCATAATGGGAGGTCATCACTCAAGGAAATTCCACCTTCTTCTCTTTTCCTCCTGAGCAAAGTTCCCATGTGTGTGCATGGAGCTTGTCATATCAGGAGCACACAATGATCTGCTAGTGATAAAATACAAGCCGGAGATGGGCTTTACATAACATCTTTTATACGTGATCTTATTTTTCATCAATACGGCTTTGATTAACAAGCATCTCTTGCTCAATTATGAGTCTACAAATTTGATTCGGGCTAGAGACTCCACTTATTTTACCTTCATGTTATAATGTATATTATATAATTTACATTTTAAAATGAATCTAGCTTGTGCTCAGTGACTGGCTTGAACATACACTATATTACCAAAAGTATTAGGATGCCTGCTTTTACCACACATGAACTTTAATGCAGTCCTAGTCCATAGGGCTCAATATTGAGTTGGCACGCACTTTGCAACTATAACAGCTTCAACTCTTCTGGGAATGCTGTCCACAAGGTTTAGGAGTGTGTCTATGGGAATGTTTGACCATTCTTCCAGAAGTGCATTTGTGAGGTCAGGCACTGATGTGGATGAGAAGGCCTGGCTCGCATTCCGCTCTAATTCATCCCAAAGGTGTCTTATCGGGTTGAGGTCAGGACTCCGTGCAGGTCAGTCAAGTTCCTCCACCCCAAACTTGCTCATCCATGTCTTTATGGACCTTGCTTTGTGAACTGGTCCAAATCATTTGGTGGAGGGGGATTATGGTGTGGGGTTGTATTTCAGGGGTTGGGCTTGGCCCCTTAGTTCCAGTGAAGGGAACTCTTAAGGTGTTAGCATACCAAGACATTTTGGACAATTTTATGCTCCCAACTTTGTGGGAACAGTTTGGGGATGGCCCCTCCCTATTCCAACATGACTGCGCACCAGTGCACAAAGCAAGGTCCATAAAGACATGAATGAGCGAGTTTGTGCAGGTCAGTCAATTTCCACCACCCCATACTCGCTGACCACCCGGTCACTGGGAACAGTAGATCTTTTACATATTTGACAGAATGGGGATCCGCCATGTTTACATTGGCGAATCACTGTTCTGCCTCTGTAAAAGGCGATCGCGGGTCGCTGGCGGACTTCGAATCCGCCCGACCTGCGGGCACGAGAGCACAGCGCGCCCCTGCGCGAGCTGCCGTACAGCTATGGCGATTCGCGCAGAAGAGCCGACCTGCCTCATGTCAGCACAAGTTTGGTCATTGGAGGAGAGCATGCAACACCAGGTATTTCACACAAAGGAAGCAATACAAAGAGAACAGGATACTTTTTCATATGTACATGATACAGCATGGACATATCAGGAATTAGAAATGTTGGGTTTTGCGTATTCTTTCATTTTTATGGCCTGTGTTTCTTTTAATTTTATTTTAAGATCATTACTAAAAATAATTTAATTGTAGAGTGCAGGGGATAAAGAAAAGTGTGAATGCAATATTATTTATTCTTTAATTTAAAACTTTCTTGAATGTACTCAAAAGTACCGTTGTGCAGCTGTAGGTATGCTCACTTTAACCACTTCAGCCCCGGAAGGATTTACCCCCTTCCTGACCAGAGCACTTTTTGCGATTTGGCACTGCGTCGCATTAACTGACAATTGCACGGTCGTGCGGCGTTGTACCCAAACAAAATTGATGTCCTTTTTTTCCCACAAATAGAGCTTTCTTTTGGTGGTATTTGATCACCTCTGCAGTTTTTACTTTTTGCTCTATAAACAAAAAAAAAAGTGACAATTCAAAAAAAAAATGTAAACAAACTAATTTCTGTTTGGGAATAAAAAAAAATATTTTTTTCCTCAGTTTAGGCCGATATATTTTCTTCTACACATTTTTGATCTATTTTTTTTACTGGTAATGGTAGCGATCTGCGATTTTTAGCAGGACCGCGATATTGCGGCGGACAGATCGGACACTTTTGACACTTTTTTGGGCCCAATGAACACAATGAAACTAAATGGCCACTGATTTACTGTATAAATGTCATTGGAAGGGAAGGGGTTATACTGTAGGGGGTGATCAAGGGGTTAAGTATGTTCCCTCACTGTGTTCTAACTGTGTGAGGGCTGGGCTGGTAGGGACATAACAGATGTAACTGTTCCCTGCCACTGAGAACAGTAGATCTTTTACATATCCCCTGACAGAATGGGGATCCGCTGTGCCTCTGTAACAGGTGATCGTGGGTCGCCGCCAGACATCGAGTCCCCCCGACCTTCGTGCACGCTTATGCAGCGGGCAAGAGCGCGGCTTACCTCCACCTGCACCTGCGTTAGCCGCCGTACAGCTATGGCGATTCCTGTAGGAGAGCCGACCTGCCGCCGTCAAATGGCAGCGGTTGGTCGGCAAGCAGTTAAGCAAAAGTTCCCTAATACCTGAAAATTTTTTTCAAGAATTTCTCTGGGGTAAAAAGGTTGAGAGAGGCTAGGCTAAACTAATAGAAAAATGGAAAACTTAACAAATCATCTGTCAGGTTTAATTGCTCAATGTGCCTTCCTTGTCGTGGTGTCACAACTGTGTATGGGCACTCTCATTGTACCCAAGTTGATTGATCAAGCAACTTGGGTCCAACCAGCTTGTCAGATTTTTCATACGATTATTGTCAGAGACTATGGCAACTAGCAATAATCACTGGGTGTTCTCCTAGTGGGGACGTCTCCCCCAGCCAGAGAATTCAATAGCTCCACAGGAGGGATTCCCCCACCAACACTGATTGTGTTGATGGGAGTACCGTCAGCCCGTGGTTGCAGGAAAGAAGGTCGCACCATCTATGGCCGGCTTTAGTGAGGGGAGATCTCCTCAATGGGGTTACAGATAAACATGACAGGTCAAACCTTTCCGCACTCTTCAAAACTAAAAAAAATTGTGCAGACTGGAGATGGGCTTTTAGAGCCCGTTCACACTACAGCAACTTGGGATCCGACTTGTGTCGCCTAAAGTCGCTTGACAGAAGAAATCCCATTGAAATGAATGAGAGCCATCTTAATGTACACTACGGAAGCCGCTCCGACTTCAGAAAAGGTTCCTGTACTACTTCAAGGTAAAGTCTATCCGACTTGTGCCTATAGAATTCAATGGAAGTCACCTCCTATTTAGATCCCCATCTTACCCAGGTAAATGGAATGATGTCAGAAGAGATTTATTCACAGGCAAAGTCACCTGGCATGGAGGTCGATTTGAGTCGCGATGAAGTCACGCTCAAATCGCCTATGAAGTCATGCCTGAAGTAGGATGGCGGCCCCTGTGTGAACCGAGTCTAACAGGGCGCACAGAATATGTTTATTGTAGACAAATACATTGTAGAAAAAATGAGTTTAATTGTATAGGTACCATTTTGGCTTATTGTGGAATAGGAGAAAAAAAACTCTTGTCGTGGCTATTTGTTTCATCTATTCTCCCCGTGTCAATTATACTCATGTTTCATATTTTCTATATTTTGCTTGTTTTTGTTGTTTAGATAATTGGAGGCCATTTCAGAACACTCCCAGTAAATGAAAAGGACACACTAACATATTTTATCTGCTCGGTGAAGAACGAAAAAAACAAAGCAGATCACAAATCTGACGGGGGACTCCACTAGAGAAAATCAGACATTTTATGGACAGTTTTGGGTTTGCTTGAGGCCTTGGAATGGAAGGACAGTTGTAAATAAAATTCAGTGTTATTTTTGTGATTTCTGTGGAAAGGTTATTCGTTGTTTCATCTAAAAATGTATCTTCCTAATCCTGTAGTTGAGAAATGTCACTTTTCATGACATAATCTATCATAATAAACCTGGTTTATTTGACCTGGTAGGCAGTCATTTAATATAGTCAAAGGTGAAAGGTAAAATAGAACTATAGACAAAAATGTATATTTTTTTCATTTTGGATAACGTAGTGGAGAGTTATAACCCCTGTCAGATTTTTTTTTTTTGTCATCTGTCCTATTGGAGAGATTTACCTTGACTTCATGTCCAATAGCCAAAACAGGAAGTAAGAAGAAATCCTGGCAAATTAAGGGAATCCCTTGGGCCACCCCAGGTCGCCAGAACTAGCGACCCCATTGGAAAAATTCCCCTCTATTATGTTTCTGGGGACAACCCATAATTTGAGATTTCTCTTTTACTTTCACTTTGAATTATAATGGTAAACATGACAAATGGAACAGCTGAATCTCCCTAACGGGGGCACAGATGTCAATAAAACTCTAATAGGTGTTCTAATCCATCTCCACTCTCCAAAATTAAAAAAAGTTTTCACCTTTTAGTTATATTTTGACTTTCAAAACATTGTGTATAATTTACACCTGGAACATACAGTATGTGTTGCTGGACCTTATGTAGGAACAGTATCTGTGCCATTTTCTCTTGCTGTTCCATTTAACACTACCTGTGCTTAGAGGTGGTTGCAGGCAGTTTATAGCTCCCTGTCTCATACCACAGCTATCTAGTAATTATTAGATAGCAGCTGTGAGAAAGTACAAAATTAACTTTATGTCAGATGTACAATGCCTGTCTAACAAATCTACCCTAAATACAATGAAATCCCTTCTATTTCCATAGGCCGGAATTAGTTTACTTTCATAGAATAGATCTGTGAGCAGTCAGCCAAAAGAACAAATCACTTCAGCCAATTGGCTAAGAGAAGATTTTATTTGGGCAGACTTTTGAAGGTGAAGTTTGTTTTTACACAGTTTCACAGCTGCTATCTAAAGATTTCTAGAGATCCCTTTCACGCCTGAGCATTCTGAAGCATCATTTGAAGCTTCACCAAAAGCACGTCAGCGCTTGACATTAGGATTTCCATTATATTCAAAGGTGCCTGTTCACACCTGGGTGTAGTGTAAAGAAAGGAAAAAAAACAAGCAATGTCTGCAATTGGTGAATTTATTGTAGTAGTTGAAGTACAAAATAATACAAGGGCTTAAGCATTTTGGCGTGTAGCCTTAGGCCTTGTTCACACCATGGTGCAGAGACGTCTGTTTTTTTCACGTGTCCTGCAAGGGCACAAAAAAACAATTGTTCTCTATGTGCCCCGTTCATACCACAACTCTGGTATCCCCAGCAGATTTTTTTTTCTGTACAGGAAAAAACTGACATGGCACCAACATTGGTGTAAATAGGGCACATAACCGACGCACATGAAATCTGATGTTGGTTTTCCCATCAGTTTTCATGCACGTATGGTGTTTACAAGCCCTTATTCATAGCGATAGAATAATGAGTGTAGTAGATCTTGATGCTCATCTCTCAAAACTTCTGTTGGGCTGAGTCCTGAGTTATGGCCCCAATAGACTTCAATGGGAAGTGTGCATAACATGCATTTTGCAGGCGTTATCTTGCCTAATAACTAGCTTTTCAATGGCTAAAATATTAAAATAATATTAAAACAATAATAAAAATGCTGAAGCCTGAAACGCATCCAAAATTCTTAAAATGCATCAACGCTCAAAAAAATGACCAAAGTCGCCCAACTCAAATGTGAATGGTTCCAGAGAGCTGTGACAAAATAAGAAACGTACAACAGCCCCTGTGCACAGGTACTGTTATACTGAACCGCAAAAAAAGAATACTAAGGGTCATTTTTAAAACCGTTTTTTCATTTTTGACTTTTTAGCACTTTTATACATTAGACCCACTATATCCTACAGTATATACAGTAGTAAAAGGCTGTGTCCAGACCGACACATTGGAAGAGGGAATACAGATGTATAAAGATGTATAATAATGCTATTTCCAAAAGGACATTTTGAAATATAATATTTTCAATTGGTTTAAATATAAATGATTTGGTTTTGTATTAAACTTTATTTGACAAAAAATGCTTATTTTCCAAGAACCATATGCTCGTACTCTCAGATAAGAGTTGGCCCTGTAGTATGAACATAGGTAATAGGGATGTCTTCCAAATGGTTATTGTAGTGCTGGCTCTCACCTAATAGTGAGGCTAGCTATTTCTTTGGAAAGGGCCAGCTGTGTACAATGGAAAATATAACTTTGTTTGAGTGGCAGTATGGTAGCTCGCAAGTGTTCCATAAGACCTAATACCAGTTTGCTTCACAATAGCAGCCTAGGGATGTTGTAAAGCTACATTTCCAGCACATGAAATGCAGGGCAATATTTTATAGATATGCCAGCAATGTGCTATTAAGAATCCCCTAGCATTAAGACGCGGTCTACTTCTCCATAATGTTTCAATGGGTTCTCTTTATGCATGGATAAACAGAGAACAGTTGTAGCAGCTCTCGTTCCTACACCTTGATTGTAGCAATCACATTTAATGTGTGCTCCACAGTAAAACTGATTTTATGAAAGCTCAAGCAAAAAGTAGACTTGTTTGAAGGCCTAACAACTGCTGCTAGTCTGTTTGCTTCTAGGCAGTGTTTGGCAGAGTCATTTTATATATGATGGTGGCAAGAACTAATAGAAATGGAAGTTTAGTGGGGAATAGAGATTATGCCATCTAGTGTGGTCTTCAACAAGGCATGGAGCAGTAACCATAGCAACCAATGAGACCTCATCTTTCATTTAGTCGACAGCACTTAACTGCTAAATCTTACCGGTTGCTCTGGGCAACAGCACATCATGGTTGCTCGTTGTACTGTAATATTTCTAGCATACTCTTTAAGGCACTTAAATGAGAATATTGACGGTGTGTGTGTGCCATGTGCAGTTAGCCTACAGCAGCCAATCAGGCATTCTTGCTTATCTGACCCCTGTGCTTTGCACATAATTGCTGCTCTTTGCACTACCTTATTAAACTGCTGCATCTAAAATGGCAAGACATCTTTAAATCAACATGTTTGAATATGATTTCTGTATACATGTACAAATGTATAAGTTGGCAAAAATGTAAGACAACGCACACTCTGCACTATGTGTTTCAAATGCTGACAAAATATACAGTTCAAGGATATTCTTTGTGCATATCCTATTTATTGATGTTATTCCATGACTCTTTTGAACAATTCAAGCTTGGATAAATTAGCTTTCTTTAGGTTAGGACTTCATTTGGTGTATAGCATGTATTAATGCTATAGGTTGCACAGCCCCTCATATCATATGATAGCCTTTAGAATTTGCACTTTCCTTTTCTGGGGATTTTTGTCTCTTAAATATTGTTGGCATGTGTTGGTTAATGTTAGTGATTTAAGTCCCTGGATCAACCTGAATGTATAATATTGTGATGGCTTTAATTAAAAAAAATGTGTTATCGATCTTTGTTTTATGATTTTAAATTTATTTTTAAAAAGTTATACCTAAACAAAGGGACCTTTCACACTACTGCATAATGCACATCGCGGTGCTATTTATTTTGCATGGCACCTTAATGCACCTACAGTGTGTTGTAGTGCACCACAACACACAGTAATACACTACTGTGCATTGTGATGCACCTAAAACAGATAAAATATGGAGGTAAGTATTCCTAAGGCATTTTTCAGGACAGCACCTCTCCCTTTTCCAGGAAACACTACCACATTAAACTTTAAAAGCAATGTCTCTCCCCGAGCCCTTCAGTTCTAGTGTTTCCTTGTGGGCACTAGTGGACACTTGTTGTGTGGGTGCTCATAGGGGCAGTCTGCCGTGTGTTAGCAATGGCTAAGATGGTTGAGGGCACGTGGAGCTTCAGAGTAGGCCTAGCTAAGGTTGGTATCCTTTATTCAATGGTCCCTCAAGGCGGATAAGGGTTCCCTGTTTTATATGTCGCCACCCACGCTTTCCCTCTGATGTGTGGGGGAAGTTCCGGGATTCTGCTCTTTTCGGTGCCCAGGGAGAGTCTGTACTGAAGGGGGAATACTTTCCTAGGGGTGTGTGGGGAAACTACATATTTCATATTCCTTATTGTAATCTCTTGTCACGTTTTTGGGGTTGTGTTCGATATGTGCAAAGAGATCACACAAATACTTAAAAGTATAACATTTATTAAAAGTAATGACAGATACAGATAAAGATAAAGAAAATATCAAGAATACTTAACTAAAGGTGCTTGTTTCCCGCCATGGGACCCTTTCATGGCACAGGTGACCAGGACGAGACACTGGCCTCATGGTCATTCTGGGTGAGACTAATTCGTATAGGTTTTTGCTGTGGTAATAAACTTGGTGTAAGGAAAAAGACCACCCCTAGCCAACACCCTGGTAAACAACAATATGACCTTCACATCCTGAGGAGAGGGGGCTCGCTTGTCCATATAAGGCAGTTCAAATGCCAATAAGCTGCAAGGTAACCAGGATAATACAGACTATAATAGATATTTGTGAGGCCAACCTTAATAAGGAATATGAAATATGTAATTTCCCCAACGCTAAATCTCTTGTCACATTTTGGGGGTGTGAGCACTGTTGGCCTCATCGGCCGCTGATGCTGTGTGGGCAGATTCGAAATCGCTCTCGGAGGTAATGTTACTTCTGGGATGGGTTGGAACTTTCACCAGGCGCCGCAGTTTTTGGTTTGCGGCTGCAAAGGGGGCGGATCATGCGTGAGGTTGGTATAGGCTTCTGGAATGCAGTGGTGTGGGGGAAGCAGAGCCTTATTTAGTTGGACCACTCCTCTCTCTCTCTTTCCTACCAGTGATCTGCCAGGATTAGAGTTGATCGAACCTCTGGAAGTCCGGGTTCGGGACCGGACTTGACCCGAACTTTGTCCCGGACCCCGAACCCCATTGAAATCAATGGGGACCCGAACTTTTAGGCACAAAAATGGCTGTAACAAAGTCCTGGCAAGTCCTAGAGGTCTGCAAAAGGAAGGAAAATGGGGGTAAGGATCGGACAAGTGCCCTACAAAGAAATGGGGATAGGGAAATAACTTAAAATAATTTTTAAGCTAAAATTGCATAAAAAAAAATCAAAAATGGAGGTGGATGTTGAGTTGGAGGTTGAGGAGGCGGTGAAAGTGACGGTGGAGGAGGAGGTAGCCAACACTGTTTTTTTTTTTTTTTTTTTTTTTTGTGCAAGAAATGCACCGCTGGCCGCAATTGTAGTTTTTGGAATTTTTTTTTTTTTTTTTTAAACCAGCAATGTAGATGCACTTTTTAATTTTGTGCAAGAAACAATAATCTGTCCCTTTAAGCAACAGTAGGAACCTCTCCCTATAGAACGTGGAGATGATTTTAGATTCTAAAATCATCTCCAAGTTGTACAGGGAAAGGTTCCAGCTGTTGCTTTAAAACAGGGATATGCAATTAGCGGACCTTCAGCTGTTGCAAAACTACAAGTCCCATCATGCCTCTGCCTCTGGGTGTCATGCTTGTGGCTGTCAGAGTCTTGCTATGCCTCATGGAACTTGTAGTTCTGCAACAGCTGGAGGTCCCCTAATTGCATATCCCTGCTTTAAAAGAAAGATTATTGTTCTAAAATCATCTCCAAGTTGTATAGGCAAAGTTTCTTGCAGCCGCATAGAAGCCATATTATTGTTCTTCCAGCTGCATAGAGAGCCATATTATTGTTCTAAATTTTAGAACAATAATATGGCTCTATGCGGCTGCAAGAAACTTTGCCTATACAACTTGGAGATGATTTTAGAACAATAATATGGCTTCTATGCGGCTGGAAGAAACTTCCCCTATACAACTTGGAGATGATTTTAGAACAATAATCTTTCCCTTAAAGCAACAGACTCTACCTAGTCCAGTCAGATTGTTCTGTGCAGCAGGATGAGGTCTGCAATCTGTCCCTCAAAGCAGCAGTACTAGTATCTCTACCTAGTCCACAATCAGATCGTTCAGTAATGCAGGATGAGATGTTCTATAATATCTGCAATCTGTCCCTCACAGAGCCAGCAGCATCCTCTCCCTAAACTATCCTAAAAGCATATGACATGCAGCACGGTGACTCCAGCCCCATATAGAGGCTGGGTCACATGATGCACTGGCCAATCACAGCCATGCCATTAGTAGGCATGGCTGTGATGGCTTCTAAGGGCAAACCAGTGAAACACTTGTTGATTGGCTGCCCTTGGCAGCTATTCAACACGTGGAATAAAATACCAGAACCCCGGACTCGAACACAGACTTTTTTTGAAAAGTCCGGGTCCGGGTCCCGGACACGCCAAAGTTCGGTATGGACCCCAACTTTACAGTCTGGGTTCGCTCAACTCTAGCCAGGATGTCTGAGGCATAAGCAGAACGTACAGGAGAAAAACATTTTTTTTTTTAATTTTTTTTTTTAATCAGAGAAGATATTTTATTGTGCATAGAAATAACGAGGTCAGATGCATTTACAATTACAATATCCATAGTATAACATAGATGACATTTATCAGACTATGCAATACAACATAGGAGAGTTGGTACACAATCATCAGTGGATCACATTATAATTCAATTTACAGTCAAAATGCAACATAACCAAACTTGGTGCGTGGGAAAAAATAGTTTTCGTCGACAAAAGCAATACTAGGCCAGTAGGGACAGTAGTCAAAAGAAACCCAGGAAGCCCAGTGATTGTGTCCCCGCAGTAGGGGGGGTGGGGTCCTTCCACAGTGAGCAGTGAACTCCAGTCCATTC
>BLSH010029790.1:1307891-1319566 GCA_018402905.1 Glandirana rugosa
CCCCCCCCCCCCCCCCCCCAAAAAAAAATGACATGCCAATTGTGGCACGTTAGGGGGTCACCTTCCTTTAAAGCGGAAGTTCCACTTTTGGGTGGAACTCCACTTTAATGTATGATTTAAAAAAAATAGGTTTTTGACTTAAATGTAAAAAGTGTAAAACTTCTTTGAGTATATCACAGGACACTAAGGCTGCTACTAATGATTATTTTCATAATCGATTAGTTGGCCGATTTATTGTTTTGATTATTCGATTAATCAGATGACAACCTCCAAAAAAGTGTAGTCTTTAAACTAAAGTATATGGTTTAGTTTAAAAAGAGTTTAACAAAAAAAAGACAAATTATTCTTGAATAACTATATGCAGTGGTAAATACTGTATAAATAACCAGCTATACAGTTGGTGAACAAAATATCTAATCCACTCTGAGAACAACAGAAGAGATGTATACTTCATTCTCCTCTCGCATTAGTAATTTACTAACTGACATCAGCATGGATGTCACATCACTTCCTCAAACTCAATCTTTCTAAAACTGAGCTCATACTTTTTCCTCCAGCCCGTGCCCTACCCCTTGACTTCTCCATCAAGATCAATAATACAACTATCAGTCCCTCCCCTCATGCCAAGGTACTAGGTGTACTCCTAGACTTTGACCTGTCCTTTCACCCCCAAATCCAATCACTGTCCAAATCGTGCCGACTTCACCTCCGAAACATCTCCAAAATACACCCTTCCTAACCGCTGACACTACTAAGCAACTTATTCACTCCCTTGTTATCTCTCACCTTGACTGTTGTAACTCCCTCCTCATTGGCCTACCTCTCTTCAGTTTATCATGAATGCCACTGCCAGACCTTACCAACCGTTAAGTGTCTGCCACTCTTCTCTGCCATTCCCTCCACTGGCTTCCCATTTCCCAAAGAATAAAATTCAAAACCCTAACCATGACACACAAAGCCATTTACAATTCTGCCCCAAGCTACATCACCAAACTTATCTCCAAATATCACCCAAACCGTCCTCTTCGCTCCTCCCAAGACCTTCTGCCCTCTAACTCCCTTGTCTCCTCCTCCCATGCTCATCTCCAGGACTTCTCCAGAGCCTCTCCCATCCCCTGGAACGCTCTACCCCAATCTGTCCGCCTAGCTCCTACTCAATCCACTTTTAGGGCCCTTTCACACGGGCTTTCCGTGTGAAGGTTCCGTTTTTGCTCAGCGGGGATCGATCCGCCGATCCCCGCTGAGCCGACGGATGGAGATGTCAGAGCCCCGCTCTGCTCTATGGGGATCATATGACAACGGACTGCCTGTCCGTTTTCATCTGATCCACTCCGATCCGATTCTACAGATGGATCTCCATTCGTCTGCATTTCACAGACAGGATTGGATGTCTCCGCTGACATCCGCCGATGCATCGAGTGTCCGTTCAGGTCTGCCAGCACAACGGACAGGAGGACCTGAACGGAAAGCCTGTATGAAAGGGCCCTTAGCCGATCCCTGAAAACTCATCTCTTCAGGGAGGCCTATCCTGCCTCCAGCTAACAACGGAATCTTCTACTCCCCTCATCAGTTCATCCCTCACAGTCCCTACCTTTTGTTTCACCAGCCCCTCTCTCTTAGATTGTAAGCTCGCAGGAGCAGGGCCCCTCTAACCCTCTTGTTTTGAATTGTACTGTTGCTCTATTGTCTCTCTTTACATTGTAAAGCGCTGCGCAAACTGTTGGCGCTATATAAATCCTGTGTAATAATAATACTGTATACTATTAGAAATTGAATCTGATAGATATTAGACTCAGAGATCAACATTTTTATTTAAAGAAAAAAAACATTTAAAAGAAAACCTAAAACACTGATTTCCAGTTTTTCAGACAGGACTGTAATTTGATGTTATGCATGACAGACTCACTTCTCATAGGCAGGTAGCTTGATACAATTGATCTATGCCTGCTGTCACATACAATATATTACCAAAAGTATTGGGACGCCTGCCTTTATAATCACATGAACTTTATTGGCATCCCAATCTTAGGCCGTAGGGTTCAATATTGAGTTGGCCCACCCTTTGCTGTTATAACAATTTCAACTCTTCTGGGAAGGCTGTCCACAAGGTTTAGGAGTGTGTCTATAGGAATGTTTGACCATTCTTCCAGAAGCGCATTTGTGAGGTCAGGCACTGATGTGGATGAAAAGGTCTGGCCCACAGTCTCCACTCTAATTCATCCCAAAGGTGTTCTATCAGGTTGAGGTCAGGATTCTGTACAGGCCAGTCAGGTTTTTCCACCCCAAACTCTCTATCCATGTCTTTAAGTACTTTGCTTTGTGCACTGGTGCGCAGGCATGTTGGAACAAGAAGGGGCCATCCCCAAACTGTTCCCACAAAGTTCGGAGCATGAAATTGTCCAAAATGTCTTGGTATGCTGATGCCTTAAGAGTTCCCTTCACTGGAACTAAGGGGCCAAGCCCAACCCCTGAAAAACAAGATCAGTGCACAAAGCAAGGTCCATAAAGACATGGATGAGCGAGTTTGGGGTGGAGGAACTTGACTGGCCTGCACAGAATCCTGACCTCAACCCGATAGAACACTATATATATAAAATAAAGAAGTAGTATTATACAGGGTATTTTAACTAGGAGTCACATATGAAAGTATATGAAGGATGGATGGGCGATATAAATCTTTTGTATTTAAGTACTACTGAAGGCTGAGACTTTTTTGTATGAATATGATCATTTTAAAATGAATGCAGAATACTGGTAAACTTTTACATTAAAGTGGTTGTAAACCTAACTTTAAAACGGCATCTGAGCCCAAAAATGTCAAGCCTCAAAATTTTGCATTTGTTCCAGTGTGTGTGTATACAGTGCCTTGAAAAAGTATTGATTATTGGGATTTTATGTGATAGACCAACACAAAGTGACACATAATTGTGAAGTGGAAGGAAAATGATGAATGGTTTTCAATTTTATTTTACAAATAAATAGCTGAAAAGTGTTGCACTTTGGTGGAAGGAGAGGAGAGGTTCCAAACTTAAAAGAACTTAAGGATTCTCTTCCCCAAGTGGGAGTGATCAAAGTTATTGATCAGTAAGCACCAGAGCTATGCCACTCCATCATCCCTCACCCCCACCCTCTCTTTAGAAAACATATTCTGCTGCTCAGTGAACCCAGCATTGTTCTGCAGCGATCTTGAGGCGTCTTCTTTGCCTCTTTAGTTAAGGGGAGAGCAAAGAGGAGCAACCAACTCTAAGGATTGGTAATCTGCAGTACAGTATATTACATTTTTGTTTTTGGGTTTACATACACCTTAGATAGGGGTGTAACTACAGGGGTTGCAATTGCAACCGGCCCTGTGCTCCAGGGGGCCCGTGTGCCTCCCTTATATACCTAGATAGGAGGGATGGCGGGGGCGGCGTTTAGAGGAAGCAATCTCCCCCATTTTCCTCCTAATGGAGGAGATTGGTTCCTCTATATGCTGCCCCTGCCGCTCCTCCTATCCAGTTTACTTGTCTTCTGCTGTTCCCAGGGTCCCTGTGTGCTTCCCTGGTCCCCCCCCCCCCCCCCAGAGCTGCTGTCTTCCCCCCTCCTCTCTCCTGCCAGCTGCTGTAGAAGATGTGTCAGGATGGAGAGATGGAACTGGGTCTGTAAATTTCTTATTTACCGGCTCCTTCCTTTTCTGAATGGACTGAGTCAGTGATTGGTACCAATTGGTTCTCTCATAATTGAAGCATAGTAAACTGTTTTTACTATACTTCCGTTTCTGAATGAATGGGAGGCTCGGTACACAACTATTCGTTTATTCGATGGGACTGGAATAAAGGGACCCGCAACGGGAGTAAAGGGCCCCAGGATCAGTGGGAAGGGCCCTGGCCAGGGGTCCCTGCATAATTTCTTGCACCGGGGCCCTGAAGGTTCTAGTTACGCCTCTGACCATTTTGGTGAAATCCTCAGGGATCATTTTGGTGAAATAGCTTAGTTTTTATGTACAAGACAAATCAAACAGTTTGCAGTATATTTGCAGTATAATAATATGTGCTGATTACAAAGCTTGAATTGCACCGAATGGAGTGCGCTGCCCAACTTCAGTCACTTATGTGATAGATCCGTAGCAAGTGGAGACTCTTGTTACACCTTCCTGTTTCTCCTTACATGTTGTTGTCAATAGCTTTTTTATAGAGCTCAATGGCTCAAGCTAAAATTTACACACATAAGTAAATGAGCGACTCCTATTGTCCTTCTCTTGAAAATGCTATCTTCTAGTGCTTATGCTCATCTGAGCCACTGACCTGGAATAAAGCAGTACTTCTGCCTGATGTAAAAGACAGCTAGGCTACTCTCATTTTTTAAAGTCAGCATTTTGAGGCTCTGTATTTCTTTTAGTACATGTTTTTCCTCTTAGCTATGATTACCTTTTAGAACTTTACTGTAGGCCACATAACATTTATTGCCATACTTGGAATATAATTATGCGAGCCTTCAAAGCTGCATTGGACTCAACAAGCCACTTTAGCTTAGGGGATTTTTTTCAAGCGCTTTAACCTAAGAATTTGTGTCAGAAGGGGTCTGGAAGGAAGCAAAATATATCTCTGTTGGTTTCTGTATGCATTACATTTATAACCCAAATACAAATAGCATAAACCAGTCTTGACACTGTTGGGAATAAAAATCTTTTTAATTTTAGCAGCTCTGTTCCAAAAATGTGAAAGTGCACATAGATTTGGCCTTAATCATCGTATGGATAAACAGAATAACTTTTTGTGGCCTGTCCTCATAATTATTATAGTGCGGTGAAAAAAGAATAAAGAAGGAGACAAACAGATCTTTTCCAATGGGGGCAACACAAAGTAACATAGAGGTGAAGGAATTTTATTGGAAAACTTCACATTTTCTGTACCAGGCATTCTATTCCTCCTGCACAATGTTTGCTTTGTTTATCAGTGAGTGGTACAAGGAATCACAAAGGAAATCTTCGGTCCAAAGAAAATCTCTCTGTAAAACAAGAAAGAGTTTAGGTTCACATTTTGCAAAGGCTTCTGGGACAGTAAATAGTATTGCTCTGATGCCATTTATTAATGGAATTGGAAGTTGTTGGAGTTTTTGAGAACAGCAATCTGGCACCTTGAAGACACAGTAGACGACACATTAATACAAGTTGGCTTCTCTCTGAACATGTTCACAAGCTGATGCTTCAGGGGGAAGGAACAGAAGCATCATTGTGAGAGTATAATAGCACTTCAGTTGTGCTCTCACATCCAAATAGTCTGGCTGTAACTGCCATGGGGAAAACAGAGCCCCTACTAGGTCTCTTTGCCAGCTTTGCATCTGCAGGCTGTGCTGCATTTCCTACAGTATAGCCCCGCGCTGGTATTTTTTCTCCTATGTATATACCCTGTGTATGCTCATAGTTGCTAACATTCTAAAATGTCAAGGGACATTTTACTGCTGAGCTGATCTTGAATCATCAACCTATACGCCATTGTCTTTGACGCATTAAACTATATCCATTTTGAACTTTATTGCTAATATGACCCATAGGTAAGTAAGATTTCAAATGCTGCTCTTTATAGTGCATTGGCTGAAAATGCCCATAAGAACATTTATGGAGCATAAAAATGGATCTGTACACACTTCCACATGGCTTTGTTATCAATCCCTCTGCTGTGTCCACATTTCCTATACATATATCATCTAGCTGCACCCTGTGGGATGCTGGATGGAGGCAAAAATATATCCCACAGCCAAGACGTGATGGGTAACTGTGGAGATTTCTCTGGTACTGTAGATGCAGCAGAGGGACCAAGAAAATGTACAATGGTATATAATATATAGTGGTGCAGATCCCATCTTATGCCCTTGTCTGTAGCTACAGGTTTGCTTTAAAGCAGAACCAGGGCTGCTGATCATGAGGCCCTATACAGCCTATCTGATAGGGTCCTCCACCCCAGAAAATAACAAAACAATATTTTCACAAAAAATACACTAAAATCATTATTAGAGGGACAACATAACTTGCAAAATTCCTTCCAAAACTAAAAGATAACACTGTATTGAGTTATCAAATAAAGTTCTGTATGTGAATGATGTTTTGGGGATCATTCATGTGGGTGCTGTGGCCTGCATAGCGTGAATCAGTGGTTTGTTTATATGGCTGGAGCTGTGTACAGGCAGCTTATGTTAGGCTTATGTATGAACACAGCTGCAGGCCTTAATTTTACAGGTGTGTGGTGCAGGTGTATGGCCCCAAGCACAGACAGTGTGCATTTGGGACCACTCACCCTCACCTGTACACCTGTCAAATTACCACTTACTGTATAGCTGCTTTCATACAGCTGCTGCATCTCTATAGATTAGGAGGAGGCTCCAGCTACATGAACAAACCATTCATTCACATGACCAGAGTAGCTGTGTGAATAACCCCTTAGGTCACGACGCGTGTGAGGTTGGGGTGGAGGGTAGTAAAACGCCAGGGTTGAGCTGTGCTTTTACCCCCCAACTGCTGTTCCCTTGGCAGCAGCTGGGGTGTACACATGCCATGACCACAATGTTTTGCTTCACAGCTATGGCAGAGGTTATATCCCTTGTTGCATTCTGCAGGCATAGTGCCCCCTGAACGTGACCCATCAAAGTTATTGGTGCTCTGCAAGTGCCCTGCAATTGTCTTTAATGCACACGGTTGCATCGCAATAGTGTTGAATGGGCTAAAGCAGGCGGATGGCACTCCCTGTCCCTATAGATAAAATAAAAATTATGCATACATCAGGTAGGCCTGCTATTCCTAATTAGAACTGTACTTCTGCTGGGCAATTTTGCGGTATCCTCGGCAGTATCTTTTTCATACTTACTTAGGTGGATGCAGCATCGGTCCCCCACTGGCTCTAAGACTGATCAAACACCGCCGATCTCTGGGTTCCCAAGGCTGCCTGAGCAAAGAGCTGGTGACTGTCAGTCACCACTCTCTGCTCTGCCCCCCCTCGCTCACTGGAGTGCTGAGCTGTGGAGGGGGTGGGAGCGGCCAGCTCAGGCTCTCAGTGGCTCGCTGAGAGGCTGAGTCTGGTGCCAGTCCAGGCATGTGGGCCGATCCGGACTTCATTGTAGCGATCTTGCCCGAGCCTGGATCCGGCTCTGTCTGCTGAAAATGGATAAGAACAAACTTCACTCCTGTGAGCCACAGGAGAAGTATAGCCAAACATGCTTTGGCTGTACTTCTCCTTTAATTCTTGTAGTAAAGCCCAAACCTGTGATTTTTGTCTATAGTGAAGTTAGGCCTAGCCTTGCTTTTTAAAATTGTCCTGCTGCTAAAAAATTATACAATATTGTGTCATCTTCGGTCTCTGAATTCATGTAGTAAAAGACCTGCCTATATGCTTTTTCTTTACTACATTTTGACCAGTTCTTGCTCATTAACCACTTCCCCGACTCAAAGTAGATTTACTGCTACAGGGCGGCCGTTCTGCGCAGGATCACATGTATATATATACATATATATATGTGTGATTCTGCACCCCCGCCTAAGGGGCACACGCGTGCCCCTGATTAGTCACAGGAGAAGCCAATCAGCGAGTGTCAGCGAATGTATGTCCGCTGGCACCCGCCGATCATCAGGAAGAGAGGCTGGACAGAGCTCTGTCTATCTAAACAAGGCAGAGCTCTGTCCTGACAACAGGGATGTGATGGGATTTTCTTTCCCTGCAAAGCAGGTAATAAAACCCATCACATCCCTTAGTAAAAGCACCACACACAATGCACAAAATTACTGGCTAGGCACACATTTAACCCTTTGATCGCCCCAGATGTTTAACCAGCCAGTGTCATTAGTACAGTGACAGTAATTATTTTAAGCACTGATCTGAATTAGTACACTGGTTCCCACAAAGTGTCAAAAGTATCAGTTAGTGTCTGATTGTCCACCGCAATATCGCAGTCCTGCTATAAGTCGCTGATCGTTGCTATTACTAGTATAAAAAAATAAATAAAAATTCCAGCATACAGTATCTCACAAAAGTGAGTACTCACCTCACATTTTTGTAAATATTTTATTATATATTTTCATGTGACAACAATGAAGAAATGACACTTTGCTACAATGTAAAGTAGTGAGTGTACAGCTTGTATAACAGTGTAAATTTGCTGTCCCCTCAAACTAACTCAACACACAGCCATTAACGTCTAAACCGCTGGCAACAAAAGGGAGTACACTGTTAAGTGAAAATGTCCAAATTGGGCTAGAAGTGTCAATATTCTGTGTCGCCACCATTATTTTCCAGCACTGCCTTAACCCTTTTGGACATGGAGTTCACCAGAGCTTCATAGGTTGCCACTGGACTCCTCTTCCACTCCTCCATGACTTCACAGAGCTGGTGGATGTTAGAGACCTTGTGCTCCTCCACCTTCCGTTTGAGGATGCCCCACAGATGCTCAATAGGATTTAGGTCTGGAGACATGCTTGGCCATTCCATCACTTTTACCCTCAGCTTCTTTAGGAAGGCAGTGGTCATCTTGGAGGTGTGTTTGGGGTCGTTATCATGTTGGAATACTGCCCTGTGGCCCAGTCCCTGAAGGGAGGGGGATCATGCTCTTCAGTATGTCACCGTACATGTTGGCATTCATCATTCCCTCAATGAACTGTAGCTCCCCAGTGCTGGCAGCACTCATGCAGCCCCAGATCATGACACTCCCACCACCATGCTTGACTGTAGGCAAATAAGTTTAACTTGGTCTCATCAGACCACATGACATGGTTCCAGTAATCCATGTCCTGAGTCTGCTTGTCTTCAGCAAACTGTTTGCGGGCTTTCTTGTGCATCATCTTTAGAAGAGGCTTCCTTATGGGATGACAGCCATGCAGACCAATTTGATGCAGTTTGATGTGTGGCGTATGGTCTGAGCACTGACAGGCAGACCTCCCACCCCTTCAACCTCTGCAGCAATGCTGGCAGCACTCATATGTATATTTCCCAAAGATAACCTCTGGATATGACCCTGAGCATGTGCACTTAAAGCGGTAGTAAACCCTTTCTAAGCACTTTCAAGTATTATATAGTATTTATTTTAAAGAATATATGTCCCTCAGTTACGCTCTTCTTACCTGCTTCCTTCAAGTTTTAAATGGTATTTTTCTTCTGCTTGCATCACCCGCGCATGCGCTGTTCACGTCAAAAATTCAGAGGAGAGGCCAGGGCTGGCTAATATCGCATTATCCCCGAAGTCTTGCGATATTCGGGACAGCAGCCCCGGAACTCACGCGAGACATTGTTCTTTATATCCGGGTCGCAAAGTATTTTGACCTCACTTCCAACATAAACAGCGATTCTTATTCGCTGTTTAGAGGTTGCCTTAGTAACCGTAAACGAAACTGAGGCTTGGTTAATGACCTCAATGCGCATGCGCGAGATTTCTTGACAGTGCGCACAGTAAGGGCGGAAATACAGCACAGGAGAATACAGGAAAATAATAGTTAAAATGGCACCGCCGTCTGAAGTGAGGAGCCGATCGAAAAACAAGCGTTTTTGTATGGCAAGAGATACTGTAGGTACCGCACATGACGATTGGGATAACTATTAAGTATTACTGAATGCATAAAAGCATTATTATATGATCATTATCCAGGGTTTACTACCGCTTTAACTTCTTTGGTCGACCATGGCGAGGCCTGTTCTGAGTGGAACCTGTCCTGCTAAACCATTGTATGGTCTTGGCCACCGTGCTGCAGCTCAGTTTCAGGGTCTAGGCAATCTTCTTATAGCCTAGGTCAGGGGTAGGCAACCTCAGCCCTCCAGCTGTGGTGAAACTACAAGTCCCATGAGACATTGCAAGACCCTGACAATCACAGGCATGACTCCTAGAGGCAGAGGCATGATGGGAATTGTAGTTTCACCACAGCTGGAGGGCCGAGGTTGCCTACCCCTGGCCTAGGCCATCTTCATCTCGAGCAACAATTCTTTTTTTCAGATCCTCAGAGAGTTCTTTGCCATGAGGTGCCATGTTGAACTTCCAGTGACCAGTATGAGAGAGTGAAAACGATAACACCAAATTTAACACACCTGCTCCCCATTCACACCTGAGACCTTGTAATACTAACGAGTCACATGACACCGGTGAGGGAAATGGCTTATTGGGCCCAATTTGGACATTTTCACTTAGGGGTGTACTCCCTTTTGTTGCCAGCGGTTTAGACATTAATGGCTGTGTGTTGAGTTATTTTGAGTTATTTTGAGGGGACAGCAAATTTACACTGTTATACAAGCTACTTTACATTGTAGCAAAGTGTCATTTCTTCAGTGTTGCTACATGAAAAGATAGAATAAAATATGTACAAAAATATGAGATACTGTATACCCTATAGTTTATAGACGCTATAAATTTTGAGCAAACCAATCAATATACCCTTATTGGATTTTTTTTTAACTAAAAATATGTAGCAGAATACACATTGGCCTAAACTTATGAAAAAAAATAGTTTTTTTACATTTTTCTATTGGATATGTTTTATAGCAGAAAGTAAAAAACATTGTTTTTTTTTTCAAAATTGTCGGGCATTTTTGTTTTTAGCGCAAAAAATAGAAACCGCAGTGGTGATCAAATACCACCAAAAGAAAGCTTTATTTATGGGGAAAAAAGGACATTTTATTTGGGTACAGCTTTGCATGACCATACAATTGTCAGTTAAAGTATTGCAGTGCCGTATCGCAAAGAATGGCCTTGTCATGAGGGGGGGGGGGGGTAAATCTACCTGAAGTCAAGTGGTTAAAAATGTTCTGCTGCCTGCCAATTTTACACTGCTGTATCATCTGTGGTCTCTTATTCTTAATAAGAACTAGATAAAAAATTGTTTGGGCAGTACAGTTTGCATCAGCGAGAATATGAACAGCCCCAGCAAAATACTGCCTAATTTTTATCCACCAGTCAAAGCGTGTCTATTACCTTTTGATGACAAAGCATGTGTTGCTGATTAAGGAAAATTGTTGCCATACTTACCGTAATTTTCCTTTCCTGGATCCTCCCCATGTCAGCCTACTACGGGTCAGCTCCGCCCCCTCTGACCCCTCCAGGACCACCTCTTTCTTAGCCCATAAAGGGCGGCTGTCTGCCCCACATCAATGTTCGACTGTACCCGCCTCGCGACGGACCAATCGGGTGGGGTACCCCGGCTGACATGGGGAGGATCCAGGAAAGGAAAATTACGGTAAGTATGGCAACAATTTTCCTTATTCCTGGACCTCCCCATGTCAGCCTACTATGGGATGTACCAAGCCATATCATCCCAGGGAGGGAAAACCCCCAAGCGAGAATAAATAACAATCACAGGCGGAATATGCTGCTTCAAATCATTTAATGGGCGACAGCCGCCGGGACCCTACTATACCGAACCATGTAGGGTATCATCCGACTGTACCCCTCCAGGTCCTTATTCCTTTTAACAACGGTATGAATGGCATTAAAAGGAAAGGACCTAGGAGGGGTACAGTCGGCCCCATGGGGTGGGCTAACCAGGCAGCGCTCCGCCCATGTCAGCTTGTAACTACACCCCGTCTGTCGGCGGGAAATACCCGATTCTTTCTCCACCAGGACCTCCCCAGTCTCCCCCGCCTCGACTGGGCATCATCCGACTGTACCCCTCCTAGGTCCTTTCCTTTTAATGCCATTCATACCGTTGTTAAAAGGAATTAGTCGTTGTGTAC
>BLSH010029790.1:1324020-1348050 GCA_018402905.1 Glandirana rugosa
AAGGGAACTCCATTCCCCTATCTCACCAATAACTCGTCAAATTTATTGACACTATACGGCCGTTTCAGACATTGTCATATTTAATGACATATGAGGAAGCCCGCCTTTTGAGATGCACCCCGGGCTTAGTTGCCTTTATTGTCATATTTTATTATACTGCTGTGCCCGATGGTACCGTAGACAGTAATTTATACTGTTGTGTCCGATGGTACAGTAGACAGTAATTTATACTGTTGTGTCTGATGGTACAGTAGACAGTAATTTATACTGTTGTGTCCGATGGTACAGTAGACAGTAATTTATACTGTTATCTCCATAGTTACAGTAGACAGTATTTTATACTGTTATTTCCGTTGATTCGGGCCCCACGTAGAGTTTTCCGCCCGAAGGAGTATACAGTAATTTATACTGTTACAGACTTTGCCGGCATATCACAGTTATTTAAACTGCTCAATAACCACTCTATCCCCTTACCTCAAGGGAACCCCTATTTAAGGGCCTTGTCCCTGAGGGGAATTGCCCGGCAAGCCTCCGTCCCATGCCATGAAAGAAAAACAGGAAAAAATGAAAAAAAAAAAAAAAGATGGTGTCCGGAGCGAGGACGAAAAAAGAACATTGATGTGGGGCAGACAGCCGCCCTTTATGGGCTAAGAAAGAGGTGGTCCTGGAGGGGTCAGAGGGGGCGGAGCTGACCCGTAGTAGGCTGACATGGGGAGGTCCAGGAAAATGCTATTTGAAAAAAATGCCTTTTTACAAACTGAAATGAGTCAGATTGGGACACTGCCACTCTATATAAATCAAGCTAATTGTAAAAGAAAAAAAGTTATTCCACAGCCAAATGTGTGCTGCCAGTGTATGCTGTCACTGAGGCTGTTTGTGAAAGTCATAATGTTCTAACACCAAGTACAACTTTAAGGCATCCCCAACAATGTGATTAATAGGATTTGTGTATCTTTAACGTTGTCCTTGAAGATGCATGAGAAAACCTTATTTCTGCTATACGTTATTTTAGACTTTTTTGTGATTTGCCTCTAAGTTTGGGTTCACCAAACATTGAACTAGACTCGCTGAACCTTTGACAAATCAAACTTAGGTAGATTTGACCATTACTACTCATAATGGATGTTGTGACAATCAAGTAGGCAAATGAGGTTTAACCACTTAAGGAACAGAAGGATTTCCCATGTTAGGACCAAAGCACTTTTTGCGATTCGACACTGCGTCGCTTTAACTGACAATTGTGCGGTCGTGCAACGTTGCACCCAAACAAAATTTGCTCCCTTTTTTCCCCACAAATAGAGCTTTCTTTTGGAGGTATTTGATCCCCTCTGCATCATTTGTGATCACCGCTATAAACAAAAAAAGAACAACAATTTTGCAAAATTAACAATATTTCTTACTTTTTGCTAAAATACAAATCCAAAAAAAAAAATGATAAAAAAACTAATTTATTCATCAGTTTTTGCTGATATATATTCTTCCTCATATTTGTGGTAAAAAAAACCCCACAATCAGCGTTTATTGATTGGTTTGCGCAAATTTTTCCGCGTTTACAAACCATGAGAATTAATTTCTGGCTTTTTTACAATTTTTTTTTACTAGTAATGGTGTCGATCTGCGATTTTTATCGGGACTGCGATATTGCAGCGGACATGTCGGACATTTTTGACACTTTTTTAGGACCAATGACATTTATACAGCGATCAGAAATTTAAATATCCACTGATTACTGTATAAATATCATTAGCAGTGAAGGGGTTAACACTAAGGGGGCAGTGAAGGGGTTAACTGTGTTCCCTGGGTGTGTTCTAATTGTGAGGGGGCTGGGCTGGCAGGGGCACCAGAGATCTAACTGATCCTTAGTACAGGGATCAGTAGTTCTCTGGCATGCCGCCTGTCAGAACGGGAAACCGCCATGTTTACATCAGCGGATTCCCGTTCTGGCTCTGTGACAGGGCATCGCAAGTCACCGGTGGACATTGAGTCCACCCGACCCGCGGCCACGCTCAGCCGTGCACGTAAGTGACGACTATAAGCGGCGATTTGTGGGAAAGAGCCACGCTGTCGCCGCTTATAGTCGTACGGCGGTCGGCAAGTGGTTAATGTAGATAAATGTAAAGTTATGCACTTGTAGGCTAAGAATATGCATGCATCATACATACTAGGGGGAGTACAACTGGGGGAATCCATAATAGAGAAGAATCTGGGGTTTTGGTAGATCATAAGCTTAACAATGGAATGCAATGCCAAGCTGCAGTTTCCAAAGTGAGCAAAATTCTCTCTTGTATTGAGAGAGGTATGGACTCCAGAGAGAGAGAGATATCATTTTGCCCCTGTACAAATCCTTAGTAAGAACTCATCTGGAATATGCAGTTCAGGTTTGGACACCAGTTCTCAAAAAGGATATCGGGGAACTGGAGAAAGTGCAGAGAAGGGCGACCAAACTGATAAGAGGCACGGAGGAGCTCAGCTATGAGGAAAGATGAGAGGAACTGAATTTATTCTCTATTGAGAAAAGGTTAAGGGAGGATATGATCAACATGTACAAATACATAAGTGATCCATATAGTGAACTTGGTGTTGAGTTATTTACTTTAAGGGCACCCACAGTTTGAGCCTTTTGTACTACCTTCCCCACCCTATTAGATTATAAGCTCTTCTGAGCAGGGCCATCTTGATTCTCTTGTATCTTATTGTATTGTAACTGTATTGTCTCCCTTTTACATTGTAAAGCTCTGCGTAAACTGTTTGCAATATATAAATCCTTTATAATAATAATAATCACAGAGGACAAGGGGGCATTCTTTACATCTAGAGGAGAAAAAAGTTTTGGGCCTTAACTATGTAAGTATTGGAGCATTAACTTCCTGATCATTGTGGGCAGTTTATGCATGAATATGTGTGTTCACGCACTGCTTTTGTTTATTTACACATCAATTTTTCAGTTGGGCAATAGGAATGAGGTTCGGCTTTGCTGCTACCGTGGGTT
Organism: Glandirana rugosa; assembly: GCA_018402905.1. Classification (NCBI taxonomy): domain Eukaryota; kingdom Metazoa; phylum Chordata; class Amphibia; order Anura; family Ranidae; genus Glandirana; species Glandirana rugosa. Next base: position 1,327,010 of record BLSH010029790.1, read on the forward strand.
AGAGGCAAATCCTGTGGGCTCGAGATTTGTGATTCCGGCAAATTTATGTGTGCATTTTCCCAGAAGAATTTTTTCTAAAACCATAATGCACTGTATGCCTTTGACCTATGCCTATCACGCCTAGAAGGGCCAATAGGGGGGTTTTAGTTAAGGCTGCCCCTTACTATAAAAGAGGGGGCACAGGGCAGCCATAGTGTCAGTAAATCGGAAGCTGGTGCAGGGAAAGCATAGGAATAGCTGACAAACTGCATAGAGAGAGTTTAGGGTCAGTTAGAAAACTCTACTTTAGTTCTGATTGCTAGTTTAGGAAATTTAACCCATTTGCTCCTTCTCTTTTGTTGTTATTATTATGGACTTTTTTGTCTTTCATTTTATTTTGGTGTTGATTAGAAGTCATTCATTTTAGCTTTGTCCCATCCAATAAAATAAAAGTTAGGCATATATCCCATGATTGGAAGAAGTAGACCATTCATTCATCTGCTTGTCCTCCATTCATAGAGCGCTTTTCATTGTGGTAACTGATAGTACCACTCAGTGGTGTATTTAGGTTTTGTGCTGCCCTAGGCCTGACAAAACTCATGTCCACCCCCCCCTCCCCAACAGTTGCGGAACGCCGGCTGCCCGCACAACAACTCATTGTTTGGGGTCTGCCGCCTGGGCCCTTTGGGACGCCTGGACCCCTACATATGTATGGGCTGCCCCCCTCTGATGGCGACCCTGCCTGTATTATCATACTGGCAGCACTAAAAGTGCAAGCCGACGGGGACTCTTTTCGTGCTGCCCCCCTGCAAAGTGCCGCCCTAGGCCTGGGCCTTGTTGGCCTAGGCCAAGATACAGCGTTGGTACCACTTCTATAAATAGAGCATGAGTATGGAAAGAGCAGGGATAGTCAGCCACACATACTAACCCAACACAACACTGGCAGATCACCGCTGTGGGAGTATCCAGAAGCAGGGGTCTTTGGATTTCACGAGTTTGTGAGTTAATCAACACTTCTGCATATGTCATACACGCTGTGGAGTCAGGGCCACTGTTAGAAATCATGGGGCCCCGTACAGCCTACCTGATGGGGCCCCCTTTAACCACGCCATTGACCCCACCCCTGGTTACGCCCCTGACCCCGGCTTGAAACTAAATACAGGTTTGTTGCCGTTTAGCCGTATGTGTGTGTGGAGCCAACACATGTGTTTGCAATTAATAAGCACGAAGGAGCGAGGGCAGTTTAAATTTCTTTTAAACTGTATTTTATTACTTATAAAAAAAATCTTACACTGCATCCTTACATTTTTTTTCTGGTTTTTTGTTTTCACAAGGGATGAACAACATAAAAAGCAATCCAGTGGCTTCCCCAAATTAAGTGTAAAAATAGGATTTTTTAACTTACCGTAAAATCCTTTTCTCTGAGTTCATTGACAGACGCAGCCTCCATACTTGACAAGTGGGGTTTATGCACATCCTACTAGGAGTAGACTAGGCAGAACGAAGTTCAGAAAAAAAGCAAGCTGACCCCTCCCAGGGGGCCGTCCTCACTCAGCATATAACCCCATCAGCTCTGCAGAGCATATCAGTTTGTAACAAGCCGTACAAACGCAACACAGAGGGGCGGGTGCTGCGTCTGTCAATGAACTCAGAGAAAAGGATTTTACGGTAAGTTAAAAAATCCTATTTTCGAGAGGGTCTGGTCACCATGGCTGGCGGTACCTGGTCTAGCTCCGGCAGAGCTCGTTATGGATTGGTTGCTATTATAAATTGGGGAGGTCCTGGGACTATATATTACACATTTTCTGGTTATATGGGCTAAAAACGGAGGGAGTCAGTTGGTTGCTTTGGGGAATAATGCATGTAGGTTGGTGGTGCTTGTATCTGCAATGGAATATTGATATATGTAATGTGCTGTGCTTGACCAATGCAATGCTCAATGCTTTTGTAATGAATATTTACTGTGGCTCAATAAAGTTTGTTTTGAGATAAAAAGAATCCTATTTTCTCTTACGTTCGTTGACAGACGCAGCCTCCATACTTGACAAGTGGGGATGTCCCAAAGCAGTGCCATTCAAGAGGGGTGGGTAAACAACAACAACTGTACCCAACAGAAAACCTCTCAGGAGGCGCCAGCCGCGCCTACACCGCCGCCTGCAAAACTTTGCGGGCAAAAGCAGCATCTGCGGATGCTGACACATCAACTTTGTAAAATTTAACAAAAGTGTGCACCGAGGCCCATGTAGCCGCCTTGCACACCTGAGACACCAAAGCTTCGTGTCTGAAGGCCCAGGAAATGCTAATCGCCCTGGTGGAATGAGCCGTGACCGGAAAAGGGGGGTTCCTGGCCCCGAACCGTATACACATGGGTCACCGTCTGTCTGATCCAACGTGAAACAGTAGCTGACGAGGCCGCCAAACCTTTTCGCAGCCCTTCTGTCAGCACAAACAAAGCATCAGACTTCTGAAAAGAAACTAGCTGTCAAATACACCCGCAAGGCCCTCACGACACCCAAAGAATGTAAGGCAATCTCTTTGGGGTGTGACGGGTGTGGACACAATGAAGGAAGAACAATGTCCTCATTAATGTGAAAAGAAGAAACCACCTTCGGTAGGAACAAAGGAGAAGGACGCAGCACCGCCTTATCCTTATGAAGGACCAAGTAGGGAGACCTACAAGACAAAGCCGCCAACTCAGACACCCGCCTAGCGGATGTAATGGCCACCAAAAAAGCCACCTTTGTGACAGCAATTGTAAGGGAATATCCCTGATCTTCTCATATGGCGGTTTCTGCAGTACAGATAGTACTAAATTTAAATCCCACAGTGCCAAGGGCGACTGTACCTGAAGAGCCACATGACGTACACCCTGTACAAATGTACAGATCAAAGAATGCGTCGCTAACGGACGTTGAAAAAGAATCGCCAGAGCCGAAATCTGACCTTTGAGTGTACTCAAAGCCAATTTGTTATCCAGGCCTTGCTGCAAGAAAGCCAGCACCCGAGATACAGCGAAAGTGCGGGGGTTCCAACCCCCCGCCTCACACCAGGGAATATAAGCCTTCCAGGTGCGATGATATATCTTGCGCGAAGTACACTTACGCGCCTTAAGCATAGTAGGGATTATGAAGTCAGAGACGCCCCTGTCCCTCAGCACCTGGGACTCAATAGCCAAGCCTTCAAAGCCAGCGAGGGTAAAGCAGGATGGGTCCCTGTGACAGCAGGTCTTCACGAAGCTGGAGCCGTCAGGGGACGTCTGTTACCATCCGCACCACGTCGGCATACCAAGGGCGCCGAGGCCAATCCGGAACCACCAGGATTGTCGGAATCCCCTCCGCTTCTATCCTGTGCAGGAGCCGCGGTAGAAGCTTGAGGGGAGAGAAGGCGTAAAGAAGCCGGTACCGAAACCAAGGTGCTACTAGTGCGTCCGTGGCGGCCACCAACGGATCCCTTGTCCTGCACACAAAGGTCTGCACCTTGTGATTGAAACTGGACGCCATTAGGTCCACGTCTGGCGTGCCCCACCGTTTGCAAATCTGGGGGAACACTTCTGGATGTAGAGACCATTCCCACTGATCCAGTGTCTGGTGACTGAGAAAGTCCGCCTACCAGTTTTCTACGCCCAAAATGTAGATGGTGGAGATTGCCGGCACGTGAAGTTCCGCCCACCTCAGAATGTGGGCCCTTCTGCAGCTGCTGCCGAGCTCCTTGTTCCGCCCTAATGGTTCACGTATGCCACTGCTGTGGCGTTGTCCAACTGAACCCGAACCGGGAGGCCCTGCAGCCTTGCTGACCAATGGGAGAGACAGAGCCCTCAGCTCCAGCACATTTATTGGAAGGCACGATTCCTGCGCTGACCTACGGCCCTGAGCAGACAACTGCCCCAGTACTCCTCCCCAGCCCGATAGGCTGGCGTCCGTCGTGATTTTCGACCATTTCAGGGGAAGAAACGACTTCCCCAAGGTCAATGCCGGGGCCCGAAGCCACCAGGTCAACGACCCCCTTGTCCAGTTTGATCAGCTGATCCAGGGACAACAGAGACTTGTCCCATCGTAACAGGATTGCTCGCCGCAGGAGCCGATTGTGACTCTGGGCGCACAGTATCGCCTCGAAGGTCGAGACCATGAGCCCCAACACCCGCATACAGAACCGTAAGGAGGACCACCGACGTAACAGCAGGGTTCGCACTGCTGCTTGTAGTGTCAGCAACTTGGCCGGAGGTAGGAACACCTTCCTTTGCTCCGTGTCCAATATTAGGCCCAGATATTCCAGTCGACAAGACGGGGTCAATGTCGACTTCTGCAGGTTGATCAACCAGCCGAAGCCTCTCATCAAGGTCATGGTGATTGCAACATTGACCTCCAGAGCCGAAGCTGACTCCACTCGCAGGAGCAGATCGTCGAGGTAGGCTACCACAGCAATGCCTCTCTGCCTCAATAGGGCCAGCACCGGAGCCAACAGCTTGGTGAACACCCGAGGAGCAGAGGCCAGACCGAAGGGAAGTGCCACAAATTGGTAATGTAGGTCTCTTACCGCAAAGCGCAGGAAGCGTTGATGTCGGAGACAAATGGGAACATGCAGATAAGCGTCCCTGATGCCCAGAGCCGCCATGAAGTCCCCTTGGTGAAGGGCGGCCACGACCGAGCAGACTGATTCCATCCTGAATCTTCGCGCTCTCACAAAATGATTGAGCGCTTTTAAGTCCAGAACCGGCCTGACCCCACCCTTTTTGGGCACCACAAAGAGGTTTGAATAGAAGCCGTGGAACCTTTCCAACGGAGGGACCGGCACAATGACCCCCTTGTTCATATAGCGTCTGAACAGCCCCTAGCAGAGCTTCCCGACGCCCCGGAGGGAGCCTCAAGTTTGATGGGAAGAACCTGTCTGGGGGTAGAGTACTGAACTCTATCCTGTACCCGGAGGACACCACTTCCTGTACCCACTGGTCGGATATGCGGGCGTCCAACCGGTCTGCGAACCCCAGAAGCCGGCCCCCCACCCGAGAGAGTCGGGCGGGGGCAACCCATCATGCGGAGGAGGACTTATCCTCCATCTTTTTGGGCTTACGCTGCCAGGGCCGCTTACAGGACCCCTAGGCAGACTTGCCGAGCCTTGAGCCCTTGCCCGCTGAACCGGGCACACGAAAAGCCCCCTGCTTACGCCGGTAGTCCCGTCGATTGGGTTCTGGAAGAAAGGTACTCTTCCCCCCGGTGAAATCCTTAATGATTTCATCCAATTGTGCTCCAAAAAGACGACCACCCTGAAAGGGAGGTCCGTGAGGCCCTTTTTGGATGCGTGGTCACCCGACCAACACCGCAACCACAGCAACCGTCTGATAATGACTGCAAAAACAGACATCTTTGACAGCATGGGAAGTAGGTCCAAAGCTGCGTCACACAGATAATGGAGACCCTGCACCAGATGGTCTGCCCGCTGCAACGCTTTAGGGGAGCACCTGCAGTCCAAATCATTGTGGAACTCCGTCGCACATTTTGTGAGTGACTGCGCCACCATGACCGACGCCAGAGCCGGCCTCATGGCCGCCCCCGCCACCAAGAACAATGCCTTGGACACCGCCTCCGTCCTTCTGTCGGTCGGATCCTTAAAAGATGGTGACCCTTCCAAGGGGATGGTTGTCGCCTTATTCAGGCGAGCCACTGGAGGGTCCACTGCGGGGGATGCCCATTTCTGCAAAAGGCTGTCCTCGAAGGGATAGCGCACAGAGAAAGGTTTGCGCAGTGAAAAGGAATTCTGTGGACGCTGCAATTCCTTATACACAAACTGGTCAAACAATTGTTAATAAGGAAACACCTTAGGGGTCCACGTCGGCTTAAAGGACCCACAAACGTAGACAGTCTCTTGCGACTCCCCAGCCTGGTCCAGCCACAAGGACTCACGGATGGCAGTGATCAGGGAGCCCACCAATGCCCTTTCGTGTGCCACTGAGGCCCCCTGGTCCTCCTCACCGTCCGAGGGCTCCAGTTCACCATCTGAGAGCTCCACGGGGGTCCCTGTGACCACAGAGCCCCCTTCCAGTTCAGATTCCTCCCCTGAAGAGGGGGGGGTGGACACTTTTTTGTCACCCCCTTGGCACGGCTCGGTACCCCCTGGGCGAAAAACTCTCCCAAAATGGATGTTAATTGGTCCAGGGGAACCAGAGGTCCCAGCGCAGCTTGCGCTTCTGCGGACCCCTCCGGAGAAGAGCCCGCCATTGTACCACCGAACACTTATGAGGCCTACAGGCCATGACACCCCCACAATGTAGCACCAACTGCCCCACAGAGCGACCGAGTAATGCCCAGGAGGACTCTGCACTGCCGCCACCGACACCCCAGGGAAAGGTCAGCTAGTACTTGCAGTTCTTTATGCCCTTCTGTAGCCGCTGTAGTAGTGCTGTCTGCCCCTGCCAAGCTGCTGCAACTGCCGCTGTGCTTGCACCGCTGATCAGGAGGAGAAAACGGCGCCGACACGCACGTTTTCTATCAGTAAGGCACACCAAACATGCCTGCCGAGCGGTCACAAGAGGCCAAAACAATGTTAAAATGGCAGCCACTACGGCAAAATGGCCGCCGAGCAATCACAAGAGGCCAAAAAACACCATTAAAATGGCCGCGGCTACGGCAAAATGGCGGCGGAACGCTGCATGGCGGCGAAAACAGCACGGGGTGTGTGGCGCAGGGGGGGGAGTGAGGATAGGAACAAGGACACTGAACCCTCCACCGGAAAATTGGCCCGCTAGTCGCCCCCCCTCCGCACCCCCGGGGGGGAGGGGGGTGTCACTCACCACTCAGACGGGCGCAGCGGGTAGTAGTAGACCTTCCTCCCCCCAGGTGGGGAGGGATGCTGCAGGCCATGCCAGAGCCCGGTCACTCGGACACAGATGGGGTTCACCCATCAGCCCCCCCACACGGAATGGGTACGATGCGGCGGACCCCGCTAGGCTAAGGGTGGCTCACATCTGTCGGCCATGCTGGGGAAATTTGAGGATTCGAGATATCCTCTATGCCCCAGCCGGCTGCTTGATAGCAGTCTTCATCAGAAAGCTTGAGAAAAGCAGAAAAAAAGAAAATGGGGAACCGCCAATCCCATAAAGGAACCAGGTCTAACTTCTTGACTTGGCATAAAAAAACTGATATGCTATGCAGAGCTGGGGGGTTATATGCTGAGTGAGGACAGCCCCTGGGAGGGGTCAGCTTGCTTTTTTTCTGAACTTCGTCCTGCCTAGTCTACTCCTAGTAGGATGCGCATTAACCCCACTTGTCAAGTATGAGGCTGTGTCTGTCAATGAACGCAAGAGAAAGTGTAATCTCACTGTCTTATGATCATCAGCATTATGATTATCATCACAGGGAGCACAGTAAGCAGGGGCTCTATCAAGGCTCTATCATGGCTCTATCAAAGCTCTGTGTCACGGTGCTTTTGGGTGCTGACTTTGTTGGCTGTACTGTCTATAACAGACTGTAACACAGCACAGCCATAACAAAGTCAGCACCCAAAAGCACTGTGACACAGAGCCATGATAGAGCCATGATAGAGCCCCTGCTTACTGTGCTCCCTGTGATGATACTTTTAATGCTGATAACCTCCTGTGAGATAGATAGTAGGACACGGTGAGTATTCTAAGCTCTATTCCCCACTCACTGTGTCCATTGTAGTCACGATCTCCTTCTGCTCCCTGTCAGCCGCTCACTTCTTCATATCTCCTTAGGACTGCAGCTGGGAGCCGAACGAAGCTTCTCCGCATCGCTCCACCGGCCGGAACTAATAAAATGGTGGGGCGGCATGATGTTCATGTGCCCAAAAATAAAAAAATAGTCCCTCCGCTGCACGCCCCTCTGTTGACCTGATGGGACCCAGGAAAATTATATGACCCCCCTCTGTATTCAAGTAGAAGAGGGAGAGGATTTTAAAAACATTTTTTTTTTAATTGCAGTAATGAACTGTAATGATGGCCGGGCCCCTCTGTGCAGCTGATGGGGGGCGGGCCCGGTACAACAGGGCTGGTTGTACTGCCCTATCAGTGGCCCTGTGTGGAGTGGTTTGCTTTTCCTAAACAGACTGCTCCACAACTTGTGCAGCGCATGTGCAAAAGCAGATCCAAACTTGCTCATGCCCCATACGAGCTGTAGAGCAGTTTATCATTGAACAATCATAAACCACTCCACAGCTTGTATGGTACATGTGCGAGATTTCCCAGGAAAGCACTGGTGACAGGGGTTTCCAAGGGGGGCACCTGTGAGGCCCTGCTAAGTCACTAGTGCCTCAAACAACTAGGTAGCACAACAAAGTTAAAGCGGTAGTAAACCCACCACTACTGTTTTTACCTACAGGTAAGCCTTTAATAAGGCTTACCTGTAGGTAAAAAGGATATCTCCTAAACCTACATGGTTCTGATGATCCGGCCGAGGTCAGAGCTGGCTGCTGGAATGAAGAGCTCCCGTGCACATGCGCGGGAGTGACGTCACGCGGCTCCGGCCACTCACAGCACCGGAGCCGTGTACCCGGAAGAAAGAAGAGGACCATCATTTCAGCGTCCTTAGCTCTGACCGACTGGGGCATCGGGTGCCTCGTTCTAAGGTAAGTATTTCATAATATGTTAGTATGCGATACATACTAACATATTATGCTATTGTCTTGCAGGATTTTTTTTTTTTTACCACTTTAAATGTAACTTATTAAAACATTTATTTTGCACTAGATTTTAACATGTTTCTAGATCAGAATGCAAAACTGCAAGGGATTTTTGGGTTGATGGGGGTCCACTTTAAAACTCTCCTACCCCCAACGTTATACTGCTGTATGCAGTATCTTAATTTTTGTAGTAAAGTGCTAGCCTGTGCTATTTGTCTCTATTATATTAAGGCTTAGCCTTGAATTGGATTGGTCATCATTGGATTTGGATTGGTTAGCATCGCTCTGATCCACCTCGGAAGCCCTGCAAAAAGAAGGGAAAAAAGAGCCGGGATTTCAAATCCCAAGACTGCTGCACTGGCTACGTGGGCACTGACTGCTCATCACCCACAAAAGTAAGTACAGCAGGGATCAGGGGGTGGGGGTACTTTTTTCTCTAGTACATTTCAGCCAATTCTTATTAAAGTGTAATTAAACACTTGTTTTAATTCAGAAGTGGAAACCATCACTTACACAAGATGGCAGGTCTTCTTTAAAACTGTCCCTTTCCTTCTTGCCAGCCAGTCCACAAAATACTGACTCCCCTTGTGGGTGTTTCCTTTAACAAGCAGGCTGCTAAGAAGACATCTGTGCATGCTCCTGTCCTGATCCAAGCTGTGCATGTCCATAGACAGGCCAAACCCCTGCTCTCTCCTTGTCCCAGCAATTTGATGTCAACAGAAGCCTATCACTCCAGCTACCCTTATTATCATCCTCTACAACCCAAAGGTTTGGGTAATGGCAATTGTAATGGCACAGATTTATCCTGTAGTGGAGACAAGGCCCCCGCAGGTAGGTATTTGGGGACAGGGGTGCATAGAAAGGTACTGCAGCATTTTTTAATGCAAAGAATGCATTAGGGTAAAAAATGCTTAGCTTTTGGTACTACTTTAAAAATGTCCTGCTGCTGGTCACTTTTACACTATTCTAGTGCAAATCCATCTGTAGCACTTATTATGTATTTACCCCATCTACTAGACACTGGACATTATTTAAGGAAGATGGAAAAGGGAACATCTCTGTTGGCTTATCAACTACTATCTTTGAAGGATGGATTAAAAAAGGTACAATCTGGGGCGTGACTAGCCGCGGACGAGGCAAGACGCGCGGAGACAGAGCTCTGGTTCCTCAGCCAACAATCTACTTACATCCGTGGCCCTGAGACTGCTAAGAGCCAACAGCTAAGGTAATACACCTTGACCATCTCCCTGGGAGCAGGATCGCTAAATTCCGCCGAGATCAGTGGTCCGATTGCAAAGAAATTTAGGCCACGGCTTTGCGGCCTAGTCGGAACGGCCATTCCGGCTCACATCACGGAACATCACAACACTAAACACCACTAAGAAGTGTAGTGACAGTGTGAAGATCCTGCACCCGCACATATATAGCGGAGCCTTCTCCTGAAGACGTTATTTATTTCTCTCAAACGAGTTGCTTGTATTGCGGCCTGGTGAGACCCAGAATCTTTTTCTAGTGGGGCTTGTCCTGCACCCCATAAGAACCTGACAGTCTGGAAAACAGCTCCAATATAGAACTTTACTACTTAAAGGTGGGGAAAGGGCACTAGTGGAGTCAGATTGATATATCTCACTATACCTAACACATAATTTGGAATTGACTCTCAGTTTCACAGCGGCCATCTTGGTACACCTGGGCCTGCACTATTGTCTCTCCATATTATCCGCGCCATACAATACAACAACTGTCTTCTATGCACAAACTTTTCACCTGTTACCTGATTAACTAGAGATATAAGACACTGGTCAACATGTAGTACATCCATAATCTCCACAAAGGCTGCCAGAATTCTCACTAAAGCTAGCGACTGGTGTATCCCGCACAACATCAGAACGTCATTTCTAACTATTCATGCCGTCCAGAAAGAGGAAAGAGGGATCCAAACCGGGAAAAATTACTGATTTCTTTTCTCACCCCAACAAACACCTACCACTAAACAATGGTGACAACCTCCCTACAACGCAACAGCCATCAGACCAGACCAAATATGGTCTTAAACATAAACCTGTTGAACTGTCTAAACACTTACATGATAAAGAAAGTCACCTCATTTCTCCCTCATCCAGTCTAGCGAAATATAAACAAAAAATGACTGATCCCTCTTCTAACACCTCCTTTGCCAGTGACTTCAATATCTCATTGGATGACACTAGAGAATTGCAGGACTCCATCTCCAACTTTCCTACTGCTGATATACCAGTCCTAGATACGACACTGAAAGACATGTTAATGTCCCTGCGATCCACCATTCATACTGACATTATGTCATTAGCAACACAATTTAAATCGGAGGTCACTGAGGTTAGCAACAGAGTTACCCACATTGAATCTAAAATTAGCTCCTTTGCGGCCACTTTTAACGAGCTGGTGGATGCCCATAACGATAGGGAGGATGAACTCTGGCAAATGAAAATGAAACTCGCTGACCTGGAGGATCGCTCAAGGCGCAATAATGTTAAAATTCGGGGTATTCCAGAGTCAGTCAAACCCCCAGATTTGAATAAATTCCTCAAGAATGTGCTTCGTGAGGCCCTACCAGAGGCTCCACTTGAAGACCTAATTATTGATCACATTCACAGACTCCCCAGGCCTAAACATATCCCAGAACATCTCCCAAGGGACACAATAGCAAGAATACACTTCTTCCACACTAGACCGCTTCATGAGAGCTATAAGATACAGAGACAACCTTCCAACTAATCTACAAGAACTGTCTTTCTTTAATGATTTCTCAGCTTTTACCTTACAACAAAGAAGACAGCTGGCCACAATCACAAAACCGTTAAACAACCATAGTATTAATTACAGGTGGCTTTATCCAGCCAAACTGTTAATAACAAGGGAGTAAAACTCCTATGTAATCACAACAGTAAAGGAAGGGCTTTCTCTTTTACAGAAGTGAAATATCTTGCAGAACCATGAGATATCTAACAACTTACCTCCTGACCCTGCCGTTTCTCAGAATGAAGACACAGATAATGACACCGAATGATCTCGGAGAATCTTTGACATTGCTTCAGTATTGGCTCTGGCAGCCTCCCGGAGGTAACCAGCCTTCTATATCTTCTTTAATCCCCCAAGTTGAGTGGTCAAGAGACCGCACAGATTCATGCCGAATCGCCTGTTTTTACTTGCTATTCTCCTCTCTCTCCCACCTACGCCACTTATTTATCTACTGTTGCACTGATCTCATCGACGGTACTGAAAGTGCACCCCCTACATTCCCTGGGTGTACGCTCAGTGACCAAGTTGCAACCCACGCTTGGAAGCTCTTTCACCAAAAGAGACTACTTTGATGACCTACCCAACCTCATTGATCAGATTCTGGCAACATAGTACTAAAAGACCCCTTCAATCAACACTCCGGCTCTTATCTTTCACAAATAGATACCCTAACTCTGCTCCAGCATCCCACAGCAGACAATAAAATGTCATTCCGCATATCTTCTCTGAATGTTAAAGGACTGAATAGTCCCTTTAAAAGACAGCTAGCATGGAAAGAAGCGAGCACTCTAAAGTGTGACATTATTTGTTTTCAAGAAACCCACTTCAACTCTCATAACCCTCCCATGTTCAAGCACAAAAGATTTCCTCGCGTCCTAATGGCGAATGCTCCATGCAAAAAAAGAGGAGTGGCCATTGCATTCAAAGACTCAATACAATTTTTCTTACTGGATAAATTAGAAGACCCTCAAGGGAGATTCCTAATTGTTATCTGTGAAGTGAACCGAACTAAATACACCCTAGTCAATGTGTATCTACCTAATACTAGACAAATCTCCTTCCTGAACAAGCTCTGGAAAAAGATTACTCGAATACAACAAGGCTATACAATCATTTGTGGAGACTTTAATGCCATACCAAACAAGGAATTGGACTTCTCCGGCCATGCAAAGCCCAAAAAACATAGAGTCTCTTTGGCAAATTTTCTTATTACGGTGAACCTTTATGATGCCTGGAGATGCCAAAATTCCAACGAGCAAGACTTCACCTTTTTTTCAAATGTACACCGTACATATTCTAGAATCGATTTGTTCCTGGTGGATAAGTTCCTATTGCAGAATGTAACTATGTCTGAAATTCATAATATAACCTGGTCTGACCATGCGCCGATTTCCGTGGTGGTGGGGGATCTTCGAACTGAGACTAGGGCAAATAGATGGCGAAATGACACTCACATTTTAACCCAACCCGAACATAGAAAACTATTATCAGACACCCTAAAAGAATACTTTAAAATCAATGCCCCCTCGGTCGAGGATCCCTTCACTCTATGGAATGCGCACAAAGTGTATGTTAGAGGTATACTTATTCAACTGTCAGCTAAAATCAAGAGACAGAGGGAGTAGCAGCTGAGAGACCTTCTATCCTCCATAGCACAATTGGAAAGCGATAATAAAATCTCTACCTCACAAACACTTAGAGAGCAACTATTTCACAAAAGACAGGAGCTCAGTTCCTTGTTGCTATACCAGCATGAAAGAGCCGTCAAAACATTGAGGGCAACTTCATACAGATATGGCAATAGAGCAGGGAAGCATTTAGCGACTCAATTGAAGGACACAATACTCAAACAAAAAATCAGTCACATTTATAATCCTATAACGAAAACTAATGTTTACAACCCATCTGAAATTGCTAACGCCTTCTGCGAATATTACGAATCCTTGTATAACTTGAATAAGGATCCGGATACTCCGCAGCCTACAGCCAGTGCTATCTCTGACTTTCTACAGTCGATAGCTCTCCCATCTGTTGATTCTGATGAACTTGGAAAACTGAACCAACCCTTCTCAGATCACGAATTAGCAGCAATAATTAAAAGCTTGCCAAAAAATAAGTCCCCGGGCCCAGACGGATACTCATCTGAGTACTACCAACTCTTCTCAGAAATCCTATCTCCATATTTGTTGGAGGTCTTTCAGACTGCTGCGTCCTCTGCTAACTTTGCACCTGAAATGCTGACTGCAACAATTGTCACTCTTCCCAAGCCGGGGAAAGAGCCGAACGACCCAAAAAATTTTAGACCTATTTCTTTACTGAATGTGGACGTAAAGATCTATGCTAAATTACTAGCGAATCGGATAAGTAAGCTTCTTCCAAACCTGATAAACCCAGATCAAGTGGGCTTTGTATCAGGTAGGCAGGCCCCCGACGCCACAAGAAGGATGATAAATCTTTTACACATCATGGAGAGATCGGGGAGGCCTTCTCTGCTTCTTGCTTTGGATGCAGAGAAGGCCTTTGATAGGGTCCTATCTTGGGGAGGTTCTCTGCAAATTTGGTCTGCAGGGTCAGATTTTTTCAGCGATCTCGGCCCTATACTCACCCTCAGCCTTTGTATCTACAGAAGGACTATTCTCTAGGAATTTTAAAATTACTAATGGCACCAGGCAGGGTTGCCCCCTGTCTCCAATATTTTTTGCGCTGCTTATGGAGCCTCTGGCAGAGAAAGTCAGAACCAACCCAAACATAAAGGGTATATCCTCCCAGGGTTACAACCATACTATTTCATTATTTGCAGATGATGTTATACTCTCTGTATCGGACCCAATTGGTTCTCTACCAGAGATCCATGAGACTCTGCAACAATTTAGCAAGATAGCATATTACAAAATCAATCCATCCAAATCCCAAATACTGAGTATAGCTATCAATTCTGAGATGAAACTAGAACTCTCCCGAAGGTTTCCCTACTGTTGGCTGGACTTCCCCTTGCCCTACCTTGGTATTAAATTAACGTTCCCAGTCAAGGACTTGTATAGAGTAAACTTTGAACCTCTTATTCCAGAACTGCAAAAAGAAATGAACACAATAAAGACTGATTACTTATCATGGTCCGGTAGGCTGGCCGCCTATAAAATGTATCTCCTACCAAAACTACTGTACAAATTCGGAACTCTCCCCATCCCAATACCTAATACTTTCTTTTTCACCATGCAAAAACTTCTGTCCCAATTTATATGGGAAGGTAAAAAAGCAAGGTACCCACCGGGAATGCAGAGGAAACATATCTCAGTGGGAGGCCTGGGTCTCCCAGACCTTAAAGATTACTACATGGCCACGGTTCTGGATCAACTTAAATCGTGGCTCAACAACCTCCCACCTAAACCTTGGTTCCAACTTGAAAAGGCGTGGATGAAAAATAAATCTCCAATGTCCTTTCTTATGTCCAGAATTTATAATCTCAAGTGCACACATCCAGACCATCCCACAATATCAGCCACCGCTCAAGCTTGGGCACATCTTATAAACGGCCATAGACAAGCTGACTCACCTGATCTATCCATAAAAATCCCACACCCGCTGGAGATCATTGAATGGTGCATACCAAATATAGATTTGACACAATGGAAGAACAAAGGTATAATTAATCTCCTATTAAGCTATATGAGGGAGACACTCTTAGGTCCTTCTTAGACCTCTCTTCCATTTATGGCTTACCCAACTCTGAAAAATTTTCCTACTTAAGCATTGTTTCTTTTCTACGTCTGCTAAAAGTTCAAGATTGCGGGGTGCCTGAATCTATTTGGGGATTCCTAGACTCTGCAGATCCTAAAGCCAAAGGTATATCATTGATCTATAACTTTCTTAATCTAAAATCCAAGTTCTGTAAACCTTCCCCCCTGCAGAAGTGGGAGGAGGAGATGGGCAGGAGCTATTCCGACACACAATGGTTAAGTGCAATTAAACATAACCATAAATATTCCTGTTGCCTTAACTACAGAGAATTCTCTATAAAAATACGGATGGCATTATACGCCCTACATAATGGCTAAATTTTCCAAGACTAACTCGAATCTTTGTTGGAGAGGGTGTGGACAAGTCGGAACTCTATTACACATGCTTTGGTCTTGTAAACATCTTCGCAGTTTCTGGAATGAAATTTTCAAACTAATTTCTGGAGTCACAAGCAACTTCGTTAAACCTAATATGGAACAAGCAATTTTAGGTATTAACATCTCTCATATTCTTGTTTCTCTAAGATCACTGTCCATGCACATTTTTATGGCGGCTCGATCAGTTATAATGAGAAAGTGGAAATCTAACGACACACCCCATATCAGTGAAGTTATTAGAGTTGTAAATGACATCTCCCAGCTAGAGAAAATCTTAGCATATATAGAGGGTAGAGTAGAAAGATATCATTCGGATTGGTCAATGTGGCCCCAAAAGGGTTAACTCTATTTCCCCTTTTCCTTTCCTTTCTCCTCCCTTTTCTCTCTTTCTTCTTTCTCCTCTCTCTTCCAAGCATTACCTACAGTGATGCACACCCAGGATTATGCCTATGTTAATGCTTATGTTAATGTTTATTGTAACTATGTTCTGATGTTCCCCTATCTGGTGCATACTCCAATGGCAGGGGGTGTGGTTACCTGGACATCCCTTCTACAGAGTCGCCTGGGTTCGTGGCCACCCCGGGCCCGCAGTTTGCTCCCCACTGGGTGCTATACATATGATTCTTGAGGGGTCCGGACTGGTCACACTGACTGCTTATTAATAAACAAAATATTAACCTCTTGCCGACCGCCGATCGGCATCTGATGGCGACAAGGTGGCGCTCCTGCGCAAATCGCCGTCATATGACGGCGGCTGCGAGATCGCGCCCAGTGAGCGCCCCCTGCAGGTTAACCCCTTCACTGCCAATGGCATTTATACAGTAATCAGTGCATTTTTATAGCACTGATCGCTGTATAAATGCCAATGGTCCCAAAAAAGTGTCAAAATGGTCCGACATGTCCGCTAAAAATCGCAGATCGCCGCCATTACTAGTAAAAAAAAAAAACCCCAGAAATGAATTCTCATCATCCGTAAACGCGACCACTTTTGCGCAAACCAATCAATAAATGCCGATTGCGATTTTTTTTTAATCGCAAATATGAGGAAGATATAAATTGGCCAAAACCGATGAAAAAAATGTTTTTTTATATATTTTTTGGATTTGTATTTTAGCAAAAAGTAAGAAATTTGTGTTTTTTTGCAAAATTGTTGCTCTTCTTTTGTTTATAGCGGCGATCAGAAATGACGCAGTGGTGATCAAATACCACCAAAAGAAAGCTCTATTTGTGGGAAAAAAAGGACGCAAATTTCGTTTGGGTACAACATCGCACGACCGCGCAATTTACAGTTAAAGCGAAGCAGTGCAGAATCGCAAAAAGGGCTCCGGTCCTAAAGGGGGAAATCCTTCCGGGGCTGAAGTGGTTAATGTTATCGTTTTCCCCATGGGTTACCATTTTGTCAAGTTATGGTTTTGCAATTTTGGAAATTTATGACCATGCTATGGACCAGATCTATCACACCTGTCCCATCAGCATCACTGGAAGTTATATTAGGCGATACTGTCCTGTCCTCCTACCACAGTAGGGCCCCACTCGGGGCAGAGGGGGACACGAGGTAGCGCCTTTCAATATACACCTAGCATGAGTGGTGTTTCCATGGTTTTTCTATCTCTAACAATTACTACTTGCCTATATCCTGGATTTTCATGTATGTGAATCTCTATGCTTTATCCAGCTGTATGTCAAATACGTACTATTTCCTGCTCAGCATACTTTTGTTACTGTGCTAAAAAATTCAATAAAAACTATTGAAATAAAAAAGGTACAATCTATTCATATGTAATATAGTTGTTTTTTTAAAGTTTTTTTGGCAATACATTTTTTTTTTACAATTAAATTTTGTGTTTTGTAAACTTTGGTTTAGAACTTGAATGTAATAAAGGAATTATATACCACACTGTACAACCAGAACATGTATCAACATATATATATATAATGGTACCAGTAAATAAATACATTCGGGGGTTTATTTTCTAAAGGCAAACAGACTGTGCACAAACACAGTTGCACACATTTTCCCAAGATCTTAGTGAATATGGAAAACCTCATCTGATTTCCATCATCCAATCATGTGCAAGCAAAAGTTCTGTTTTTTTTTTTTTTACATTTTCCTTGCACCTGATTGGGTATTCTTTATAAAGTGAAGCTTTGCCTCGCCAAACTCTAAAGAAAATGAGTGCAACTGCACTTGCAAAGTACATAGCCTATTTGCCTTTAATAAATCGGCCCCAAAGTGTCTTGTTAAGTGTCTTGCCTAGGTCTTTTTCTTTCATATGCAATAGAACAGTTTAGAATATGTATGCAATTTTGAAAGCTATTTTAATATTGGATATAAAATGGAAATTAGGTTAACAAATATGTTAACAAGATTTGATTAATATTATATGACTATTGTCAGCTGCTACTGAAATTACTTTTATCAGGCTATGGAACTTGTATATGGTGGTTGCAGTATAATGATCAATGTCTTTTAACATTTTAAGCTGGCTTTATTTTTTATGTTTTCACACCCACAAACAGAAATTATCATTTCGTCAACAGGTATTTCAGTGTAGTGCTTTCTACAAGCAGTAAAAAGACGTTATTTAAACTGCTATTTTGACAGAATGAGAATGTCTCAAACTGCAGTATGGAACCTATTTGAGCACTATATACAATATTACATTGCATCGCTGTATATAATAACCAAGGTCAGTATTGTTGAATTGTTCTGAAGAATATTTTGCTCCAGGCTTTGTGTGACCAATTATTCAAGTTGAAATAACTTAAATATCTTTTTTCAGGCCAAGGCAACATGTAAGTAAAGTTACATTTTCTGACATATAGAAATGATACAGGAGTAGTATAAAACAGGGATATGAAATTAGCGGACCTCCAGGAAACTACAAGTCCCATCATGCCTCGGTCTCTGGGTGTCATGCTTGTGGCTGTAAGAGTGTTCCTATGCCTCATGGGACTTGTAGTTCTGCAACAGCTGGAGGTCCGCTAATTGCATATCCCTGGTATAAAAAGTTGTTGCTCCTGGGACACTTGTATACATTAACTGAATGTAGCTAATATACAGTACATACCCTAATTGTGAATGTTAGACACAATACTGTAAGTACATTACTGGAATGCTTTTATTAATGCCATGCTCCTGATTTATTATCCATTTAAAAACTGGAGGAAAGCAGATAACTATGGAAAAATTCCAGTAGTCAGAGAATGCAGAGGGAAGTGGGACATACCAGCCTCTGCATTCCTCTTGCCGTTGCTTGTCTTGGGAAAGTGCTCAGAGCCAAGACAAGCTGCCTTCATAAAGTAGCCGTCTCCTTCCTAGCTGTTGTCGGATTGGTTGCAGCAGGAGGGTAGAGGGGGCAGCTTAGGCCTCATAGCTTGGGTTATAGGAAGCAACATAGGACTAAGCACTATATATAATATGTCCAAAAGTGAACAACCTGTGCATGCAGACATCAAAAGGTAAATGCAGAAAATACATTCAAGAATAATAAAATACTGTACAAAAAGTACAACACAACTTACCTTGGGCAGCAGAGCAGCTCATTAAAATTGCAGTAGCACACAATATCACACCCTGTGCCTTCCCAAAAGTGGTCTTGGAGATTTTTGTTAATTGACCAAAGATCCTGCATTCCTTCTGGAATGTTATGACAGTTCCGATCTTTCAGAATCTTTTTATAACATGAGAGACGCCCGGCTGGAGTAGCAGTGATTCCCCAGACAATAGTCAATAATAGTACAGCAACTCTAGCCAATTTCATTTTTCACCAGAGAAAAATATGATTACCCTAAAAGAAAAAAGGGAGATTATTTAAAATGTAAGTGTATGATTGGCTGTCTGTACAGGCAGAGCTGGATTTAATTTGAAGATAATTTCAAAGAAAAATAGATAACCCTTATTTACTTAAAACTCCCTTTTGTAATAGCGCAAAGAGTACCTTGCCTTTCTCTATTCTCATAATCCATAAACCAAAATAGTTTACAGATAATTGTGTTGTACAGATGAGTACAGTTTAAAATGTCACCACCAAAGGATATTAGCAGACAGTATTTACAATTTCTAGCTCTAACATTAACATTTAGATGTAAGCAGGACCGCCATCAGGGGGGAGCAGCTCAAACACATGTAGGGGGCTCAAGTGTCCCGAGGGGCCCCGGCCCCAACAGGGTCAGACTGACCATTCAGATCAGGTCAGTAGGGGGCCCCATGGGAGGCTCAGTCTGCCACTGGAGGTGCCTACAGATTATGATGCAGGCTCCTTCCAGGCTCACCTGCTCTCTGCCCATCCATTATAATGCATGTGCTTCTACTATGGAGGCCCTCAAAAATGTATAGCATTAGGACTCCGGATAATAATGGGGTGCCTTGTCGCGGCCTTCACAGCTTACGCACGTATTTGCAAATGTGTGCTAAATATACCCCTGTTTTTTTTTTTTAAGTGAACCCCTCAATCAGGCTGTGTTGATGGTAAACTTGTTTGAGGAATGATATCCTCCGGTTTCCAGGAGGATCTGCCACACCACCAACTGAAGTCTAATACAGGGTAAATATATGCTTCTGTGCACACGACTTTGTTTTGTAGTTTAAAAAGGAGAAATGGAGAAGGGAAAGAAGGAGAAGAAAGAAAAGACGAGAGAGAGAGAGAAAAAAAAAGGGGGGAGGTGGGGGCGTTACCCCCAGGGAGCCAAGATCGATGGCACTAAACAAGCAATAGAGATCCTGGACGGTAAATCCTAACATGTTTATTGGAGGAAATCATCAGAGAAGCGGAAGAGGCCTCAATAAAACCATCTGGACTTATGTTCCTCTGACTTATCTCACAAAGCAGAGGTCAGATCTTCCATTTTCTCAATGTCCTTTACTCTTGTGAGCCATTGGGCCACCATTGAGTACTACTGCCCAGCGCGCATACACCAAGTGCTATTCCATATCTAACAACCCTGATCTCTATACACTGAGTGCACACTGATATGTGTACTCTGAGTGCCACTCAGTGTACACATATCAGTGTTATATGTAGGTAATAGCACTCATTCTATAGATATCATTGTTATGTATGACACTGATATCTGTACACTGAGCGCTATAGTGGCTATCAGTGTACAGATATTAGTGCTATACAGGGGCAGACTGACCATTAGGGTGTAAGGGAGTCTTATATAGGGGTAGGTAGGTGTCAGGGGGTCTAATATAGAGGTAGGTAGGTGTCTGGGGGTCTTATATAGAGGTAGGAAGGTGTCAGGGGTCTAATATAGAGGTAGGTAGGTGTCTTGAGTCTTATATAGAGGTAGGTAGATGTCAGGGTTCTTATATTGAGGTTGGTAAGTATACTGTTGACTTGGAATACACTTTTAATTTTCATATGTTAAGTTGTAAGAGGGTTAAAATAAAACTGGGTGCACTAAAGAACTCGTTGGGATGGCCAGTGGGCGGTTCGTTTGGGACAGCCAGTGACGGTTCGTTTGGGACAGCCAGTGGGGGGGGGGGGGGTGCTGTGGGGGGGGGGGGGGTGACCGACAGGGTTTGCTTGG
>BLSH010029816.1:20238-34665 GCA_018402905.1 Glandirana rugosa
GGGTCTTAGAAACTCGTTAGCTCGTTAGGGTGGTATACACATTCACCCATGGCCACAGACCCGTCGGAGATTTCGTCTCTCCCCTCATACTCCCGTCTTTAAACAAATAAGACCGACCCTGATCCATGGTAGAGTAGTCTTGAAATATCCTCCAGAGTTCACGGTGTTATAAGACCCTTCTCCTAAACCAGCTAAGGGTTTAAAGCTAGGTCAGAAGACCCAGCTACCAAACAACTTCTAGAAAAAGGGTGCGAAATTGCATCCCCTAAACTCGGCGTCCACCCCACAGTTCTTCTACCCTTATCTCACAACTCTATTATGGGGATCGCACCCCCAGACTAAATGTTTTCACAAGCTTACCCCTTTTCTATCCGTCCCTTCTCGATCACGCGTGCACTCCCCGCTTCTCTACTAGAGGCTGCCCAGACACCGGTACCCACTTACACATATGGTGGGATTGCTCGATTGCTCAAAGATTCTGGGCTCAAATATTTGAAATTCTCACTAAACTCATGGGCGCCCCTGTAGCCCTTGACCCTAAAACGGCCCTCCTGAACATTAAACCCCCAGAACTATTCAAGTCACAACACAAGCTTCTACTACAGGTCACCACAGCTGCGAAACAAACCATTGCACATGCGTGGAAATCCCCGCAACTCCCCGTTGCCGAAACTAAAAACAGAATCACAAAAGCCATGATCCATGCCAGGATAGAAGCTATAGCCACAGACAGGCTTCCCAAACACGACCGCATGTGGTCCCCATGGCTGACCCACTTTGCCCCCCCCGGGATTTGACATCTCTCGATACCAGCCCTGAACATTCAGCTTACAGCCACACATAGCCTATATAACTCCTCATATAGGCCTTGCGAGTTCTTGCGACCGGTCCTCCCCAAACCCGCCACCCACTCCCTGTCTCTCTTCCCTCCTTCTTCTCCCCCTTACCTCTTTTCTCTTCCTATTCGGGGCCAGCCCCATCCCCTTCCAGGCTGCCCCCAAGCCATAAGATTTCTCTCTCATCTTTTCTCCTTTTCA
Source organism: Glandirana rugosa (assembly GCA_018402905.1). Lineage (NCBI taxonomy): Eukaryota > Metazoa > Chordata > Amphibia > Anura > Ranidae > Glandirana > Glandirana rugosa. The sequence goes on from BLSH010029816.1 coordinate 21,276, forward strand.
GCTAACCCCTCTTCCCCCGCTCTTTCTTCCTTCCTTCTCTTCTTTCGAAACAATAGCACTGCTTACTCACCACCAAGACAGCACTAACCCTTGAACGGACACCCATGAGCCTAAACTCCCATCTCCGGCCTCAAAGGTCAGGAACCTTCGCTCTTGGGAACCCCTTCTATCTATCAGACCTCTCCTCCGCAGCCCACCACCCTTCCCAAGTTTTACCTGTCTGTCTAATGACAAATTAGATTCTGACAACTTAACTATCCTGTCTATATTCCCCAATTGTGAATATGGTCTGTTCTTGGTCTTATGAAGTATTACATGTAATGTACTGCTGTTGTTTATTCAATAAAACTTTTTGAACCAAAAAAAACTTTAATTGCATCAAATAAACAGAACACTTATTTGGAAAGATAAAAAAAAAAAAAAAAAATATTGCAACGATCACCATTTTATTCTCTAGGGTCTCTGATAAAAAATATATATAATGTTTGGGGGTTCTAAGTAATTTTGTAGTAAAAAATACTGATTTTAACTTTAAGCAACAAGTGTCAGAAAAAGGCTTAGGCATGAAGGGGACTGTTTGTCACTGACAAAAGATAGAGCTTTAATGAGAGTTCATTCATGCATACTTGTATAGTTATTAATATTAACCTCTACTGATTGTACTCTGCTGATTACGGTCTCAGAAACACTGTGTGTGTTTTTGTTATGAGTTTTCATGGGGACTTTTCAATTCCTTAAAACCTTAGATTTTCTCATAGTGGGAAGGGGGGAGATGGTGCTGTTCAGACCAACAGACGATCAATGTTTGCAGTATAGCACATTGTGGTGATTCGGTGGCCTGGCCAAAAGTATAGCTATAGCAAAGATTGCTAGATCTTCAGCATCTGCATAGAGCTTGTGAGCATGCTGTTTCCATGTTAAACCACCAGGCTGGAATGGATGTACAGAACCAAACACACCTCACTTTTACGTTTGTTGGACATCAAGGGGTTCATTTACTAGACTCTCATACATTGAAATTGGCCATGGGACTTTTAGAAGAGTTGCACCAAACAAAGATAGGTCAACACATTCTAAAAAAGGTAGAACCTTTTATTCAAATACATGATTGAAATCATATTAAAATGACATGGAATACATCAAAGAATAAAATATAGTTGTAACATGTATATGTGACAAAATAATTGATTGGAATCCAACAACTCCACGCGTCTGATGAAGCAACGTTCACTTCTTCAGGAGACAAACATACCGTATTTTATAGGACATCCCCCAAATAGATAAAGTATACAATGTAAAAATATGTATTATCCTTCTTTGGCAACAACAAGGAAGTGCAATGAAAAACAAAAAAAAAAAAAAAACAAAGCTGTCCACAGTGCTTGTCACCATCATCAAGGAAGAAAATGGAATAGGGAAAATTGTTATCATACTTACCGTAATTTTCCTTTCCTGAAGGCTCATCATGTCAGCCTACGTATGGGTCAGGTCCTCTGACTCCCATAGGACAACCCACTAAATGAATAAAAGGAGGGCCTCCCTATACCCCTACGCTCCTAACCCTCCTCGCGATGGAACATCAGGGCGGGAACCCCTAGACTGACATGATGAGCCTCCAGGAAAGGAAAATTATGGTAAGTATGATAACAATTTTCCCTATTCCTGGAGCTCATAATGTCAGTCTATGTATGGGATCTAACTAGCATACAAAAAACAGGGCGGGAAAAAATAACCACACATCACTCCAACTGAATGCCAAGAAAACCTGTATTATATTAGGCAGAAAGAGCGGAGGTCAGCACCGAAGTGCACAATACCCGAGCTGGGCCGTACATTACATCTAAGCGATAATGAGCAATGAAAGTGTTTGAATACTTGGATTACCAGGATTTGGATATGGATTACCAGGATTCTAGGTGGGGACATTTGATTAATTTTAGGACTTACTAATAGATAACCAGTGATTTGCCAGCTTGACATTTTGTGTTCTCTGCAGATACGTTGAAAAAAATGACCTAAAACCCGCGTCCACCCTTGACCAATCTTCCTGTCCCGAAACTGCAGACAATGAAGGTTGCACCACTTCCCAACTTATATGAGAAAAGGTCCAACCTTTTGAAGAAAAGATGGAACTGGATGAAGAACCACTCTGTCTTGAAATGGCTCAAAGTATGGAGACTTGGATTTTTTCAGAGACACGACTGGTTGTTGATTTAGCTATAAGGTTGCTCGTATAAAATGTGATCTTCTACGCAATGAACAGTTAGAGCTGAAATGGTCGATAACTGGACCGAACTGTAGCCAAGCCCTTTGTCTAGGGCGATTGCAAGAGCACCAAGACCTCAATACGAGGGGAAGACTCAAGATTGCATTGAATAATCACTGCCACACCAAAGATCTTTTCCACATGCAATAGTATGTAGCATTCAATGATATCTTCCAAGATTCAAGCAGCTTCCACTGGACCTCTTCTGCTATGCCCACCTAGGCTTCTTAAAAATAACCAGGCCATCTAATTGAGCCACATTGGGATGAGGCATGCTGTCCAAGTATCAAAGATCTCTGAATTGCCATCAACAGAGTTATCAATAACTGCCTCAGCAGTGAAAACCATGAAAGGATCATGTTCTGGATTAGGGAAGTTTGAGAAAAAAAAATGTGTACAGGCCAGAAAATCCAGCGCTGGGACAGAGCATCCTGACCCCTGGCTCTGAGATGGAAGAACCAGGAGAAGAACACTAGCAGCTGATCACTGACAGGAGATGCCATTAAATCAACTTGCAGGGTGCCCCACTGAGCAAACAGTTATAGGAAACATCCATTTGTTTAGATCCAAAAAGTGTGTGCTCAAAAAGTGTCTACTCACATATTCTTCACCCTGGGAAGGTAAGAGACTGACAGGGACAACAGATTACACTCCAGCAACCAAAAGATGTGTGCCTCAATCTGCCCGAAACTGCTTTCCTCCTTGATTTTCTACACATATGCTACTGTCTGAATCCTCACGATGATCTTGAAGCAGTGGTGCAAAGATCAGTAATGCCTCCTGTGCAGCCATCAACTCTAGAACGAGGAATCGCTCCCTTCAATCTTCCTTGAGCAAACTGGTTCTGACAGTAAGCTTGACCCACTGCAGGAGTAAAGCAAGCTTAACCACTTGCCGACCGGCGTCTGACGGCGACAGAGTGGCTCAATATCGCAAACCGCCGTCATATGACAGTGGCTGCGATATCCCTCACTGTGAGTGAGTGCGTGTGTGCCTCCGGAGGCGCGCTCGCACGCTCACTGTGTTGGGGGGGCCAGGGAGTGGGTGGGGCAGACTCGATCACTGCCGGCTACCCGCGATGGCCCCCCCACAGTGAAAGAACGGAGGTCCGTGTAAGTAAACACGGATCTGCGTTCTGTTAGAGGGGGAAGGGCTGTGATCACAGGCTTCCTGTATATGGAAGCCGTGATCACTCCCTCCCCCAGCCAGGCCAGCCAACACACAGTTAGAACACACCCAGGGAACACAGTTAACCCTTAGAGCGCCCCCTCCAGGTTAACCCCTTCACTGCCAATGGCATTTACACAGTAATCAGTGCATTTTTATAGCACTGATTGCTCTATAAATGCCAATGGTCCCCAAAAAGTGTCAAAATGGTCCGACATGTCCGCTGCAATATCTCAGTACCGCTAAAAATCGCGGATCGCTGCCATTACTAGTAAAAAATAAAAACGCCTGAAATTAATTCTCATCATCCATAAACGCGGCAACTTTTGCGCAAACCAATCAATAAACGCCAATTGCTATTTTTTTTACCAAAAATATGAGGAAGAATATAAATCGGCCAAAACCGATGGAAAAAAATGTTTTTTTATATTTTTTTAGTAAGAAATTTGTTTTTTTTTTTTTGCAAAATTGTCGCTCTTCTTTTGTTTATAGCGGAGAATACTACCAAAATACTACCAAAAGAAAGCTCTATTTGTGGGAAAAAAAGGACGCACATTTCGTTTGGGTACAGCGTCGCACAACCGCGCAATTGGCAGTTAAAGCGACGCAGTGCCAAATCGCAAAAAGTGCTCTGGTCCTAAAGTGGGAAATCCTTCCGGGGCTGAAGTGGTTAAAGTGTTTTAGATGCCATCGAGCCCATGCCATTGTGGGGACTGCTGCATTCATCAATACCCTCATAGCAATGCCTTGCTGTTATCAAATGGCTTGCCTTCAGAGTGCGGACCATCACGATCAAGAGGGGTATCTTCGTCTGTGGAAGGAATACTTTCCCCGCTGTCATTTGAGACACCCAGAAACAACCTCTGTGAGGGAACTAGCTAGCTTTTGCTGAAGATAAGCAACCAACCAAAGCTCTATAGCATCTCCAGGGCCCTCGTCCGATGATTCAAAAGCCCCCTAACTTATTTCCACTGCTTTCCATCTAAAATGCATCTCATCAGCCTTAGAAATGAGACATTAAAAAGCAGACATAGGTCATCCTCCTACATATATTCTTCTTTGGAAGAGTCTGAAGGTTAGTCAGCCTGAGAAAGCTATTGAGTCCAGTTACTGGCTTCGGAAGGAAAACTGGACCTTGCCAGAATAGATGACCCTTGCGAGTACAAATAGCTCTTTTAGAGTGTCTTGTTCTCATGCTTAATGAATTGATACAATTGTGTCTATCATCGTCTTAATCCCCAACTGTCTGAGCAAAGCAGGTTTCATAAAGTCATGTTCATGCACATCTTGGCAGAGCCTGAAGAGGGCTGTCTTTCCTGGGAAGCAGATGGATACGGTCCCCTACCTTATTTAGTAGTGCTGGTCTTTATTCAGGGTTGGCATTTGCTTTCCTGCAGAAAGAGAAGGCAAAAACATTGAGCTTGTTCAATGACTATTAAGCAGCAGTGAAGTGCTTCCTCCATACGGAAGCTCAGTAAACCAGTAATAAGGAAAATGTCCACTCCAGCCATGATACATGATATTGCACTGCTTCTACATTGAGAGTGATTTGCACTCATATGCCGCCCCAGAGACCAGAAGAGGGGCTCCCTGATAGATGATGCATTTAGCTCATGAACACAGGGACCACATCCCACTGGAACAGGATGGACAGCCCAAAGTTTATTCAGGCTAGGTAGGAGACATGTGCGAATTTCCTGGACCCGGTCCCTTCCCTGGGTGAGTGGAAACATCTCATTTACAGTGTATTTACATGTTTACTGAATGAGACAACCTGTTAAGTGTTACCATCTTGTCTTTGGTTGCTTCAACCAACAGGATTCACACAGTTCTATTCCATCTGCATCTTCTCTTGGAAGAGTCTAGAAAGAATTGATTTGCCCACAGTGTGAGTGGAAACCACTTTTATAGAGTCTATTGCTCACATGTTTAATGAATGTGACAACCTGCTCGGTGTTGATATTTTAGTCCTCGACTGCTTGAAGCAGAAGGATTCATGGTCACATTCATTCATATCTTCTTTTTGATGAGACTGAAGCTGATCGTTTGCCTGGGAAGCCCCCAAAACTGCATATTGTCAGAATAGGCAACCCCTCATTAGGCCAGTGGACACATTCTTTAGATTGTAATGACCACAGGCTTAATGAACGTCACAACCTGTTAGCTGCCGTCATCTTTATCCTTGGTTGCTTGAACAAAGCAGTATTCTTGCAGTCATGTTCATCCTTAATCGCTCTTAGGAAGCGCCTGAATAGGATTGGTTTGCCTGGAAAGGCTTGGAGACTGTTCAATGTCGGAACAGGTAACCCCTTCACAGAGCAATTGGAAACACGCCTCTAGAGTGTATAGACCATGTGCTTAAACAAATATGACAGCCTGTTAAGTGCTGCCATCCTTATCCTTGTCTGCTTGAACCAACAGGCTTCATACATCACATTCATGTGTATCCTCTCTTGGAAGTCTGGAGAGAGTTGATTTTACCACATTGTGAGTGAAAACAGCCCCTTTAGGCTCCGTTTCCACTAGTGGGACTTGTCATGCAACTTTTGACACAAAGTCGCATGACAAGTCACAATCCATTGATCTCAATGGCACCCGTTCCCATCTATGCAACTTTGAGAATCGACTTTGAAAAAGGTGCCTGCACCACTTTGATGAGACTTTGCAATCACACCAGTGGAAATGTAGCCCAAGATATATAGGTGTCGTCAAGATGCATACATTCCTTTGCCTGCCAAGCCATGAGTGGCACAGGACCAGTTTAAGTCCATGACTGAAGCCTGCCAACTGGAGGGACTAAATGGTAAAAACCCATAGTTAATTTCTTAACACCTGAAAGAAAATGTACTTGAACTGTGCCACTTACCTCCTTAGCAATGACTGGCTACCAGAAAGAGTTGATGCTCATGGCTTAGAAAGGTAAGCAAACGGCTTTGCAGCAAGCTGGCAGAAAGACAAGGTAACCATACATAGTCTTACTGCCCAAGGACCTCTTGACCTCACTTATGTCTGATAAACAGGATACTAAGCAAGAGTCATTTGGCAATTTAATATATCAAAAGTTACTCATCTTCTTCAAATGATAGCCCTGCAGATTAATAAAGCAGTTCAAAACAAATTTTATGCAATATGAATTAGCTTGTTTGGCAATAATCCTCTAAGGGGTTAACCACTGCTAAAGGGAGGTTAATGCAATAGGAATTAGCTTGTTTAGCAATAACCCTCTAAGGGGTTAACCACAGCAGATTCCCAGACCTGACATTAGTACCAGGCGCTTATTGAAACAAACTCAACTATGCCAGAAGAAGGACAAGTATAAAAAAGCTTGTTCAAGCCAGAAAGCAGGATCACAATAATATTCAGCAAAGTACATAGCTTACAGTACCTATAGCTACTACAGAATTTTTTTTTTCAAAAGTAGAGTGAGGCTGGCCATACACTACACAACTCTCCAACCTCTCCCAGATCCACCTTCCACCATGCAGTGCAAGGGTGTGCCTGATTGCACACAAATTACATGGGTTATGTTTGATCTCACACTACATGGTTTTTCCGGAGCGAGGACAAAAAAAGAACATAGGGGTATAGGGAGGCCCTCCTTTTATTCATTTACTGGGTTGTCCTATGGGGGTCAGAGGGGAGGACCTGACCCATACGTAGGCTGACATGATGAGCTCCAGGAAAGACCGTGCAAGGGATCAGTCCGAGAACCACAACCTAGGAATCATCTGAAGCGCAACCCATCTCCATCAGAAGCCCCAGAAAAGGTTTTGAGGCTTCCTATGCGTTGTTGATCTCAGTAATTGGGGATCATGTCCATCTGGGAAGAGGCTTGATGGGGGTAATGGGCACACGTCTATGGTGCACTTCCCGGTTTCCTCACATGGCTCATTACTTGGAATTCCTGTAAGAAGAACTATCTCCATTTTTTTAAAAATATATTTTATTGAGTATTTAAAATGACAAAGTAGAATAACGTATGTTATGGATTTCTCACAAGGGTAACGATTAAAGAAACGGGGCCCTGGGCCCTTGAGTATTGTCAAAAAATCAAGTAACTGTTGGCATGTTAACTATCTCCATTTTCACAAGATTTAATAGCACATTTGCTTCTTTGATATATGGGCTGGCTATTTTGAACCCATCACATTTATTCATTGTTTCAATAGTTGTTTAGCTAATGTGTACACATATAGCACTGATAATCAAGTTGAGTTTATCATAAGAGGCACACTATTATATGTGTATATGTACTCTGCAACTGCAGTTGCTCCAGAGCTTAGTAAATGAGATGAACTTTCAATTTGCAAAGAATACCCAATCACATGCAAGGAAAATAAAAATAAAAACAGCATTTTTACTTGCACATGTTTGAATGATGGAAGACAGCAGAGTTTCACCACATTTTATAAATTCTGGAGCAACTGTGCTTGTAGCGTGCAACTGTAATTCCAAAGTGCACAGTCCATTTGCCTTTAGTAAATCCTCCCCGCAGTCTTTCATCTTTGGCTCAAATGTTTCCTTCAATATATTACCATTTCAATCTCAGAGTGTTTTTGTTTTTTTCTCTTCGTTTTGGAGATGTTTTGTCTCTGCACCTTTTATCTTTTAATATTCATTGTCTACCTTAACATATTATATACATTGATTATTTTGGAGGGGGGGGCAGATGGGGATTTTTATTTCAGTAGCAGATTTGGATGCATATATTTTTATTTCCTAGGTTTTAATTAGGAAATGAAAAGATGCCATGTTTTGGTCTTTTTTTTACCAACGCAATTTAATTTGTTCAGCACCAGATGTTTATGTTAAAAAATATGACCAATAAAGTCTTCTGATTAAAAGGATATCTAGTAAGTGTGACTTTTTTGTAATAAATGGTAATTCTCAGAGTGAATGTTTGCCTTTTTTTAAGGAAAGCTTTAAATGGCCTTTTGACGTTACATGGATACACACACAGGAAAAATTAATCTTTTTGCTTTAATTATCTGAATAACATGAAGGTAGGGTCAAGTCAGGCTTGCTTAGCCATAAATTAGCAGGAGGGTGGCATTTTCACATATTTGTGATCGTTAACATTCAAAATGATATTGCAGTCCCTTAATTAAGCATTTGATGCTCACATACTAAACACAAATGCCATTAGGATCATATGATGCTGGTAAATAAAGTTTAATCTGGGGTAAAGATATATATTCTTTCTTCAATTAAATTACATTTATAAATTGCTGCATGTGTTTTGTGCATGCTTCTTTATATATACAGCATATATATTAGTTTCAAAGGTAGTGTAAACAGCATTACAGCAATCTTCCAGCTCATGCAATCAGGCATTCCCACTTGGCCATATATAGAAACCAGTCCAGGTATTGCTGCACTTAAAATGATTTATTCAAAGATATTTACATACATGTAAATTCCATATCATACCAGTTCCGATTCTTCGGGCTACAAGGTTTGCGCCCTTCTTCAGGATGGAACAAAGATATAATGACAAATAGTTTTACATAACTTTTATACCACCAAATTGCAAACACCTGGAATCAATTAGGTACTTATTAACCACTTCCTGCCCGGCGTATAGACAAATGACGTCCGGGCGGGTGTTCCGTTTACCTGACTGGGTGTCATATGACGTCTTCAGGATAACCAGCGATCACTCGGCCATGGGGGCACGCATCGCGGCGATCGGTGGTTTGGTGGATCAGTCTGACTCACCGCATTACCGACCTCAGTAAAGAGCTTCCATCGGAAAGCTCTTTACCACGTGATCAGTCGTGACCAATCATGGCTGATCGCGGTGTAAACAAGAAGAGCCATGTATCTGCTTTTCCTTTACTCGCGTCTGAAGACGAGAGTAGTGGAGAGCCGATCAGCAGCTCTCCTGAGAGGGGAGGTCTGCGCTGATTGTTTATCAGCACAGCCCCCCCTAGGATCGCCACCCTAGACCAGGACCACCAGGGAGTTGATCAGGACCACCAGGGACACCATCATGGAGCCTGCCCTAGACCACCAGGTAAGGGGCACAATGCCCAGCATGGATGGCACTAAGTGTCAATTACAGATGCCACCCTAGACCACCAGGGAATCAGTGCTGCCTATCAGTGCCCACCAGTGCCACCTATTAGTGCCCACTTGTGCCACCTATAAGTGCCCACCAGTACCACCTATCAGTGCCCAGTGCCACCTATCAGTGTCCATCAGTCCCACCTATCAGTGCCGCCTATGAGTGCCCATCAGTGCCGCTTATCAGTGCCCGTCAGTGCTGCATATCAGTTCCACCTATCAGTGCCTGTCAGTGCTGCTTATCAGTGCCACCTCTCAGTGCCCATCAGTCCTGCATATAAGTGCCTCATTATCAGTGCCCGTCCGTGCCACCTCATCAGTGCCGCCTCATCCGTGCAAATCAGTACTGCCTCATTAGTGCCCGTCAGTGTAGCCACATCGGTGCCCACCAGTGATGGAGAAAATGTACTTATTTACAAAGTTTTGTGACAGAAACTTTTTTTTTTCCAAAATTTTCTGTCTTTTTTTCATTTGTAGTGCAAAAAATCAAAACCCCAGTGGTGATCAAATATCACCAAAAGAAAGCTTTATCTGTGGGAACAAAATGATGGAAATTTTGTTTGGATACAGCGTCGCATGACCGCGCAATTGTCATTCAACATGCGACAGCACTGAAAGCTGAAAATTTGTCAGGGCGGGAAAGCGGGTAAGTGCCTGGTATTGAAGTGATTAATCAATTAGATAAAAGAAAAAACTAATTAGCATAACTTCATCCTATTCTTGGAGAGAAAGCCTGACAGGATGTAATCAACCTCCAAAGTCCCGTAGGAAGCATTCCCGCAATGGCCTATTACAATAAATATATATATAAGATAAAAATGTACATGTGTACAAAACCTAATATTAAATACTATGTTCTACACTGTATACACATCCTGAACCCATAACATATTCACATATGTGGTTAACATGTATCCTTTCAGAGATATAAATCTCTCTTGCACTATGTCCCTGAAGAGTGATCCAAACCTGATTCGCTCATTATAGAAACAAATGCAAATTAAAGTCAGAGTTCAAACCTCTGGGCTGTAATGTATCCAGACGGTTTATCCATTGTACTTCAATTGTCTTAGTTTTAATTCCCGTTTACCTCCTCCTCTATTTATAGGAACCGCATCAATCACCATGCACCGAAGTTGTGAAAAGGAATAACCCATCTCAACAAAATGTTTTGCAAGGGGCAATTTAGTTCATTTATCTCTTATAGAGTATTTATGCCTTGCTATTCTCTTCTTTACTTTTTGTGCCGTTTCCCCCCACATACAAAAGGCCACATGGGCACTTTATTATGTAAATGACATAAAATGATTAGCATGTATATTAATCCTTAATATCTATATTATAACCTCGGTATGGATGTGTGAAAAACTTTCCTTTTATCATGGAATTGCAATGCATGCACTTCAAACATGGATCATTGTTTTGTTTTTTGTTTTTTTGGAATTGGTCCGATTGAACCAATCTATTGTGTATGGCCCTGCCTTTGCGATATGAAGGAAAGGGGGGATTAGTAAATTCAGGAATTTGTGGAAAATTCTCTTTTAATAAATGCCAATTTTTTCATCAGAGCTGTTGCCCTTGAATTGAATGTTCATCTCTCTACCATAAGTCATCTCCAAAGGAGTTTCAGAGAATTTAGCAGTACATCCAACCAGCCTCACAACCGCAGATCACGTGTAACCACACCAGCCCAGGACCTCCACATCCAACATCTTCACCTCCAAGATCATCTGAGACCAGCCATCCGGACAGCTGCTGCAACAATCAGTTTGCATAACCAAAGAATTTCTGCACAAACTGTCAGAAACCATCTCAGGGAAGCTCCTCTGCATGCTCATCGTCCTCATCGGGGTCTCAACCTGACTGCAGTCGGTCGTCGTAACCGACTTGAGTGGGCAAATGCTCACATTCAATGGTGTCTGGAACTTTGGAGAGGTGTTCATGGATGAATCCCAGTTTTCATTGTACAGGACAGATGGCAGACAGCGTATATGGCGTCGTGTGGGTGAGCGGTTTGCTGATGTCAACGTTGTGGATGGAGTGGCCCATGGTGGCGGTGGGGTTATGGTATGGACAGGCGTATGCTATGGACAACGAACACAGGTGCATTTTATAGATGGCATTTTGAATGCACAGAGATACCATGACGAGATCCTGAGGCCCATTGTTGTGCCATTCATCCACGACCATCACCTCATGTGGCAGCATGATAATGCACGGCCCCATGTTGCAAGGATCTGTACACAATTCCTGGAAGCTAAAAACATTGCAGTTCTTGCATGACCAGCATACACACCGGACATGTCACCCATTGAGCATGTTTGGGATGCTCTGAATCGGTGTATACAACAGCATGTTCCAGTTCCTGCCAATATCCAGCAACTTCGCACAGCCATTAAAGGGGAATGGACCAACATTCCACAGGCCACAATCAACAACCTGATCAACTCTATGCGAAGGAGATGTGCTGCACTGCGTGAGGCAAATGGTGGTCAATCGCAGCTGAAAACTAGTCAGTAAGGATGGCCTCAGGCGTGTTCGCAAGTGCATGTGCTCAAGCACGAGGAAGTGAACCCGACGCTGCGCTAATCACAGGCAGGGAGACATTCCCAGATCGCTGCAGCCACGCATCGTGGTAATGTCTCCCTGCCTGCAATTAGCTCAGCGCCGGGTTCACTTCCTGGCGGGCTCGGGCACCTGCACTTGCAAAAACGCCCAAGCCCATCCTTACTGACTGGTTTCAGACCCCTCGGGCCCCCCAATACAGTAAAACTGCACATTTTAGAGTGGCCTTTTATTGTGGCCAGCCTAAGACACACCTGTGCAATAATCATGCTGTCTAATCAGCATCTTGATATGCCACACCTGTGAGGTGGAGGGATTATCTTGGCAAAGGAGAAGTGCTCACTAACACAGATTTAGCCCAGGTTCACACTGAGTGTGGGAATGAAATGGTGCGAGTTCAGCTGAACTCACACCATTTCATTTCTGCATGTCAGTCCCGATTTCAGCTGCGATTTCACAGGCATATGTGCAGGTTTCTGCACAGATGCCTATGGACACCGCACCTGAAATCGCAAAAAGTAGATCAAGAAATACTTTTTGAAATCAGTGTGGTGCCACAAGTGCAGTGTTGCACCGATTAGTACGGTGCCATTGCCAGCAATTGCCGCCGATTTGGCATGTCAAATCGCATGCCAAATCGTGTCAATGTGAACCAGGGCTTAGACAGATTTGTGAACAACATTTGAGCGAAATAGGCCTTTTGTGTACATAAAATCTGTATGTTATTAATTTATCCGCGCTACGGTTTGTGATTATACCGTTTTTAGGCACTCAACTGTCTCCTCAACTTGTCAAAGTTTAAGGGGAAGTGGAGTATCCTGGGGGCTGCTGTTTAAACAGGTGCCAATGGGGTAACCTATACTGGTATTCACACAATAAATCAACTGCGCCACCCTAAAAACATATGTGCCAAAATTATATGTGAAGAACTGTTATTATAACAATACACTGTAAACTGGTGCTAATAAATACTGAAAATATTTTACAAAATGTGCACCCCAAATTATAAACTTGACCAACACAAACCCTTCTATATAAATTATATATATGCAAACTGGCTTGAGAGGCCAGTATGGATTCCCTATGGATTGGCAAACAAAATCCAGTAGGTTAAAAGTGCATGTGTAAAAAACAAATTGCTATAATAAAAAAACATTAAATAGTCCATCCAATTAAAGTGCTCCGTGTTAATAATCATTAAATAGTCCATATAAAGTGCTCCGTGCTCAAAAACGTGAAAACAAAATATTAAAGGTGCTCCGTGCTGTTCAGTGACGATCCCCTTAGGTGACCCCACTCACCAGAATTAATGGACCCCCAGCTTTT
>BLSH010029865.1:12023-26955 GCA_018402905.1 Glandirana rugosa
CCGTAATGAAAAGGGGGAGCCCTGGATAGAGATACTCGATAACGCATTTGTTTAACCTGTAAGGGCGGAGACTTTTTAAGTCTAAGGTTGTTTAGAGAGTGAAGAACTTTGTATAGACCTTTCTCTTCGGAGAAGGAGGATCTTACTGTCGAATACTTTGGACCACATCGGTTCGGTGCCTCGTTTCCCCTCCTTAAAGTTATCACATACGTCGGGAGTGAGTCTGCTTCCTATTCCGGGGTACGTACTTCGTCACCCTCCTCCTGGAGGTCTAGAGAACCCTGGATCTTAGTACCGTGTCTCGAGAGTAGCTTAGGAGGTCTCCGTAAAAAAAATGTAATGTTACCTATAATAACAATAAAAATCTATTGAAAAAAAAAAAAAAAAAAAAAAATGCCTCTGGAGGATTCGATGAGAGCTCTGTGCCATGATTCTAGGTCCCAAGAGATCTGGAGGTCCTCCTCCCACTGCTTCATGCATGGGGCCTTATCCTTCGTCTGAGTGAGGGCTGCATACACTATTGAAATTCCTCCCCTTTGCTCCGTGGCTTGGCTACACCAGGTTTCATAAGCTGTCATTCTAGGAGGAAGAGGCTTCTCTTTCCAGATATGTTTCAAGAAGTGAGAGATTTGTTGGAATCTGAATTTTTCAGAGGCGGGAATGTCCAATTTGTTTACGCAATAGCTCATAGAGATAGGTCCCGAGGGGGAAAAGTAATGCCCTATACGGTACAGCCCCTTGTCCAGCCACCATTGAAACGCTTTGATATTTAATCCGGGGGGGAAATCTGGGTTGTGGAATATATGTGCTAGAGGAGTCAGAGATGACACCAATTTCGAGTGGTTGCGTAAAGAATCCCAGAGAGCAAAGGAGTGCGAAAGAGTTGGGGATAATATAGGGGGTCTCTTCTTCGGGTGAATCCAAAGAAGGAAGTCTATGGTGTGATGCGGGATTGCCTGCCATTCAATCTGAATCCAATCTGGTTTCTCGGATCTCGAATATATTCAGGAGAGTTGGGTTAGTCTGGCTGCTTGGAAGTATTTGAGGAGCGAGGGTAAAACCAGGCCTCCTTTTTTCCTATGGCGATATAACGTACTTTGGGGGAACCTGAAGCCAGAGCCACCCCAAATAAACTTGAGGATCTTGCTCTGGAGGGATTTGAGATGGTGTCTTCTAATGGCAATCGGTAGGGCTCTAAAAAGGTAAAGAATCCGTGGGAGGAGCGTCATTTTGATCGCGTTAATTCTACCCAACCAGGAGAGATTACTTTTGGACCATGTTTTTAAATCGTTCTCTAATTTACGGTAAATGGGGGGGAAATTGCTATCATATAAGTCCTCTATCCTGGGCGTCAGGTTGACGCCCAAGTATCTGATAGAGGAACGGGACCATTTATAAGAGAATGAATGTTGTAGAGAGTCAACTGTGTCCTGCGAAAGAGAAATGTTCATCGCTTGGGATTTGGAGTAATTAACAGTTAGTCCTGAGTATTTGGCGAAGGTGTCTAGTAGTTGGTTGAGATTGGGAAGGGATGTATGGGGGGAGGTCAAGAACAAAATTATGTCTTCCGCAAAGAGGCCGCACTTATGGGTCTGGGGTCCACAGGAGACCCCCCTGATATCTGGGTTTTGACGGATAGCTATTGCTAAGGTTTCAATAGCTATTGCAAAAATAAGTGGTGAGAGGGGACATCCCTGTCTTGTCCCTCTTGCTATGGCTATCGGGTTAGAGAGATATCCCTGTAATCTTATTTGGGCTGAAGGGCGGGAATATAGGGCCCTAATGACCCCCAAGAAGCGCTGGCCGAAGCCCCAGACCTCCAGAATTTTAAATAAATAGCTCCAGGAAACTGAGTCAAAGGCTTTCTGGAGATCCAGGGAAAGGTCCATGCCTCGTTGTTTAGAGCCGCCTTCCCAGTTGGATTGGAGAATAGAGATCAGGTCAATGGTCCTGCGTGTCTGGTCTGGGCCCTGTCTGCCTGGGATAAACCCAGCCTGGTGTAAATATAGGAACTGATAAATGAGGCTAGTCTGTTAGCCAAAATCTTCGTTAAGATTTTGATGTCATTTTTAATCAACGATATGGGTCTATAGTTAGCGACCTCTTCGGGGTTCTTATCAGGTTTTGGGAAAACTGTTATGTAGGCTGTGTTAAGTTGAGGATCCAAAGGGGTACCCTGAGTTTTCTAGTTAAAAAACTTAGACATATAGGGGGTGAGAGTCTAGGTGAAAGCCTTGTAATAGGGTATAGAAAGGCCATCAGGGCCGGGGGCCGATCCCTTCCTCAGGTTCCTGATGGCATCCCCCACCTCTGCCTCTGAAAATTGGGCTTCCAAGATATGTCTGTGTTCGGATGAAAGGGAGGGGAGGGGAATGTCCTCCAGGAATGTGGACAGGGATTCCGGATGATGTTGCTTAGGGGTGCTGTATAGATCTGAGTAAAATTTATCGAAGGTCTCCAGAATTTTCTTCGGATTAGTGGTTGGACCATGGCCGGGTACTCTAATCTTGGGGAGTTGATTTAGGCGACATCTCGGGGATAATCTGGAAGCTAACAGTGTTCCTGGTTTGTCGTTTTGTTTGTAGAACTTTTGGCCATTCCACCGGATCGATTTCTCTGCTTTGGTTGTTAGTGCCATATTAAGCTCTAATCTGGCTTTGTCGATTAAGTTGGTAAGGGTTTTTGAGGGGTTGATCTTGTGCGCCGCCTGTAGGGATGCATACGATTTTTCTAACTTGTTCAGTTCTGCGGCCCTCTCTTTTTTAGTTCGCAAAGCTAGCTGTATCAGCTTTCCCCTAATGAAAGCCTTATGAGCTGCCCATAGGACTTCCGCTGAAGTCCCATCTCTGTCGTTTAGAAGAAAATATTCCTTGAGAGAATTATTTATTTCAGATACTCTAACAGGGTCGGCTAGCATGGATTCATTTATTCTCCACTGCGGGTATTTAGCATAGAGAGGGTCGGAACAGACTTGCATAGTGATGAGGGAATGATTGGAGAGTGGGGTGTCAATTATCCGTGAGTTCAGAATCAGGGGGGTCCCATGGGCCTCCATTAATAGGTGGTCTATCCATGCGTATGAATTGTGGGGGTGCGAGAAATGGGTGTAATCTCTCCTGGTTGGGTTTAGTTCTGTCCAAACATCTGATAAATTGAATGAGTGAAATAGTTTGGCTAGTTTTAAACTTGCCCTGGTCGGGCGTGTTAGCTGGTGCCCTAGGGGTTTAGATTTGTCAAGCCCTTGATCAAGAGCAACATTAGAGTCTCCTCCCAGGATGACCCTGCCTTCCAGGTGAGGTTGGATGGCTACTAACATTGCGTTGAAGAAATTGAGTTGATTTTTATTGGGGGCGTAATATGAAACGAATGTGTGTATAATCCCGTCAATAGAGCCCTTAACCAAAATTTATCTTCCCTCTGGATCTTTGAGTTCCTTAAGAAAAGTGAAGCCCAAGGTTTTGGAGAAAAGGACCGCTACCCCTTTAGTTTTGGAAACCGCGTTGGCTAGGTAGAAAACGGGAAAATGTGTGTGGAGGAATTTGGGGCTGTACCGTAAGGGGAAACGGGTTTCTTGTAGTAAAACTACATCTATATTGAGCGATTTGTAATGAGAGAACATTTTCCTTCTTTTTAGAGGAGAGTTTAGCCCTTGGGCATTGTGGGTAGCTATTTGGAGGTGGTTAATAGGAGCCTTAGCCATGGAGCTTGTGAGAAGCGTAGCTTGTATTTACAGCCGTACTCACCCAGAAGTCAGAGGTCCCCAAAAGATTGGAGGAATGTTCAAGGAGGATCAGGGGGTCTGGGCCGCAGCTGAGAAACCCGGAGAGCTCTGGAACATGAGGAGGAATTCGGTGCTTCAACCTTAGGGTAAGGTGGGGGAGAGAGGAGAAAAAGAGAAAGGAGAAACAACTAATACAAGTACATTTACAAATGGCTGGAGGGGACGGTGTCAGGGGGGATAGAATCCCCCACTGACTCGTCATCCCTACCCTCCTAGGAGGGGTATGAGCAAAAATAAGGTAAATAGGAATTGTAGATGTCTGACCTGTTAAGATCAGACGTCTTATCCCGGGGAAATCTGGAGCGAGGTCCTCGGGATAAGTGGAGTCGCATAGGTACTTACCCCGGCCAAGACATCCCTAGATTAAATGTAATCTGTATAACAGGAACAGTAGGGACTCAAGTTATGAACACTAAGTGGGAACAAAATGAGGTGTCTCCGAATTAAAGCCCTTAACGTGGGAATGCAGATTTCTGTTCACATCAAAGCTACAACTGGTACATAAACCCTGTAGGACTAATAAACTAGTATAACTGTAAATATAAAACCTCTGATCTATAAACAAATATGGGGAGCATGGAAGCTCCAATCGTTAGATAGTTTTCAAGGGCAAGTGAAGCTAGCTTCCATAGCCCAATAGGAATCCAAGTCCATAAGGCAAGGGGGAAAAAGCCTATATCTAGGCAGGTCCATTGATGGCTTATGGAGGTCTGCTGTCTTTCGCCTTCTTGCTCTTGGATTTGGACCAGAGTGGGGAAACAGATCTGGAAGGAAGCGGTCTCTTAGTGTTGGTTCCAGAAGGATCGGTGAGGCCCATTGGTGCTTCTTGGGATATAAGCTTAAGGTGGAGGAGGAGTTTTTCACCTTCTGCCAGACTGGAAAATTAGTATGTTTTCCCTTTCAGGTTAAATTTGACGGCAAAGGGAAAGGCCCACCAGTATTTAAGCTCTGCTCGTTGTAGGACTGAGAGGAGCGGTTTGAGGGTTCTTCTTTTTTGGATGGTATTTGGGGATAGGTCGGCAAAGATCTGGACTTGGTGGCCCATACAGGAGATGTTGGAGTTAGATCTAGAGGCTCTCATTAGTTCCTCTTTAATGGCATAAAAATGCGGTTTAACTATTATGTCCCTGGGGGAGACATCTTTTCTTGGGGGCCCCAAGGCTCTGTGGGCTCTGTCCAACTCTAATCTGTGTTTAGGCACATTAGGGATAACAGATTGGATCATATCTTGGATTGCGGTGGTGACTTCGGTGATGTTCTCGGCGAGACCTGTTTTCCAGGTCGTCTATTCGTGCTAGAGCGGTATCCAATTGGTCCTGTAGTACTTGTAGATGGTCAGAGTTTTGGTTGGTTTTGGCTACCGTAAAGTCCAATTTCTGTTCGATGGCGTCCATTCTGGAACCTAAGCTGTTGAAATCTGCTTTTATATCCCCTGTGATTTTCGCAGCCGTGTTCGCTAGTCCCCTTTCTAGGAGATTAGAGAAGATGGATTAGGAGAGTTCATCTCTAGTTGACTTGAGAGTGGACGTACTGCTGGAGTAAAGGGAGATTCATCCATTGTGCGTCGGAGAAGTGATTCAGTAGAGGCAGGGGAAATGAATTGAGGCTGTTGGACTTGCAAGTTGGGCCCCGGTGTAAGGGTAAGGGTAGCTGGGGAAATAATAGGCCTTTGTTCCAAGGGAGGTTCTTGGGGTGATGAGGATGAGAGGGTGAAGTCATCTCTGGTATGGGATTGGAGTCAGGATCTGTGGCCGGGTATAGCAGTGTTCTTCTGGCCGTTGTTCCCTACATGCGATGATCTTTACGGGTGTCTAAACAGGGGTAGACTTAGCTGATATCCTGCTGTTTAAGGTATGTGAAAAAGCTCTGAGGAAGTTTGATACCTTCCGGCTTTTAGGGTCCCTTCTTGTCTAGAATGGTGTGCACTCAGAGTCCAAAGGGTTAGAGCCCTATGATGAATGTTTTGGTTGGGGGTTCAGTCCTAGGAGCCTTTATGGGCGAGCTCCCCTCTCTGGAGGCTTTTCTGGGTGGAGGATGGGTGAACAGCTAATTAGCTGAGCCTATTAGACTTATCGGCGGCCATCTTGGTTCACCCAACCCTATTAAGATCACCCTTTGAAACGGCGGTTCCCCCTGGTAAGAGCATCTGCCTGATAAGCTCTGTAGAGAGCAAGCGGGGCTGAATCAGGGGGCCCAGGGGCTTGATCCGGCTATGTGGATGCTGTGTTCCATGCTAGGCCGCGGCCATATTGGTACCTGTGTTCCGTGCTAGGCCGCGGCCATATTGGTACACCCTGGGTGGAGGGGAACGAAGTACCTCTGTTTATAGTAAAGTCCTCCGGGACTTTCTTGTGGCTGCAGGGTGTTCCCTCTGCTTGGGGGGGTAGTCCCCTTATGTGTCGGGTCCCTCCTGGTGGTGCTGGCGGTGTGAGGCGATGTCCGTAGCCGGGGTAAGTGCGGAGCTCTGGGATCAACCATCCATGTTGGAGCTCTCGCGCATGCGCACTCAGAATATTTCATTTTTATTGTTTCACTTTAAGCATTATTAAAATCACTGCTCCTGAAAAACGATCAATTTTAAAACTTTTTTTTTCATTGATACGTCCCCTAGGGCAGGACCCGGGTTCCCTATACACTTTTTATGGCAATAACATTGCATATAAGCCTTTAAAATGAGCACTTTTGATTTTTCATGTTCGAGTTCCATAGACTTTAATAGGGTTTGCCTGTTCGCACAAACTTTTTACCTGTTCAAGGTTTTCTGGTACAAACTGAATCGGGGGTGTTCAGCTCATCCCTACTTATGGGCATCCTTGATGGGTCTGCACTAATAATTGATGAACTGATTGTCAGCACAGACCCCCCCTGCTGATTGGCTCTCCTCTACTCGCGAGGTTATCAGCGTGAATAGAGGAAAAGCCGATAACCGGCACTTCCTGGTTACAATGTAATCAGCTGTGATTGGACACAGCTGATCACATGGTAAAGAGCCTACATCATAGGCTCTTTACCAAGATCGTAAATGCAGTGTGTCAGAGTGACACACCGCACCACCGATCACAGATCACAGATCGGAAGCACATGAGTGGCTTATCCTGTTGGACGTCATATGATGCCCAGTTAGGATAATGGAACCACCGCCCGGCCATCGTTGTGCCATAGGCCGGGTGAGATTTGTTTGAGAATGACCCACAGACTCAGAGGTGTGAGAATATGAAAGGGTGAAATGGAGAGCCTCGGGCTCGTTATGTGGAAGTATGACAATGCAATCTCCTATAGGTAATGATTAGAGTTGAGCGAACTTCTGGAAGTCCGGGTTCTGCTGGTTCAGCCGAACTTCGGGACAAAGTCCGGGTTCGGGTCCAGACAGAACCCGAACTTTGTCCCGGACCCCGAACCTCATTGAAATCAATGGGGACCCGAACTTTTAGGCACAAAAACATCTGGAAACTGTGTGTGAAACTATAGCAGAGAGAAGAACAGGGATATGGGTTCGCTCTGCTATAGTTTCACATAGTTTCCAGAACAGGTATATGGTTCCACCCGGTTTTAGGTAAAGTGTTCTAAACAGTGTCCAGATGTTTGCAGAACAGGTATATGGTTCCTCCCGGTTTTAGGTAAAGTGTTCTAAACAGTGTCCAGATGTTTGCAGAACAGGTATATGGTTCCACCTGGTTTTAGGTAAAGTGTTCTAAACAGTTTCCAGATGTTTGCAAAACAGTGATATGGGTTCTCCCTGCTTATTTATACTTTTTTGACACAGTTTGAAGATGATTTTAGAACAGTGATATGGCTTCTACCGTTAATTAATACTTTTCAGACACAGTTTGAAGATGGTCCAAATCCACCTCCATTTTTGATATTTTTAAAAAAATGCTTTTAGTTATTTCCCTGTCCCAATTTCTTTGTAGGGCACTTGTCCCACCCTTACCCCCATTTTCCATCATTTTGCAGACCTCTAGGACCTTCCAGGACTATTTTACAGCAATTTTCAGAACTTTTATTAAAATTACCAGAACCCCGGACCCGAACCCGGACTTTTTTTGAAAAGTCTGGGTTCGGGTCCGGTTCCCGGACACCCCAAAGTTTGACACGGACCCAAACTTTACAGTCCGGGTTTGCTCAACTCTAGTAATGATGCCATGGCAGAGATGTGTCATGTATTTCATGTGTAGCTTCCAGATACTTCTGTTTCTCTTGGATGGATGGGATTCTTCTGATTCAATCATTCTAATTTACGTTTATAGAAAGGCCTCCTAGTAACTTGAATCCAACTTTATAATTTTTTTTGTATTTTATTAAGCAACCTTTAATTTCAGAACTCTTATAACTGTATATGATAATATGTGTTTTTATGTCTTCCATGGAAAGCTGCACAAATATGTGAAACATATTCACCACCAGAACCCACACGGTGGTGAGATCTACTTTAATGAGAGAAGAGAAGTTCCATCCGATCTTATTTTACAAAACTGGCTTCTTGTTAATGACTCACATTATTTATTAAGAACAATTTCCATTATTGAAGGCCCAGATTACATCCCTGAAACATTTATCAATATGAGTGACCCCGGCTACTGGAAGAAAGGCAAAGTAAGATATCACTGGAATGTTTATTTTTTATATCATTTGCTGAGGATGTTCATATTTTGGATTTATAAGGATATTCTAGGCTTATTTCAAGATATACCAGCCAATGGAACAGGTACATCCGAGCTCCTACCTCCTGGGTAATGCCTGGTGAGCCTCAAGAACACGGCACTCAGCCTGGGAAGTCTCTGCAAACCTCCATGTACAACCCATGCAAAAAAAGTGAGAAAGGCTGGCGCCATGGAAGTCACTAAAACATAGTTTTATTAATGTAGATTAGCAACAGTCAAAAGCCAATGCGTTTCGGCCATCAGACCTTACTCATGATTAAGGCCTGATGGCTGAAATGTGTTATGAAGGAAAGGATTCGGCGTTGATCATAAATTGATGGACACAAAGAAGAAAGTTGGACTCCCGGCGAACACTTTGATGCCCTGGTTGATCTCCAGGGTAGGAGCCACAGTCAATATGGGAAAATGGAAAACCAAAAGGCGCTTGTGTGCAGTAATGAATACAGTCAGATCCTTAACCACTTCAGCCCCGGAAGGATTTTCCCCTTTAGGACCAGAGCACTTTTTGCGATTCGGCACTGCATCGATTTAGCTGACAATTGCGCGGTCGTGCAACATTGTACCCAAACAAAATGTGTGTTCTTTTTTTCCCACAAATAGAGCTTTCTTTTGGTGGTATTTGATCCCCTCTGCGTCATTTCTGATCGCCGCTATAAACAAAAAAGAGCGACAATTTTGCAAAAAAAAACCCATATTTTCTTAATTTTGCTAAAATACAAATCCAAAAAAAAAAATAAAAAACATTTTTTTCATTGGTTTTGGCAGATTTATATTCTTCCTCATATTCTTGGCAAAAAAAAAAAATCGCAATTGGCGTTTATTGATTGGTTTGCGCAAAAGTTGCCGCGTTAATGGATGATGAGAATTAATTTCTGGGGTTTTTATTTTATTTTTTTATTGTTTTTCTAGTAATGGCATGACCTGACATTTTTAGCAGTGCTGCAATATTGCGGCGGACATGTCGGACCATTTTGGCATTTTTTTTGGGACCATTGGCATTTATACAGCGCTAGGTGCTATAAAAATGCACTGATTACTGTGTAAATGTCATTGGCAGTGAAGGGGTTAACCTGCAGGGGGAGATCTAGGGGTTAACTGTGTTCCCTGGGCATGCTCTAACTGTGGGGGAACAAAGAGGCACAGAGGGGCGCACTGGCCTAGCGCATTATCCTTGATAATGTAGTTTAATAAAAGCATAAAAACATACTCACAAACATCTTGATGCAAATCGCAAAAAACAGTAAAGCAAAGGGTTCAACCGTCAACTATCTGCTAGAGGCTCTGAAGAAGAGGCTACGGCCTTGAAACGCGTTAGCCATTCCATCCGGGCCACTAGTCGGAGATAGTTGACGGTGGAACCCTTTGCTTTACTGTTTTTTGCGATTTGCATCAAGATGTTTGTGAGTATGTTTTTATGCTTTTATTAAACTACATTATCAAGGATAATGCGCTAGGCCAGTGCGCCCCTCTGTGCCTCTTTGTTTTTTCAGTTTTGGGACGAACCCAGTCCATCAGGTGGCAGCAGGCCAGCAAGTTATCCTATGTTGACTACATTGGTCATCCCCCTTTCTCACCATACAGAGAAGATTTTCCCCTGAAGCGCGGAGAAATAATACTTGGTTTTCTAACTGTGGGGGGGCTGGGCTACCATGGGCATAAGAGATCTAACTGATCCCAGTGACAGGGATCTGTAGATCTCCTATGCCCGCCCTGACAGTGTTTACATCGGCGGTTCCCCGCTCTTTGCCTCCGGCGGCTCATCGCGGCTCGCCGGCGGATATCGGGTCCGCCCGAGCCGCGGGCACACTCCTCCGGAGTACGGTGGGTGTGCCCCATAGCTGCCACTCCGCAAATCGCCATTTATTTATGGCGATTCGCAGGACACATCGACACTGCCGGCGTAAATATACGGTAGGCAGTGTGGAAGTGGTTAAGCCGTAATAAGAGAAGAAGCAGCAATGTTGACTATATTATTGGCATAATAAAAACAGGACCAGCCTGGGTCTCAATTCATTAAACATTACAGGTTATTGAGTCACTTACATAAAAGTCATGGCAGACTTGTGGTGAGCTCCCCGGTCTCCCTACAAGTATGGCATTACTTTTATGTAAGTGACTCAATAAACTGTAACTTTTAACCAGTTGCCGACTGCCCATCATGGACTGATGGCGGCAACTTGGCTTGATATCGCAAACCACCGGCACATGGCGGCGGCTGCAACATCACGGATCGTGAGCGCACACTGCCGGACATCATCCCAGAACAATGGGGCATCCCGCCCGCAGTCATTTGTCTATACAGTGGGCGTAGTTACACAACACAGCAATAACAAGGAACAAACACTGCCTCAAGAACAGATCAGGTCAGCAACAAGTGAATGTTGTGCTTTGGACATCCTTAAAAACTTAAAGCGGTCGTATCCTCTCCCAAAACTTTTTTCTTAGCACATTTTATTCATGTAATAGGGTATTATAGTGTGAACTAGTGCAATGAGAGTACTGTAAAATGTTTCTTACTTTGTGTAAAGTTCTTTTTTCATCGTTCCTGACTCCTTGGTGAAAAGATGCAGGTAGGAGCGCTGACATAAAGCACAATGTAATGCTATTGCTGGGACACTTTGAATGAAAAAAACTTGTGAGAATGGCGATGCAACCGCTTTGGGGACTGAACCTCTTTTTGAAATTCAGTGTTTACAAGTTAAAATTTCATAGAACCCCAAACATTATATATTTTTTTCTAACACCCTAGAGAATATTTATAATAATCATTGCAATACTTTGTTACAACGTATTTGCGCAGCGGTCTTACAAGCGCATTTGTTTTTGGAAAAAATGCACTTTTTTGATTTAAAAAATAAGACAGCAATAAATTTAGGCCAATTTTTTTCCCATATTGTAAAAGATAATGTGACGTCGAGTAAATTGATACTCAACATGTCATGCTTCAAAATTGCACCCGCTCGTGGAATGGCGACAAACTTTGGCACTTAAAAATCTCCATTGGCCACGTTTATAAATTTCTAAAGGTTACCAGTTTTGAGTTACAGAGGAGGTCTTTTTCTAGAATTATTGCTCTCGCTCTAATGATCGTGGCGATATCTCACATGTGTGGTTTGAACACTGTTTTCATGGGTGGGACTTACGTATGCCTTTGCTTCTGCACGTGAGCTCGTCGGGACGGGGCACTTTTTTTATTATTATTTATTTTACTTTTTATTTCTACACTGTCCTTTTAAAAAAAAATGGGTCACTTTTATTCCTATTACAAGGAATGTTTCCTTCATGACAGGACCTCTTAAATATGAGATCTGGGGTCAAAAATACTTCAGATCTCATATTTACACTAAAATAAAAAAAAATGTCATTTGAAAAAAAAAAAAAATCTCCTTTAAGAACTATGGGCGAAAGCATCTCCCCTTGTTGCTTTAGGGGTTGTTCAGACCACGGTACAATCCTAAATACATTCTGGGAATGTAAATTACTAAAACCAATATGGGCCTCAGTCAACCGTATTATAGATAAACTGGCTGGTAAACATATTACTTTGACGCCACAATGTTGCCTTTTATTCAGTAGATTTTCTGATCTTGACAAATTTCAGAACAATTTAGCGCATACTCTATGTAGCGCCACACATTGGATGATCGCATACAATTGGAAATCATCCACACTCATTTGGCAACAAATCATACATAGAATGTCCATTATTTAATCTACAGAAAATATTCATCACACCCTGAAAGACTCTATACATATCTTTAATAGTAAATGACATCAATGGGATCCTCTTAGTATGTAATCTGTTAAACAGTCATTTTGATTTGTATGCTGCATTAATTCAATCCTTATATCTTATAGAAGTCTATATTACCATCTTACTTGTTCCCTTGTAACAGAAATCATGTTATATGCACTTTTGATTTTGTATACAACCTTCCAATAAAAACGTTTGTAAACAAAAAGAACTATGGGCGAAAGTGACGTTTGATGTCACTTCCGCCCTGCAATGCTATGGAGAAGACTTGTGCATGGCCGAAAAAATTTGTTTGCTTCCCTTTTACGTCCCTTTTTTTGGAAATTCGGCAATTTGAAAAATTCAGAAATCGGGAATTCGGCAATTCAAAAAAAGCCGAAATTTGAAAATTCAGAAATTCAGAAGTAAAAATTATTCAGAAATTCGGAAGTTGGAAATTCGAAAATAAGAAAAATAATAAAGGAAGAAAAAAAAGCTAATGTGCAAATGGAAAGGAAAGCGGCATACGCTGCATTAGACCATATAATGCTGAGTGAAAATACAAAAGTAAAAGTGTAGCGCTAGAACAAAAATATCATATGTGTAACTACCCAAGTGATAAAGTGCAATAATATCGTAGAAAATTGTCCTCTATTTAGAGTTCATAATCATATAAAGCTCGAAAAGCTCAAACAGTATCCAAAAGTGGAAATAGTGTTAGGATCCGCTATACTGTAACAGAAAAGTCTCTGTTTCCGGTGTATATCTTTCAGAAGTATGAAGAAAAGGTGCAACTGTAAACTCAATCCCATGCATCAAAAGCAAATTCATCCCAAACAGCAAGACATATTAGTAGAAAAGGTGGACCCTTACCAGAACAGTCAGACCCTCTCAGTCATACAACTGGGGGATCACCCAGGCTTGTGTGGTTCTCCCACCGCAGGGGTCAGCTTACACTCTCCTCCAGTTGCTCTAGGTAGGTGGCATCGCCTTCCTGGAGCCCGGTTGATAGGACGGGTAGGTCCAATCTCCTCCATCTGCACCCTTAGGTGGACTTGTTCTTAGATGCTCCAAGGGTGAATATGTAGAGAAAAAAGGGGGGTGCTCCACTTGGTGTAATAAAATCACCACTTTTATTGTGGGTACATTTGTAAAGCAGTAAAAAATGACTGCAATGGGTGCCCGGTCCTCACCCGACGTGTTTCGCCTGCTTTAGACATCGTCTGGGGCGTGGGGACTGCGCACCCTCACCGCAGTATATATAGACATTTCAGATATCCCCCTGAAAATTATCAATTAATGGAAAAACAGGAAGTGGCTCCTGGGACTTCCGCCCTCATGGGGCCAGCATGCCCTTCAAGCCTCTTTTTGGATAGCAGGTCTTAATGACACACCCCCTTATTCCCGTCACTTCCCTTATCCCTTACTCCTAAGGGGGGGAGAGGTGAGTAACCCAGGAGTATAAACCACATATTTACTTGGAAACACATATGTGGCATCAATCCTAGACCACTCAAGCCCCTACAATAATAGGTAAACAATATAGGATGAGCAGGGGCACTATCATTCCATTCTATTCCAAATCAATGGTAGGTGAGAAAGGATAGCCATGGAATAATGGACCAATTTATACCAAATCAATAGTGAGCAGGGAATGGTGGATAGGGGGTGGCGGTCAATCCCCTCCAGGGGATAGGCCCTAAAAATAGGGTCACTCCTCATGGAGAAGGAGGACCACAACCCCTCCAAACCACTTACCTAAGATGTAAAGACCAAACTAATATTGGAGTGGGATATCATGCCCTATTGATAAAGGCATTGATGTCTCAGTCTACGTTGATACCATGCGGGTGATACGATCGGAGCTCGTAGATCCAGTAATTATCAGGTTTTGAGACTCCTCTGACTTTAGAACCCCCTCTCCATGGTGGAGTATACCTATCTATGGCCAGAAAAAGGGTACCTGTGGGGTCCCTATGGTGATATCGAGCATAGTGTTTGATCACACTATATTTTTTGGTCCCCCCTATTATGTTTGCAATGTGTTCCCCCACCCTTTGGGAGAAGGTCAGTGTGGTCCTCCCCACATAATGTTTCCCACATGGGCAAGTTAGAAGGTAAACCATGTTAGTGGTGGCACAGGTCAGAATACTGGCAATTTGTAACTTTAGAAGAAAAAGTCAGAGCCTTATTCCGACCTTACTGGTGTTTACCCCACAAACCCTACACTTTTTACATAGAAAGAACCCTTTGAGGTTCTGTAAAAAGGTGTAAAAAGGTGGGCCTACTAGAAGGGTTGATGATGGTTTGGGCAACCTTCATCTGAAGAGGTTGCGCACCTCTATAGATAATGTCAGCCCTCTCCAGCAACACTGGGCGCAGGACATTATCATTTTTCAATATGGCCCAGTGCCTGCGGAGGATCTGGGCAATCTGCCTACGTTGCCTGGAGAAAGATGTAAAGAAGGACCATTTCGGGTCCTTCCTTGGTTGTTTATCTCTCCGGTCCAATAGGGCATCCCTATCAAGCCTTCTAACCTCGGAAATGTTCATGTCAAGGTCTCCTGATAGATAACCTTTGTCAACAAACCTTTCCCTCAGCTGTCTGGACTGTACATCATAATCTTTAATATTGGTACAGGTTCAGCATGCAGCCAGTTCCTATGATGGCTACTGTATATGGGGATAAAGGAATTTCTATCCGTGGGTTTAAAAAATGTGCTCATAATTATTTTGTTGTTAACCACTTGAATGTTC
>BLSH010029879.1:0-20227 GCA_018402905.1 Glandirana rugosa
CTTCCCGGAGTGGGCCATAGTTCAAAGATCGGATTTAAATCAGAGCCCAAGAACACCCGGATAGATAAACAAAATGATGTATACCTTACCCGGGGGTCCAAAAGGGATGATTATCCGATCTCAGTGGGACCTCCACTTGTTAGGAACTGCTATGATAACCCTCGGCTATCATCTCTCTGTCAGTCTGCCTTAAGCTTGGACGCCCAAGGAGAGCCGTCTTCACCCCCAATGATCACAAGCGAATACAAAGCATGGTGAAAAACAGACTCTAATTTTACTGGCATGGTGGGTGGGTTTTATACACTTTTAGACAAAGAAATACATAATTCATACAAGGGAGGGGATGTGTAATTACGTGTCTTAAAGAAAAAAGAATAGTTGTCTTGTATAGCAGTTATTAATATTTTCTAAAACCAGGTGTCCTTTGTTACAAAATACAAAGGGTACACTAACTGCAAAAATTATCCGCTTTCTCATGTACTAGCAACTTTTTATCTGGACAAAATGTTCTCCCCCCAAGGTCCATTCTTCTACACACCAGCCAGAGAAAGGAATGTGGCATGTAGAGGAACAAAGCCCTGCCGAGATGAACAGAAAACATTGTCAGCATAAACTTCTTAAAGTAACATTTACCCTAACAAGATGGAGTAACTAAGGATAATAGGTTTTCTATCATCTACAACCAGGTAGGGGCCCTGTATGAAGCAGACAAGCAGATGGAGGGAGGTGGGGAAGGAGGGGGGGGAGAGTACCTAGGACTGAATCCGAGGAAGGGGCTGGGCTCTATTCCTTGAGCTGCTGTGGAAGTACTGACTGTCTGGCGTTGTATTGGAGTGTCTCCTGTGTCTTTGTTCTGGACTGAGTCTTTGGAGCCCTGGACTGGAGTTTCCTCTTGTGGGGAGGATGGTGCTTCCGCTTGCTGGAGGAGCTGTTGGAGATCATTGATGTAAAACTGTCTTTGAGGAGCGGGTCTACAAGGTTATCGGGGCGGTGCCGTCTAGTGGTGATCGTCAACAGTCTTCGGGTTCCTCAAGCTGACAGATGTAGGGTGCTCTGTTATAATTGGAAACGTTAGAGAGCCAGTTAGCAAACATGGTACCATCTTGGTTTGCAGGTGTGATGTGTCGTCTGCCGTTGCGATCTCCTTTCCTCTCCCTCCGTAGAGGGAGGCGTTGTTTAAAAAAGCCAGTTCTGAGCTAACTGGGACAGAAGTCAGGGCATTCATGGTCGTGCTGCTTGAAGTCCTCAAGGGAGAAGTGACGTTTTGTTGCTATGTTGATCAAGGTAATGTGTTCCGTTTGCATTGTTCTGATGTCTCTTCAGGTGGGGTGGAGGTATTGTCGATTGACTTTGGCAGATGTCCTCGTCATGATGCCTGTGGGCTACACAGCGGTTTAAACTTTCTGTATCAAGAGAGCGCTTTAGGTTATAGTCACTAGGTAGAAAACATAAGTTGAAAGTATAATAATGGTTGGGCTCTTCCTGTAAAATGTAAGCAACTGGCTTAAGAACTACAGGAGGGCCTTAACTGCAGGCAATGTGTAGCCTAGGAGTTTGTCTTCCTCCGCAGGGAGGATGGGGAGGCTCCCGGTTCGCGATCTGTGATGTCGTCCGGACCTCGTTGGGCGGAAGGAGAGGGAGATCTGTGTCGTCTTTGTCTGTGACGGCGGGCGCGCGGCGTTTGCCCTGTGGAAGGGGGTATCCAGGGTTCTGGTTTAAAGAAGGACCCATACCATTCCGGGACTGGGACTCTAGGGATCCCTAGCGTGTCACAGAATTCAGGCAAGTCAGCTGGGATGCGAAGTGATGCCGTTCTGTTACCTGAGGTTGCTTGCAGGCAGAATGGGAACTTCCATCTGTAGACAATGCGTCTTTCCCTCAGGGTCTGCAGCAGGGGTCTAAGTTCTCTTCTATGTTGTAGCATGATGGCCGACAGATCTTGGAAGATTTGTATGGGAGACCCTTCATGTTGCAGTTGTCCTTGGTTTCGTGCTTGCCTGAGAATGTCCTCCTTCATGGTGAAGTTTACTAGGCAGCAGATGATGTCCCTTGGAGGGTCTGTGTCTCTGCCTCTGGGTCTCAGGGCTCTGTGGCAGCGTTCCATGTCTACAGGAGTGTCAGGAGGTCTGCCTAGTAGGGTATTGCAGATCGCCCATACTGTTTGTTGTAACTGTGGCCCCTCAACCGCCTCCGGGATGCCCCTGAAACGCAGGTTGTGTCTGCGGCCCCTGTTATCTATATCCTCTAAATGGCGATGCATGTCAAACAGATGTTGAGCTTGTCTGTCCACCACTGTGTGTACCTGCTGTAATGCTGATCCGTTAATGGCTGCTGCTGCTTCCACCTGCTCCACTCTGTGTGCAATGCCTCTGATATCAGCCTGTAGGTCCGAGATTGCCGCTGCCAGTGTGCTCTTTATGTCCTGTGCTACAGCTTGTAGGTCTGCCAGGCTAAGGAATGTGGAGGTTGCTGAGGCTGGCGGCGGCGTCTGTATGTCGCTGTATCGCCGCTCTGGATGCATCCGTCGGCCGTCATTAAAATCTAGGCCGCGGTCTGGCGGCTGCGTGCAGGCCTGAGATCCCTGAGGCTGTGTGCGGAGGAGAGCCGGGATGTTTTGGTTCAGTTGAGTCGCCTCCGCTGGCTCCTGAGTGTTTCTCCCCGCCATCTCTGTGTTCTGGCAGCGTTGGTCCGCTTATTGAGGCTTAAACAGACTGCCTGGGCGACGGAGCTCCTTCACCAAGCTGCCGTCATGCTCCGGTGCCAGGCCACGCCCCAAATCCATCCCTCTTAGCAAAGCTTAAAGTTAAAGCACACTTGTGGGTCGCCTAGTTGTCTCGATACCCATACTGGTTTTGTGAGGGAAGGGCAAGAACCAGAGCTAATGTTGAAACTATAACTAATATTAGTGTCTTCGTGTGGCCTTTGCTAGTTTTTTTTTTCAAATTTCATCATGCCAATATGAACATCATATATATATATATATATATATATATATATATATATATATATATATATATATATCATGTACTGCTGCTACTGCCGGGGTATTAAGGCTCGGTGGAGATTTAGAGCATACTCAGCAGATGGTCCTATTTGCTGTTTTAGTTGGAGGTGCATTTTAAACAACAAGTTGGGATGTTTTTATCATTACCTGTGCTAAAATACACTAAGCTAAGAATATAAATAAAAAGATATTCTTCATTCTTTGATGTGGTTGAGCAGCTTCTTGCAGTGGCTGGCGTGGATCCAGTTGTCTCGTCCCTCAAGCTTTAGGGAGGTTGGTGTTGTCAGCTGAACCTGATATGGCCCATGTCATCCTACTAGGCCACAAACTTGGTTAGATATAGAGAGGTTAGTATTGTTAGTTTGAAAATTGTCATTCTCACCACCATTATCCCCCCCTTTTCTTCCTGATTACAATGAGGAAGAAGAGACGCAGGGTTTAGAATGGCAGAAAAAAAAAAAATAATGGCCACTGAAATTCCCACTTTGATCTAATGAAACAAAAATGTAATTTTCCTAATTTCCAGCTCCCTTGCTGCCTCCTCTCAGGCTCACCATCAGGACTGCTCCAGAACCTCTGGAACTATCTACCCCAGTATGTCTAGCCAGGCCCTACCCTTTTCACCACTAGGTGATCTTCGAAAATTAATTTACTCAGGGACAGATACACAGAAGACACATTAGCCACATAAAAAACAGGAATCCCTAGGAGCAGATAGAGATGCACGGTGACACTGGGCAGGAAGCAGGTGTAAAATACTCTTGGAGACACACAGATAGCCTGCTAGGGACATTAACATGCCTTAGCCTGGGGCGATGAGCTAGATTTGAAAAGAAAGGGATGGCTGGGCGTGTAATTGAATTACCAGCGGCAGGGTTAACTAGACTTAAACACAACTCCTGTGGACTACTTGCAAGTTAAAGTTCCACTTTGACCAAAATAGGAATATTACAACTTGTACATTTCCTAAAACCAACAACAAAACTCTGTAACTCTTAGTTTCACGTTCCTACAAAAATACAACTTTAGTGGACAGCTCCAAAGTATTATTACATACAAACAATGAGAATAAGACATAAGACAAACATTTAGATACAAATGCAAGGGAGCTATTCCATAGTTACCATGCTACTTAAAAAGAAAAAACTAAGCAAAACAAAGACGAAAACCAAGATGGAGTAAAACAATGTTCTTTCCAGGGGGCTAAAACAATACTGTCACGTACCTTGTGGTCGAGTCTGACTTGTGCAGGGGACAACCTCTCTTACAGCCCTGGTTTGAGAATCCCTGGTAGTGTAGACAGGGAGTTCTGGAGCACAAGGGGGCACAAGGGTGGTAGCTGAG
Organism: Glandirana rugosa; assembly: GCA_018402905.1. NCBI lineage: Eukaryota > Metazoa > Chordata > Amphibia > Anura > Ranidae > Glandirana > Glandirana rugosa. Next base: position 4,349 of record BLSH010029879.1, read on the forward strand.
GGTCCCCTGGAACTCATGCAGACAGAAGAATGGTGATGTGGGCCGGGTCGGTAACAGGCTGGCAGTGCGGTACAAAAGGCAGGCGGATGGTGAGGTGCAGGCAGGGTCGGCAACGTGCAGGCAGCAGAGGTACAGAGGAGCAGGCAAAGAGTAGTCATAGAGAGGCCGGGGTCAGGTTAGGCAGAAAGCAAACAAAGTCCAAAGAAAGCCAGGGTCACAGATACAGGAAGTCTTTCAGAGTAAACGCTGGGTCACAGGCGCACGCACATGCGCACAGCCATTCTCACAAACTCACTAAAAAACACGCACAGGCACGCGCACACATTATGCGCGCCCGCTCATGGTCATTCCAATGGCCACGGATGGTTCCTGACAGATATATTCCACAATGACCAGAAAATCATGTACCACACATCCAATCCTTCCCCTGCTTCCCTTACTGGATCACTAGGTACGGCCCCTCTGGCCAGATATACATAATGCGTTTCACTGAAACTGCCTCCTGTATACCCTGCTGGTTCACCATAATAGATCTCTGAAGCCACAGCAACGTCTTTGCTGCCTGGAGCCTGGTCCTAATTCAGTAATGAACTTCTCCCACCTCCAGACATCAAAGTAACCTTCCAACGGGATACACCATCTAGTACCCTTGGACCAGTTATTCCACTTTTTGAGGGGTCACATGGCCGGAGCCCCAAACACAGACTTCTTGTACCGCAAAGCTGTTTGCTAGATTGAGAGGCCCCACTTCCCTCATCGAACATGGAAGGTCCATTGCCCATGACAATTCGAATCGGTTTTTGCACCAAGTTTAAGAGCAACACTGCTGAGTGCCTTCTTTAACAGTGCTAACTTGCTTCCGACTTTGATTAGTATACACAGCTTCCCAGCCGGTCCGCTAGAAACCTCAACCTGGTGGATTTGTACGACTATACAGTTCAGTGACTACCACTCGCTCCCCACCCCCGGTACTGACACGGTTACACGTGGGGCGGGTTTCAGAATCTGCTCCTCACACGTCAAACGCTGAAACAAGCGCGTCGCTTTCTCCCATTTCACGTAGACCGGCCCAAAGTACACACGTTCGTTTTCACCTAACCTGTGCAGCCAAGCAACCCCGAAAGTACAATGAAATCCTCACTATATAAACCTTGGCTTCAGTCTATTCCTTGATGTTATAATAAAAAATAGAGATGCCGGTTACTGATTACACACTGGAAAGTCTCTACCTAAAATTCACACTACAGTATAGAACACACTGTCTCTATAGCGCTAACTGCAACTTAGCACAAAACAAACCTGATTTTAAACAAAACTGAATCCAATACAAGAATGGATCAGTTATACTCCACACTGTAGTCTATCATTGAAAAACGATGGTTATACAACAAAAATGGGACAGAACGCTATGAAAGAGCTGCTTAAATTAAAATGCCTACATAAAAAACTGGAAAAGTTAGAAAAACAAAACAGCTATATCCAAAAACAAAGATGAAACACGAAAAACAGATGAACTGTATAAACATGCTAAATCTGAACAAAAATATAAACAAGTGTGTCATTGGTTGTAATTTTGTATTGAGCTCATGTCATAGCGTTACAGACGCTCCTGAATCGCACTGCTCACCTGGTTTCCGGCACAACCTGTGTTGCAGGCCGCTCCTGCTGATGCTCAAATCTCTGTGCAGGCACCCACCTCAAATATTACCTCTATAAGGGGTATGTCTGGTTCCGCACTGCATTGCAGAGGGTTTCTGAACCAGATTGGGATATACTTTGAGATACTGCCCCACTGACAGAAGCAAAGTAGGCTTTGTGATTTCTTTGGTTTCTGACAGAGCCTTTACCTGGGCAAACCCTCTATGGGAGATGCAAAAAACTGTTGTCCAGAGTTACCCAGAGTTTGTGGCCTCTTTTAAAAGGGTATTTGACAATCCCACACGCTCCACTACTGCTACCAAAAGCCTCATGTCCATCAAGCAAGGTAGGAGAACAGTTGCTGATTACGCCATTGAATTCCGTACTCTGGCAGAGAGACGTTCCTTTAAGGAGCATCTGCGGAAGCCTCCTGTACATTTGGCTTGTGCCTTTATTGTGGCCAGGCAGATCACTTTCTGAAGTCTCGTCCTACCCTTCTGGGAAACACCTGCACCTGAGGTCCTGAAGGTAACAGACCTTAGGTTGCGTTGCTATGTCCCCAGTTATCCAGAAGGATAAGCCACTGGTTCTTGTTACCCTTTTCTGTCATCCATCGAGATACAGGCTCTAATAGACTCTGAGGTTGCAGGCCTGTTCATAGATAGTGCCTTTGTGTCCAAGCACTCGATTCCGCTGCAGCTTCGGACTGCTCCATTGACCATGGCCGTAGGGGCTCTTCACCATGAGATAATCCAATTCCAAGTCATTTCCTCTCCTCATTTTAGTGGTTATTGGTTATCCTTGGTTACAGAGGCACAAACCCTCTTTTGATTGGCTCTGTGCTGAGGTTCTTTCCTGGTTGCCACAATGCAGTAAGACATGTTTTCAGAAAGTGGCTAAGGTCTTGTATACCTCTTCACTTTCCTCCATGCAGGAGGAATACCGCAAATTTAGCAAAGTCTTTGATAAAGTTCAAGAGGGTAGTTTGCCTCCACTCTGGTCTTATGATTGCGCAATTGACCTTCAACCTGGGACCATGCCCCTCGAGGCTGGGTTTACCCTTTGCTTGTCTCGGAGGAGAAAGCCATGGAGAAGTATGTCGCAGATGCACTTTCTCGATGGTTCATCCGCAAATCCTCGTCTCCTGCTGGTGCTGGCTTCTTCTTTGTGAAAAAGAAGAGTGGTGAACGGAGACCTTGTATCGATTATAGGGGTCTCAATCACTTCACAATTAACAATGCTTATCCGATTCCTTTGATTACGGACTTATTTGACTGCCTCAAGGGGAGCAACGGTTTTCACGAAGCTTGATCTGAGGGGGGCATACAATCTTGTGAGGATCAAGGAGGGTGATGAGTGGAAAACTGCACTTAATACCAGGACAGGCCATTACGAATACCTACTAATGCTGTTTGGTTTTTGCAATGCTCCAGCGTTTTTTCAGGAATTCATCAATGATATCCTCAGAGATATGTTGCAGTGTGGTGGTTTATCTCGACGATATCCTCATATATTCCAAGTCCCTAGAGGCCCCAACACAGATGTCGGCCGTGTGCTTCAGAGGCTGAGAGATAATAACCTGTATTGTAAATTGGAGAAGTGCGAGTTCCATCGTGAACAGGTTAAATTCCAGGGTTATGTTATGTTCCATTGCTGGTTTTTCGATGAACCCAGGGAAGCTATCTGCAGTTCTACAGTGGCCCTGACCCATGGGTTTACATCCACTACAATGTTTTCTTGGCTGTGCCAATTATTATCAGAAGTTTATTCAAAACTTCTCGTCTCTGGTCAAGATCCAGACTGATATGACCAAAAAAAATGGTAACCCACAGAATTGCTCTCTGGAGTCCATTAAGCCCTTTGAAAGTCTCAAGGATGCCTTTGGTTCTGTGTTGGCACATCCGGAACCTACGTTACCCTTCATCCTTGAAGTTGATGCATCAGAGACTGGAGTTGGTGCCCTTCTGTCCCAATGTCCCACCTCCGAGAGCACTTTGCATCCTTGTTGATACTTTTCCAAGAAGTTGTCTCCTGTAGAATGTAATTACGAGATTGGGGACAGAGAGATGTTAGCGATCATTTTAGCCCTAAAAAACGGAGGCATCTCCTCAAGGGTACCACTATTCCGGTTCTCATTTTCACTGACCAAAAGAATCTCACATTGTTGTCTGAGACTAAACGACTCTCTCCCAGGAGGGCACAATGGGCTCTGTTCTTGTCAAGCTTCAATTACATAGTCTCATTCTTACCCGGTACTAAGAATGTAAGGGCTGATGCATTGTTGTGACAGTTTTCCTCTGCTTCCAAGATGGAGTCGGTTCTGGTTCCTGTGAAACCTCCTGATCGTATTCTGGCTACGATTCCTACCAGTCTCACTTAACCTTTGGATGACAAGATCTTTGTTGCTCAGATCCATGCTTCTCCTGAGAAACCTTGTGACCACTGCTTTGTCCCGGAGAGTCTCCGTACTGCTGTGCTCCAGATGTACCATTCTTCCAAGGCTGCTGGTCACCCAGGGAAGAATCAACTCATTTTGGCTATTTCCCAACAGTTCTGGTGGCTTAGTCTCCGCACTGATGTAGCCGCCTTTGTAGCAGCCTGTTCCGTGTGTGCTCAGAACAAAACACCACAACATCTTCCAGTGAGTCTTATACAACCCATACCCAATGGAGAGCGGCATTGGACCCACCTGTCTATGAATTTTATTGTGGTATTACCTAACTCTCAGGGTAACACAGTTATCCTTATGGTGGTTGACCGATTCTCAAAGATGTCACATTCCACTTAAGAAGTTGCCCACGTCCAAGGAACTGGCATCCATTTTTGCTCCAGGGAGATCTTTTGCTTACATGGGCTTCCCAAGGTGATCGTTTCGAACAGGGGGTAGCCAGTTTGTGTCCAGGTTTTGGTGAGCCTTTTGTGCACAGTTGGGAATTCAGCTTTCCTTCTCTTCTGCGTATCACCCGCAGTCTAATGGGGCCGCAGAACGAGCCAACCAGTCCTTGGAACAGTTTTTACTTTGCTATATCTCTGACCACCATAACAACTGATCTGACCTGTTACTTTGGGCAGAGTTTGCTCATAATAGTGCCGTTAATATCACTTCCCGGTTGTCTCCATTTATGGCGAATTATGGTTTCCAACCAGCCATGTTGCCTGTCTCATTTGTTCCTCAAGAATTCCTGAGTTGGAGGAGCATATACGTGGTCTTCGTTCCACTTGGTTACAGGTCCAGGAGTCTTTGTGACATGCCAATGATAGGTACAGATGCCATGCTGACCACAAACACCTACCTGCGCCTTCTTACCAACTTGGGGAGGGGGTCTGGCTGTCTTCTCGCAACCTCAGACTCCGTGTTCCCTCACTGAAGCTGGCACCACGGTTTATTGGGCCTTTTCGTATTCTCCGCAAGATCAGGGGCTTACGTTTTAGACCTGCCTTCTAATATGTGAATTTCTAATGTATTCCATGTCTCCTTATTAAAACCTTTGGTATGCAACTGCTTCACTACCTCTGTACCACATCCTCATCTTGTTCAGGTTGAGAACCAAGAGGAGTATGAAATACAATCTATCATTGACTTCCGTAGGTTCCATGGGTGCATACAGTACCTGGTTCATTGGAAAGAGTACAGTCTGGAGGAGCGTTCTTGGGTCTCATTCTTGGACGTGTATGCTCCTGTCCTCCTCTATGCTTTCCATAGACATTCTCCCCTTAAACCTGGTGCCCCTGAGGAGGGGGTCATTGAGGAGGGGGTACTATCAGGGCTGGGCTCAGCTCTCCCATCTCAGAGCATGCTGCACAGCTGAGGGTTAATTGCTAGTCTCGGCTTCCACTCTGTCTCACCTGATGACCAAGTGCTGCCTTGTTAAGCCAGCTCTACTGCTATATAAACTGTTTGGATCAGATTGCAGATGTCTTCGCCTTGGTCGACATCTCTGGAGAAATCTCTGCTGTGTTTTCCTGTGAAAGACTTTGCCTGTTTGACATTCCCTTCTGATTCCTGCATTCAAGACCCTGCTCAGCTGACTCTCCTCCTGGCTCCTGACCCTGCATGCTGTTTGTTTGACCTTGCTGATCTCTGGACTCCTGTTTCACTGGGTTGCTCTGACTATCCACTCTGGTTACCGAACCCTGGCTATGTTTTGACCAAGTTTACTCCGTTTATGTCATTTTACCTTTTGATTAAAAAGTGTGATTTTACTGCACTTCTGTCTTTGTCAGATTCATGGTTCCTGACAGACCCATAGTGTTGTTCCCAAAGCCAGATGGCACTATAAGCTTTTGTAATGATTACAAAGAGAAGTATGGTATTATTTTTTTTCCCTATTTACATTTACCTAAGTGGATGCAGAATCAGTATGATGCTGCACCTGTCCCTCGGCGCCTCTGCACTAAAAACCGAGTGATCGAACAACGCCAATCACTCAGTTTTCAGAGCTTTGTGAGCAGAGAACTGCAGACTGTCAGTCACAGCTCTCTGCTCATCTCCCTCTGTGCTCACTGGAGTGCCAAGCTGTGGAGGGGCGGAGCGGGCCATCTCAGGCTCTCAGCGGCTCACTGAGAGGCTGAGATGGGTGTCCGTCCAGGCACCTAGCGGATCCAGATTCCGTGGTCCGGATGACATGGTGCCTGAATGGACATCCGTGATGTCAGCAGAGAGCGGCCTTCAGTCCACTCTCTGTTGAAAACAAGTCACAGGGGTGCAAAACAAATTGCACTCCTTTGATCCATAGGAGAAGCCCAGCCAAACGAGCTTTGGCTGGACTTCTCCTTTCAGGAAGTTGAACAGCGTGTCCCAATTTGATGCATACCCAGTGCCTCGAGTCAACGAGCTTGTTGACAGATTGGGAAGTGCCCGATACATAACTACTTTGGATCTGACTAAAGGTTATTGGCAGATACCCCTAACAGAACCTGCAAAAGAGAAGACAGCCTTTTCTACCCCTGAGGGATCATTCCAGTATAAGCTGATGCCTTTTGGTTTGCATGGTGCTCCTACTTCCAGAGAATCATGGACAAGACATTGAGACCAAGAGATCATCAGCCCAACCAAATACCCGGATGCAGCCCAGCCGGGACACCCCCTCTTACTAACAACCATTCTATTAGAGGTGAATGGGGCTCCCACCTGGGTAAACATTTACAAGACCATATTTGAAGAGGACCCTTGAACATAGTTTAAAGTACCGAAATGCTTGTATTTAATTGCATTTAAATGTTGCAACTGCTCAAATGCCTCAGAGTTTGCATGCTTAAACCTTCTGTATTGTTTCAAACTTTCAATAAAATCTTTATGACAAAAAAGACATTGAGACCACATCACCAATACGCAGCCACCTATTTGGATGATGTCGTCATCCACAGCCCAGATTGGGAATCTCATCTTGGGTACATTATTGTGGAGGGCTGATCAAGCCTCAGATCAACAAGGTTGAGGTGGTTCAAAAGTGTCCCCAACCTATAAATAAAAAGCAAGTTTTTGCATTTCTTGGGATCACAGGGTACTACAGGCATTTTATACCCAATGTTGCCACCATTGCAGCCCCACTGACAGATCTGATGGAGGGGACAGGGTCGTCATGATTAAGTGGAATCCGGAAGCAAAGAAGGCATTTCAAATGTTGAAGTAGGCTCTTTGTGCACAATCTGTGCTCGTGACCCCAGATTTCACAAAGGAGTTTATGGTACAGACAGATGCCTCTGATTTGGGACTGGGTGCTGTACTGTCTCAAATCAGAGATGGGGAGGAGCACCCAGTGATCTACCTGAGCAGAAAACTTAACAGACATGAAGGAATGTTTAGCTATCAAATGGGCCTTAGATGCCCTGAAATATTACCTGTTGGGGAGACCATTCAAACTAGTCACTGATCATGCCCCTCTTAAATGGATGTGTGATAACAAGGAGTAAAAAATAGGGTGACAAGGTGGTTTCTGGCCCTTCAAGTTAAGTTAAGTTCCAGTGGAGCATAGAGCTGGGAAACTCCAGAATAATGCAAATGCCCTTTCCCGTGTCTATTGTCTGGTTGAGAAAGTTGCTCAGGCACAGGGGCTTGAACAGAGGAGGGGGATATGCAACATTATGAAAGGAGAGGTGATAAATGGACGTTATGTTTCGCCTCGCATGTGTTCATTTGCAGAGAACTAAGATAGAATCTGGTCCGGGTTTTACCAGCCACCTTGGCAGCGTTAGTTTTGGACCAGATTTTGCGGTCCACTTGTGTCCACCAACAGGTAGTATAAATAAGGAGGACTGGAGCAAAGAATAGGTCTTGGCCTGGGAATCAGGAAGCAATCCCAGAGGGAGAGAGAGCTACTGATGTGATGTCTGCTGTGTGAGAGACCAAAAAAGGTTTGCATTATCTTTGTTTTGTGGGTGACTGGAAGAAACCCTTCACCTGTGAGTTAGTATCCTGAACTGTTTAGTTAGTGCCTGCATGGCGAGGATTTGTTTTCTGTTTTGTTTATTTGATTTTCATGCAACCTTTTAAAAATAAAACTGGCTATAAATCAGATTTTGAGAAAAACCTTCCGTTTGGACTACCCTTTTTTCCAGGGAAGGTGATCCTCATTGAGCTAACCCCCCACAGTATATATATATATATATATATATATATATATATATATATATATATATACAGTATCTCACAAAAGTGAGTAAGTGAGTACACCTCTCACATTTTTGTAAATATTTTATTATATCTTTTCATTGGACAACACTGAAGAAATGACACTTTGCTACAATGTAAAGTAGTGAGTGTACAGCTTATATAACAATGTAAATTAACTGTCCCATCAAAATAACTCAACACACAACCATTAATGTCTAAACCATGGGCAAAGAAAGTGAGTACACCCCTAAGTGAAAATGTCCAAGTTGGGCCCAATTAGTCATTTTCCCTCCCCGGTGTCATGTGACTTGTTAAAGGGTCTCAGGTGTGAATGGGGAGCAGGTGTGTTAAATTTGGTGTTATCGCTCTCACTCTCTCATACTGGTCACTGATAGTTCAACATGGCACCTCATGGCAAATAACTCTCTGAGGATATGAAAAAAAGAATTGTCACTCTACATAAAGATAGCCTAGGCTTTAAGAAGATTTTCAAGACCCTGAAACTAAGCTGCAGCATGGTGGCCAAGACCATACAGCGGTTTAACAGGACAGGCTCCACTCAGAACAGGCCTCGCCATGGTTGACCAAAGAGGTTGAGTGCACATGCTCAGCATCATAACCAGAGGTTGTCTTTGGGAATAGACATATGAGTGCTGCCAGCGTTGCTGCAGATGTTGAAGAGCTGGGGAGTCAGCCTGTCAGTGCTCAGACCATACGCCGCACACTGTATCAAATTGGTATGCATGGCTGTCATCCCAGAAGAAAGCCTCTTCTAAAGATGATGCACAAGAAAGCCTGCAAACAGTTTGCTGAAGACAGGCAGACTAAGGACATGGATTACTGGAACCATGTCCTGTGGTTTGATGAGACCAAGATAAACTTATTTGGTTCAGATGGTGTCAAGCGTGTTTGGCGGCAACCAGGTGAGGAGTACAAAAACAAGTGTATCTTGCCTACAGTCAAGCATGGTAGTGGGAGTGTCATGGTCTGGGGCTGTATGAATGCTGCCAGCACTGGGGAGCTCCAGTTCTTTGAGGGAACCATGAATGCCAACATGTACTGTGACATACTGAAGCAGAGCATGATCCCCTTCCTTCAGAGACTGGGCCGCAGAGCAGTATTCCAACATGATAATGACCCCAAACACACCCCCAAGACGACCACTACATTGCTAAAGAAGCTGGAGGTAAAGGTGATGGACTGGCCAAGCATTTCTCCAGATCTATACCCTATTGAGCATCTGTGGGGTATCCTCAAACAAAACACGGAGGAGCGCAAGGTCTCTAACATCCACCAGCTCTGTGATGTCATCATGGAGGAGTGGAAGAGAACTCCAGTGGCAACCCGTGAAGCTCTGGTGAAGTCCATGCCCAAGAGGGTCACTGGTTCGAATCCCGACCATGACACTACCTGCCTGGAGTTTGCATGTTCTCCCTGTGCCTACGTGGGTTTCCTCCGGGTACTCCGGTTTCCTCCCACACTCCAAAAACATGCTGGTAGGTTAATTGGATCCTGTCTAAATTGTCCCTAGTATGTATGAATGTGAGTTAGGGACCTTAGATTGTAAGCTCCTTGAGGGCAGGGACTGATGTAAATGTACAATGTATATGTAAAGCGCTGCGTAAACTGACGGCGCTATATAAGTACCTGAAATAAATAAATAAATAAATAAGAGGGTTAAGGCAGTGCTGGAAAATAATGGTGGCCACACAAAATATTGACACCTTGGGCACAAATATATACTGTATATATATATATATATATATATATATATATACACATTTCAAATTCTGTCCTGAATACCATACTGAAAAATCTTCCTTAGTCTTATTACCCCCCTTCACAGTTCTTACAATGGAAAATTAATTATTGTTTTTCTATATCTGGGCTGAATTGTTATGGAAAAGTATCTTGAAGATTTGCCAAGTTTTTGTATCAAATATTTAACTGCAACATTTAAAATAATGACTAATTACTGTGTCTTTCTGGAAAAATGTAACTTTTCATATTGTTTGTTTAATGAACAGATGTTCTCGCCTAGTGTGCCAGAGCTTAAGATATAAATGTATAAAACATAGCATAAGTATTCCATATGGCTTGTTAAAATACAGACAGTCCAGTTGTGTTCTTTAACATCTATTCCCCATCCCATTGGAGGTGCCATTTATTGTAATGTAAGTAAACTAGATTAGCTTTAACTCGTTTTAACAAATTGCCCTATTTAAGGAAAGTGTTAGGTTATTTCAATATTTGTAGAATATGGCAGAGTGTGATATGTTCAGATACCTTCACACTCTCTAATACAGCACTACCAAATAATGAATAAATATAGAGACATCTGGTCCACATAAATCCAATCATAAATATCAAAGTAGTAGTTTATAATCAGATGTGTCTAATGAGAAGGCTTATGTACTTTACCAGGAACATGAAGCTCAAAGGAAGGAGAAGTCCTGAAGAAACACACCATTCATAACAGACGGAAAGGCACAGTTTTATTAATGAGACAAGAAGATGTAAATATACCAAAAGAGGATAAATGATCATCTACTAATTCAGTTCACAATTAAATAATGTGGAAATTAAAACACAAAGAGAGTGTCAATTTGAGCATTTTCCTTGTAAATCAACTGCTCAGTGAATCTGCACTTTGGAATGTATCACAAATGTCTGGCCTAAAGGCAATTATATGAGTAGCTTTTGATACTAGTGCCCGATTAACTGTTTTTATGCTCTGGTACTTAGTGATGAGCAAATGTGCCTGGGTTTGATTTGTGGGCCCGGTCATCAAATCCATAGTAAATTTTGGAAACATTGAGCTTTAACCCAAACCCTAATGAAGTAAATAGTGGGATCATTGTGAAAATCAGCTATAGCTTTGTGCAGAGCTAATAGAGAAGGGATTATCAAACAAAGGGCATGGCGAACTAAATACTGCACTGGGGCATATGTACCAATGTAAAAATAAATAAAAATAATATTTCATCCATTGGGAAGAGGGAGGCAACATGGAACAACTCCAATACTTTCAAATACAGACTTGAGAGATACCTTCAAGCTGTATAAGGTGTTACAGAACAACGCATGGTGGCATCACATGATTCAAGTCTGACATATTTAAAAAAGTGTTTTAGTTTTATATTGCTTGACTTTAAGTAAAACCAGTAGTTGCCACTAAACGCATGTCCAAGAGAAAAATGGGTCAGGTGCTCAGCAAAGCATGCTACGTATAATTTAAAAGAGTTTTGAGAGGTTAACCCTTGGAAGACAAGTTTGCGCCTCATCGAAACATCAAAATAAACATTATCACTTTTCAAGTGCTGTGGGTGCCGGTGTTCGGTCAGAATCCACGACCCATCAAATTTTGTAACGGAAGTGACTTTCTGTCACCGCCATCTTGGTACACCCCACACTCGTCTGCAGTAAGAATACAGTCAGACAAGCAGACTTTTTACACCCACTGAAAACTTGCATTGCACACTTATATTTACCAGTAGACTGAGCTTATATAGTGAAATGCAGTATTTAGAAGTCCATGACACTGTTTTGATGCTGAATTTGAAAAGCAGCGGCAAGCCTGCTGATCTCACAGGTTTGCTAATCTGACAGAACACCGCTGGTTTTACAATTCAACATCAAAGGAGTCTGACAGATTTCAAAATACTGTATTTCACTATATAAGCTCAGTTTACTGGTAAACATAAGTGTGAAATGCAAGACTTTGGTGGGTGTAAAAAGATGTCCGCTTGCAGCTTTCTAACTGTAGACTTAGTGTGGCCAAGTGTGGGGTAAACCAAGATGACCACGACAGAATGTCACTTCTGTTACCAGATCTGACAGGTCACCTAATTTGACGGAACACTGGCCCTATCTTTTTGAAGGAACTGATTTTAATTGGCAGCAACACCCTAATCTGATTAATTATTTTAACTAGAGATGGGCTGAACCCCCCCCCGGTACAGTTCGCACCAGAACTTTCGAACATCGCACAAGTGTTTGGAGTCAAACAATAAACCCCATTAAAGTCTATAGGACCTGAACTGCAAAAATCAAGTGCCCGTTTTGAAACCTTATATGCAAGTTATTGGGCATACAAAGGGTATGGGAGTCCAGGTACTGCCTGGTGGACAGGTATCAATGCAAAAAAAGTTTTTTAAAAAGATACTTTTTAAATGAGCAGTGGTTTAATGGTGCTTAAAGTGAAACAATAAAAATTTCCTTTAAATTTAGTGACTGGGGGTCCCCTTAGTCTGCCTGTAAAGTGGCACATCTGTACCATGTATGGAACCTGCTGCAGCAAAAATTACATTTATAAAGAAAATAATGACATTTTCCCTGCAAGCTTTCTTTATTTTGTAAACAACAGCTTGGAGAGGCCACAATTTAGTGCACTCAGAACAGAATCAGAGATTTTTTGGATAAATTCTGGTGTCTGTTGTCAAACAGGTGCATAAAACTTGATCCTTGGGTGTTAATTGTGCCCATGAATAGAGTTGAGCGAACACCTGGACGTTCGGGTTCGGAGGGTCCGAACGAACTTTAGGAAAAAGTCCGGGTTCGGCCCCCAACGTTGCCCGAACTTTATCCCGAACCCCATTGAAGTCAATGGGGACCCGAACTTTTAGGCACAAAAATGGCTGTAACATAGTCCTGGCAAGTGCTAGAGGGCCGCAAAAGGAAGTAAAATGGGGGTAAGAGTAGGGCAAGTGCCCTACAAAAAAATGGGGATAGGGAAAACAAATTAAAATCAAATTAAAAAAAAATGGGAAGGAGGGGTGGATGTGGAGTAGGAGCCTAGAGGTTGACTAGGCCATGATCATGGCAGTGTAGGTGGAAGTGGCGGTGGTCGAGGAGGAGGAGGAGGTAGCCAACACAGTTTTTTTTGTTTGTTTACAATTGGGGTAGCCCCCAAAATATTGAGGCCTATTCAAAAAAACAAGTATACGAATGGCTGTGTGAGTCCAGTCTAAATGTTTATTCTGCACAAGGTACAGACAAGTCTTGTGGGATCCATGCCTGATTCATTTTAATAAAGGTTAGCTTGTCCACGTTGGCTGTGGACAGGCGGCTGCCCTTGTCTCTGATAACGCCCCCTGCCGTGCTAAACACACGTTCAGACAATACATTGGCTGCAGGGCAGGCCAGCACCTCCAAGGCATAAACGGCAAGCTCAGGCCATGTGGCCAATTTGGAGACCCAGAAGTTGAATGGGGCAGACCCATCAGTCAGTACGTGTAGGCGTGTGCACACATACTCTTGCACCATGTTGCTGAAATGCTGCCTCCTGCTAAGACATTGTCTATCGGCTGGTGGTGCTGTTTGTTGTGGCGGGCTGCTGACAAAGCTTTGCCACATTTCGGCCATGCTAACCCTGCCTTCTGAGGTGCTGGCGGTGGCACAGCTGCGTTGGTGGCCTCTTCCTCCTCCTCCTCTGCCTTCGCTTGTGCTTCCACTGAGCCCCCGGTATCATTTGGGAATGCCCTCAGCAGCGCCTCTACCAGTGTGCGCTTGTAGTCGCGCATCTTCCTCTCACGCTCCAGTGAGGGAATTAAGGACGGCACATTGTCCTTGTAACGGGGATCCAGCAGGGTGGCCACCCAGTAATCAGAAGAAGTTACAATGTGGGCAACTCGGCTGTTGTTGCGCAGGCACTGCAGCATGTAGTCAGCTATGTGTGCCAGGCTGCCCAGAGGCAAAGACAAGCTGTCCTCTGTGGGAGGTATATCATCTGTGTCCTCTGTATCCCCGCCAGCCACGCTCCAGTGATGCCCACGAGCTGCGTTGGGTGCCATCATGCCTTTGAGCTGCCTTTGGTGTGCTAGGTCCCTGGATGCGGTGGGTAGTAGCAGGCCTACTGTCTAGGGGATGCTCGCTCCGCTTTTGCAACCTGCTTCCTCTTTTGCTGTGCTGGTGCCTCTGTGCGACCACCACCTCTTCCTCCAAACTCCACACGTCACTCGCATGACCCTCATTCCATGTGGGGTCTAGGACCTCGTCATCCTCCACATCATCTTCCACCCACCCTTCACCACTGCCCTCCTTGTCAGTCTGCACACTGAGGCAAGCTGACGCAGTTGCCACCTGTGTTTCATCATCATCAGAGATGTGCTGCGTTGGTGTTTCCATGTCCTCATCCTGCAATAGAAGTGGTTGGGCATCGGTGCACTCAATGTCTTCCACTTCTGGGGCAGCGCTATATGGATGGCCCACGGAAAGCAGACCAGGAGAGTCATCAAAAAGCATAAGAGTCTCTTGCAGGACTTGGGGCTCAGACTGCTTGGCTAATTTACAAGGGGCTGAGGTGAAAGACAGATGGCCATGGGGTTCAGGTGCCAACTCTGAGCTTTCATCAAGGGACCAGGAGGGAGACAATGTGAAGGAACTGGAGGCATTGTCAGCCACCCAATCTACTATCTCCTGTACTTGTTCTGGCCTCACCAATCATTGAGGGGCATTCGGGCCAACCATATACCGGTGAAGGTTCTGTTGGCTACCTGAGGAAGGTGTTTCCCTTGTGCGTGTAGCTGGTACACCTCGACCACGTCCTCTCCTTCCAACAGGAGGTTCACCAACACCACCAACACCAGCAGCACCAGCATCACCAGCAGCACCATGACAATGTCCCTTATTTGCTCTCCTCATTGTGCCTGCAAATGTACTATGTAGCCCTATGTAAGTATTTATTAATACCAATTAATTCTTTTTTTTTTTTTTTTGAAAACACCAACGTAGCCAGACTTTTTATTTTGGTGCAAGAAATGCACCGCTTACACCAACAGCTGGAAGCTCTCCCTTTAGAACTAGGAGATGATTTTTGAACAATAATGTGTCACTTACAGCAACAGCTGCAACCTGGCCCTATAGGAGTAGGTAATGATTTTTGAATAATAATCTGTCCCTCTAAGCAACAGCTGGAAGCTCTCCATTTAGAACTAGGAGATGATTTTTGAACAATAATGTGTCACTTACAGCAACAGCTAGAACCTCTCCCTTTAGAACAAGGAGATGATTTTTGAACAATAATGTGTCACTTACAGCAACAGCTAAAACCTCTCCCTTTAGAACTAGGAGATGATTTTTGAACAATAATGTGTCACTTACAGCAACAGCTAGAATTTCTCCCTTTAGAACTAGGAGATGATTTTTGAACAATAATCTGTCCCTCTAAGCAACAGCTGGAAGCTCTCCCTTTAGAACTAGGAGATGATTTTTGAACAATAATGTGTCACTTACAGCAACAGCTGGAACCTGGCCCTATAGGAGTAGGAAATGATTTTTGAACAATAATCTGGCCCTCTAAGCAACAGCTGGAAGCTCTCCCTTTAGAACTAGGAGATGATTTTTGAACAATAATGTGTCACTTACAGCAACAGCTGGAGCCTGGCCCTATAGGAGTAGGCAATGATTTTTGAACAATAATCTGTCCCTCTAAGCAACAGCTGGAAGCTCTCCTTTTAGAACTAGGAGATGATTTTTGAACAATAATGTGTCACTTACAGCAACAGCTAGAACCTCTCCCTTTAGAACTAGGAGATGATTTTTGAACAACAATGTGTCACTTACAGCAACAGCTGGAAGCTCTCCCTTTAGAACTAGGAGATGATTTTTAAACAATAAATAATCTGTCA
>BLSH010029879.1:36777-75924 GCA_018402905.1 Glandirana rugosa
TTAGGGGTTTAGTTCCTAGGAGCTCTGACTACTAGGTTGGACTAGGCAGACAGATCCCTATCCCCTCTAAACAAATCTCCCCTATCCCTAGACAGACGGATCAGGTTGGATCATCAGTCTCGAGGATCCTTGATTTGGGGATTCGGGCTCCGGCCCTAAAGTTGGGAAAATGTTTTCTCCCCCTCAATTGGTCGATAGTAACGACGGACGCCTGCCTATCGGGCTGGGGAGGGGTCCTGGGTCAGTTCTCTGCCCAGGGTCATTAGTCAGTGCAGGAAGCTTGCCTTCCAATAAATATACTGGAACTGAGAGCGATCAGACTTTGTCTGTCCCGTTGGTCGGAAAGGCTGCGAGGCCTCCCTGTCCGGATTCAGTCAGACAATGCCACGGCGGTGGCATATGTGAACCCAGCCGCGGAGGCGGCTCTGATACTTCGGTGGGCAGAACTTCACGTGCCAGCTCTCTCTGCAATCTACATCCCAGGCGTGGAAAACTGGCAGGCGGACTTTCTCAGCCGCCGGACTCTGGATCAGGGGGAATGGGCCCTACATCCAGAAGTGTTCCGCCAGATTTGCCTCAAGTGGGGCACACCAGAGGTGGACCTCATGGCCTCCAGGTTCAATCACAAGGTACAGACCTTTGTGTGCAGAACAAGAGATCCGTTGGCGGTTGCCTCGGACGCGCTGGTAGCACCCTGGGGTCGGTATCAGCTACTGTACGTCTTTCCTCCTTTAAAGCTTCTACCGCGGGTTTTGCGCAGGATAGAAGCAGAAGGAATCCCGACAATCCTGGTAGCTCCGGATTGGCCTCGGCATCCTTGGTACGTCGACGTGGTGCGGATGGTGTCAGATGTTCCGTGGCGTCTTCCGCTTCGCTGAGACCTACTGTCTCAGGGGCCCATCTTGCACCCTGCTTTACCCTCGCTGGCTTTGACAGCTTGGCTATTGAGTCCCAGGTGTTGAGGGATAGGGGTGTCTCGGACTCCATAATCCCTACTATGATTGAAGCACGTAAAGGTAATTCACGTAAGATTTATCATAGGACCTGGAAGGCCTATATTACCTGGTATGAGGCAGGGGGTTGGAACCCCCACTCTTATATAGTGTCCAGAGTACTGACTTTTTTGCAGCAAGGACTGGACAAGAACCTGGCGTTAAGTATGCTTAAGGGTCAGATTTCGGCCCTGGCGGTTCTTTTTCAACGGCCCTTGGCGTCTCATTCGTTGATCCGTACATTTGTACAGGGGGTACGTCATGTGGCTCCTTGGATACGGTCGCCTCTGGCACCGTGGGATTTGAATCTGGTGCTTTCTGTGCTGCAGAAGCCACCATATGAAAAGATTAGGGACATTCCCTTGCGACTGTTGTCACAGAAAGTGGCTTTTCTGGTGGCTGTCACATCCGCTAGGCGGGTGTCTGAGTTAGCAGCATTATCCTGCAAGTCACCTTACTTGGTCCTTCATAAGGACAAGGCGGTTTTGCAACCTTCCCCTTCGTTTCTTCCGAAGGTGGTTTCTTCTTTTCATTTAAATGAGGATATTGTTCTTCCCTCATTGTGCCCGCACCCGTCGCATCCCTAAGAAGTTGAACTGCATTCTTTGGATGTGGTGAGGGCTTTGCGGGTGTATTTGTTTTTTACAGCTTCTTTTCGGAAGTCTGATTCTTTATTTGTGCTGATGGAAGGGTCGCGCAAAGGCATGGCGGCCTCGTCAGCTACCATTTCTCGTTGGATAAGGAAGACCGTGACTCATGCATATGAGATTCGGGGCAAGGTTCCCCCGTTTCCAGTCATGGCTCATTCCACCGGGGCAGTTAGTACTTCCTGGGCGTTTAGACACCAGGCCTCTGCGTCTCAGGTGTGGAAAGTGGCTACCTGGGCCTCAGGGCACACGTTTACTAAGTTTTACAAAATTGATGTTTCACCATCTTCGGATGCTGCCTTTGGCCGCAAAGTATTACAAGCGGCAGTATAGGCACGATTAGCGCCGCCTGAGAGAGCTTTTTCTGTTGGGTACAGTTGTTATAGTTTGCCCACCCCTCTTGATTGGCACAGCTTTGGGACGTCCCCACGTGTCATAAGAAGGCTGCGTCTGTCAGTCAACGGAAGAGTAAAAGGGATTTTATTATAACTTATCGTAAAATCCTTTTCTCTGAGTTCACTGACAGACGCAGCACCCACCCCTCTGTGTTGAGTTTGTACGGCTTGTTACGAACTGATGTGCTATGCAGAGCAGGGGGATTATATGCTAAGGTGAGGACGGCCCCCTGGGAGGGGCCAACCTATGCTTTTGTTTTGTTTTTGCCTAGTCTACTCCTAGTGATATGAGCATAACCCCACGTGTCATAAGAAGGCTGCGTCTGTCAGTGAACTCAGAGAAAAGGATTTTACGGTAAGTTATAATAAAATCCCTTTCTTTTATGAACGCCTTTTACTTTCAATGGTTTTTATTATTATTATATGTCTACAAGTGCGCAGTTGGTTTTGTAATGGTAACAGCTTAACCGAACAAGAAAAACATTTGTGCAGTAATTGTCGAGAAGATAGCAAAATGTGGTTATCTAGAAGTCAAGGACCCAGTGTAGAAGGGAGCCAACTTTTTGGGGTGGCACCCTTGGGCGCCTATGGGGGCACTAGGTTGGAGGTATGCAAAAGAGATTTTTTTCCAGCGAGCCCTATCTCCACAACCGGGGAATCCCCCACCTACCCCTGTGGGATCTCATCTGTGGGGTAGTGGGACTCGCCGGGTAGAGAAGACATTGTTACAAGGGTCTGGGCCTCGTCTTGTGGCTCCCTCAGAGCCATGAAGCAGTGGTGTGCAGTGGGGGGGCCTCCAGCTTCCCAACTCAGAAAATGTAACTCTCTCCTCCTCAGGGTCAGCATAAAAAACAGCATTTATTGTGAGGATTCCAATAACAAAGAGAAAAAAAAAGAGGGGGGTAAAGTTAAGGGGGAGAAGAAGTAGGAGATCAGAGGGAAGAAGTAACTTTTTTATGAACACTTTTTATGAACACTTTTTTCACAGCTGTAGTGGTTAATTAATTGTTTTAGTGCATGTTAATACAAGCTAACACTTGTCAGTTAAAACATTGTGGGAAACATTAACCACCCTGGCGGTATTCCCGAGTGTGGTTCGGGGTGGAATTTCAGTACCATTAGCGGTAACCCCGAGCCACACTCGGGATTGCATCGCTGGATCCAAGGCAGCGTTACTTACCTTGTCCCCTGGATCCAGCGATGTCCCCCACTGTGTCTGCGGGCTGTGTCCTCCGCCCGATGCCTCTGTGTGCCGGACTCCGTTCCCTGGGGGCAGAGACCGGAGGCAAATTCAAAAAGTGAAACACACAGTATACATATAGTACACTGTGATCTGTAAGATTACATTACTGTATGGAATCGTTTCACATCCCCTTTGTCCTTAGTGGTTTGCCCAGTGCCCTGCATGCACTTTTATATTATATATGTCATTCTTTCTGCCTGGAAACATGAGAATGTCCATGGAAACCAAAAAGTGTTCCTTTATGTCAAAAGTGGTTTTTGATCAGCTAGAAAAAACAATAGTAAATAAGAATCATTTGCAGAATTGAGTGATACTGATTTTTGGGGAAATTTATCATCAGACACTGAAAGTGATGACAGCGACAATTCTGCAAATGAGCAGATTTCAGTGTTTTTGGTTTGATTACATTATTGAATACATTTTATTACTAATACGTTATTATTTTTGATAATTATTTTTAGCTATTATTGTATTATAATTTATGATTTCATGTTTCAAACTTTATCATACCCGGGATGTCTACTAGACTCTTGTTTGGACAGATTTAAGTGAGTTATTCCTAAGAATTACAGGCCTACAATATAAAACGCCAAATTTCCATGCAAAATAATGTACCGCTTTCAGCACCAAATATCTGAAATAATCATACCGCCAGGGAGGTTAAAGCCTCATACTCATGGTTTGATTGCCGTACGACCACGCTTCTGATTTTTGTCAAAAGCGGCTGTCAGTGATTTTGTACAGCGTACTGACGATACGAAATTTTTCATTCGACGAAGGCGAACGTAGTGATGTAGTATGAGCGTATAAAGAGGAAGTTCATTTTTGGTGGTTCATGCTTTGGGCCTCTTCCGCTAATTTCGCTATTAAAAAGATGTGCGCTGCATTTTGTAATTTCAATTGCCGCTTCATGAATGTTAATTGTGAATTAAGATCGGCAGTTTACATGACTAGTGTTGAGCGAACCCAGACTGTAACGTTCGGGTCTGTACCGAACTTTGGGGTGTCCGGGACCCGGACCCAAACCCGGATATTTCAAAAAACGTTTGGGTTCGGGTTCTGGGTTCTGGTAGTTGATCACGCATGTTGAATAGCTGCAGGGCAGCCAATCAACAAGCGTTTCACTGGTTTGCCCTTAGAAGCCATTGCAGCCATGCCTACTAATGGCATGGCTGTGAATGGCCAGTGCATCATGTTTCCCAGCCTCTTTATAAGCTGGAGTCACTTGATGCTGCAGTCACATGCTCTCTGAGACTCTGACTAGTGTAGGGAAAGGAAGCTGCCAGCGTTTTTGTGAGGGACTGATTGCAGACATTTTAACATCTCATCCTGCATCCTGAGATGACTACTACTACTGTTGCTCTGAGGGACAGATTGCAGACCTCAGCCTGCCTTACACAATGATCTGGTTGTGGAGTAATTTGAGATTTCACATACTGCTGCTTTGAGTGACAGATTGCAGATCAAACCCTGCATTACACAATGATCTGACTGCACTAGGTAGAGGCTTCTGCTTAGAGGGACAGATTATTGTTCAAAAATCATCTCCTAGTTCTATAGGGAGAGCTTCCAGCTGTTGCTTAGAGAGACAGATTATTGTTCAAAAATCATCTCCTAGTTCTATAGGGAGAGCTTCCAGCTGTTGCTTAGAGAGACAGATTATTGTTCAAAAATCATCTCCTAGTTCTAAAGGGAGAGGTTCTAGCTGTTGCTGTAAGTGATAGATTATTGTTCAAAAATCATCGGCTACTCCTATAGGGACTGGTTCCAGCTATTGCTTAGACGGACAGATTATTTTTAAAAAATCATCTCCTAGTTCTAAAGGGAGAGGTTCTAGCTGTTGCTGTAAGTGACAGATTATTGTTCAAAAATCATCGGCTACTCCTATAGGGACAGGTTCCAGCTGTTGCTTAGAGGGACAGATTATTTTTCAAAAATTATCTCCTAGTTCTAAAGGGAGAGGTTCTAGCTGTTGCTGTAAGTGACAGATTATTGTTCAAAAATCATTGGCTACTCCTATAGGGACAGGTTCCAGCTGTTGCTTAGAGGGACAGCTTATTTTTCAAAAATCATCTCTTGTTCTAAAGAGAGAGGTTCTAGCTGTTGCTGTAAGTGACAGATTATTGTTCAAAAATCATCGGCTACTCCTATAGGGACAGGTTCCAGCTGTTGCTTAGAGGGACAGATTATTTTTCAAAAATTATCTCCTAGTTCTAAAGGGAGAGGTTCTAGCTGTTGCTGTAAGTGACAGATTATTGTTCAAAAATCATTGGCTACTCCTATAGGGACAGGTTCCAGCTGTTGCTTAGAGGGACAGCTTATTTTTCAAAAATCATCTCTTGTTCTAAAGAGAGAGGTTCTAGCTGTTGCTGTAAGTGACAGATTATTGTTCAAAAATCATTGGCTACTCCTATAGGGCCAGGTTCCAGCTGTTGCTTAGAGGGACAGATTATTTTTCAAAAATCATCTCCTAGTTCTAAAGGGAGAGGTTCTAGCTGTTGCTGTAAGTGACAGATTATTGTTCAAAAATCATCGGCTACTCCTATAGGACCAGGTTCCAGCTTTTGCTTAGAGGGACAGATTATTTTTCAAAAATCATCTCCTAGTTCTAAAGGGAGAGGTTCTAGCTGTTGCTGTAAGTGATAGATTATTGTTCAAAAATCATCGGCTACTCCTATAGGGACAGGTTCCAGCTGTTGCTTAGAGGGACAGATTATTTTTCAAAAAATCATCTCCTAGTTCTAAAGGGAGAGGTTCTAGCTGTTGCTGTAAGTGACAGATTATTGTTCAAAAATCATCGGCTACTCCTATAGGGCCAGGTTCCAGCTGTTGCTGTAAGTGACAGATTATTTTTCAAAAATCATCTCCTAGTTCTAAAGGGAGAGGTTCTAGCTGTTGCTGTAAGTGACAGATTATGTTCAAAAATTATTGGCTACTCCTATAGGGCCAGGTTCCAGCTTTGGCTTAGAGGGACAGATTATTTTTCAAAAATCATCTCCTAGTTCTAAAGGGAGAGGTTCTAGCTGTTGCTGTAAGTGACAGATTATTGTTCAAAAATCATCAGCTACTCCTACAGGGCCAGGTTCCACCTGTTGCATAGAGGGACAGATTATTTTTCAAAAATCATCTCCTAGTTCTAAAGGGAGAGGTTCTAGCTGTTGCTGTAAGTGACAGATTATGTTCAAAAATTATTGGCTACTCCTATAGGGCCAGGTTCCAGCTTTTGCTTAGAGGGACAGATTATTTTTCAAAAATCATCTCCTAGTTCTAAAGGGAGAGGTTCTAGCTGTTGCTGTAAGTGACAGATTATTGTTCAAAAATCATTGGCTACTCCTTTAGGGACAGGTTCCAGCTGTTGCTTAGAGGGACAGATTATTGTTCGAAAATAATCTCCTAGTTCTAAAGGGAGAGGTTCTAGCTGTTGCTGTAAGTGACAGATTATTGTTCAAAAACCATTGGCTACTCCTATAGGGCCAGGTTCCAGCTGTTGCTTAGAGGGACAGATTATTGTTCAAAAATCATCTCCCAGTTCTAAAGGGAGAGGTTCCAGCTGTTGGTGTGAGCTGTGCATTCCTTGCACCAAAATAAAAAGTCCGGCTACGTTGGTTTTTTCAAAAAAAAAAAAAAAGAAGGTATTAATTGGTATTAATAAATACTTACATAGGGCTACATAGTACATTTGCGGGCACAATGAGGAGAGCAAATAAGGGACGTGGTCATGGTGCTGCTGGTGATGCTGGTGCTGCTGGTGTTGGTGGTGTTGGTGAACCTCCTGTTGGAAGGAGAGGACGTGGTCGATGTGTGCCAGCTACACGCACAAGGGAAACACCTTCCTCAGGTAGCCAACAGAACCTTCACCGGTATATGGTAGGCCCGAATGCCCCTCAACGATTGGTGAGGCCAGAACAAGTACAGGCAATAGTAGATTGGGTGGCTGACAATGCCTCCAGTTCCTTCACATTGTCTCCCTCCCGGTCCCTTGATAAAAGCTCAGAGTTGGCACCTGAACCCCATGGCCATCTGTCTTTCACCTCAGCCCCTTGTAAATTAGTCAAGCAGTCTGAGCCCCAAGTCCTGCAAGAGACTCTTATGCTTTTTGATGACTCTCCTGGTGTGCTTTCCGTGGGCCATCCACATAGCGCTGCCCCAGAAGTGGAAGACATTGAGTGCACCGATGCCCAACCACTTCTGTAGCAGGATGAGGACAAGGAAACACCAGCGCAGCACGTCTCTGATGATGACAAAACACAGGTGTCAACTGCTGCAGTACTTGAGGACAGGGTTGAGACCCACTGCACTATGGCAATTTGGCAATTCCACTGATGGTTCCCTACTTACCTCCCCGCAGTCTAGGCAGATGTAAAGAATTCCTATGCATTTATGTTGTCCTTGTGAGTAGATATTTTAAGTGGGTATCTATTTTGGTGTGTGTGTTTGTTCCCACTCCCCGCCTTCCCCTTCCCTGCCTCCTTTTCTTTTCTTTTCTTTTTCCTTTTAAGTTTTGTATGATGTTCTATATAAAGTTACTAACTGGGAATGTATACTTTTGCAATGTGTTTACTGAGTATTTTTTCTAATTTTAGACTAAAATATGTTTTATGTCGGAGTATTCTGAATATCGGGTAGCAAATATCCTTCCCCCCGTAGATCACCATTCTATTCACTGAACATTTATACATTTATTTCCATTTCTAATAATCAAGTGGTCTTTCCCTTATTTCATATACTAGTCTCCCCTTAAAATTTAAGGTGGGATCACACAATTTAGCTTATTAATTAGGCAGCCAGCCTCACATCTCAGTATCATTATGTTTCAAGGCAAGGAATAGGATACTTTAATGAAGGGTTTCCACAAAGAACATAGGTCAAAAGAAACACCACAGTCTGAATTAACCTCACTGTGTTTTCAACTGGGTAAACTGGTGGAAAAAAAGGCCGCCTATTTCTGGCACAAGGAAAGTTTTGGTAGATATATCCAAGAGGATATTAACCCCTTTGGCCTACGCATTCAGGTCTTCCCTCTGCTGGAGGATTTGGATGAGGCATTTAAAATCAAGTGGGAAAATAACCTCCAAATATGCACAAAAAATATGATGCAACTCCTGATGGAGGAGTATCAAAAACGCATTACATATATTGATAAGGAAATTTCCTCCATCTACAATAAATTAGAACCTTTGAAGAATCTGCCTAGCTATAAAGAACAAGAAAATAAGATCAAAAATCTACTAGATCATATTACACACAAAATTTTAGCAACTAAAGAGAAAAAATTCTGGAGGGACAAACGTGCCTTCCAGGACAAAAAAGCCTGTCGTTGACAGCAACAGGGCAATAAGGCTCTGACATAAAAGTTCCAAACTAGGTCAATCACAGATGGAGCAGGGCTCCCTATCATCACTAAATTCCTCATTTTCATCCTCTTCTTTTTCTCAAGGACAGAAACACACCAACAAAACAAAAAAGATGAAACACACACATTCCGGAGAAGACTCAGGAACAATGAAGAAACGCAGCACTGAATCCACACCCATGCAACAATCTTCTATACTATCGTCCTTTCGCACCTTGGGTAAAGGTAACTTACAGGGTGGTTCATCTATATCTCAGTCTACTGCTAGTAATCTTGGTGCTGTTTCTAATACTTCTAATGCTAACACAGGTGATTCACTTTCCTCTATTCCTGTTCCCAGCTCCCATACAGACACTCCCACACCTTCTTTTTTTGTTCAGCCAAGACAATCCACCGAACACTTAGTATCACAGACAAATTCACCCACACATCTTATTCATAATAACCTTACTATAATAAACCTCTCTAATCATGACCTTACAAGGGAGGAATTAAATCTGTTGACTCTGGGCCTACATTTTTGCCCAGGGGCAGCACATAACAAATTTGAGTTAATTAAAGCTCTACATTTATTTGCTAGAAGGATCCTCTTCAGGAGTTACCACTCTGGGGGCCCCGCTTAGGAGTGCTGCCAATGTGGTAGTTTTTATGTCGGCAAGACCAAACTCGAGTTTTGGAGACACGCTTACCGCCATATTTCAACCATGGCTTCAGCTCATATCGATTTCCCACTAGGTAGACATGTCAAATTCTTTCATAAGGGCTACTGCCCTAAGTTCAGTTTTGTGATATTGGACCGGATGCACCCTAACCCCCAGGGGGGTGACTGGAACAAACTCCTCCTCCAGCGCAACACACGTTGGATCAGTGAGCTTGATGCCACAACCCCCCCGATTTAAACACGTAGTTCAGTTTTCGCCCCTTTTTGGAGGGTTTTAGTTCGGGGGTATGCGAGAAGGAGTAATACACTCCCTGATCTTTGCACCCTTCCCTTGAACAGAACGTTTCTAAATTGGTAAGCTTTTGGCTGTTTACAGGACAAAGGATGGTCAACTCCCCATTTTACTGGTTGTATTATTTATCTGACGGGGTTGGGACCTGGGGTCTCATTTGAGGGTATTGATTCACTACCATTTTTTCTTAGTGTCGGGGTGTACATGCTGAACAACTGTTCCTTTTTGTGTATTGCATCCTTCATGACTGGTTGTTTATTTCCTTCTGGTTATAGATTGCCTTGTCCCTGTTCTCACCCTGCTGTGTTGTTCTGCCACTGTTTTTGCAGCCGCTGACTCCGTGGTTGGGGAGTCCCTCTGTTCCACCCGGCGCACAAGGCCCCCCTGGGTACCTCCTACCCTGGGGGGGGCAGTTTCTGCTGGGTTGGAGGAGATCCGGTGTCTCCGTTGATGCCCCGGACTTCCCTCTGACCACTTTGCTTCGCCGGTGGGGTGACTGTGCATGGCCCCCCTCCTCCAACTTTGGTGGTGGGCCGTGCACACCCGCCTCGGGGGCTCCAGATGCCTGGCGGTCTTGGCCGGCGCATTTGTTGGGTGGCCTGGCACCTGTTTATACACTGTGCACTTTAGTTTTCCAGATACGGCCCCTGTGATGTTTTTCTCCCTTACTCATGGCATAGGTACGAAGTTCGGTTTGCTCGCATGGCTACGAATCTGCGTGCATGCGGGTTCTCCTTTTTTACCGTCTTTTAAATTGCTCGGTTTAGGTCTTGTCAGCGCGTGCGTGATCGCGATGCGTTTTGCTCTGCCCCTTCGCGTCCGCACGCTGCGACACTGTCCTTCTGTGCGGCGCATGCGCCGGTTGAGGTCCTGTAAGCGCGTGCGCGAGTGCGGTGCGGTTTGCTCCGCCCCTTCGCGTCCGCACGCTGTGACATTCTCCCTCTGTGCGGTGCATGCGCTGGTATATTTAATGGCGGCGTGCTATCATCCTTACATGCAGCTATTTCTCTGTAATCCACACCGTTACCAGTCCTCTCTATTTTGCCCAAGGTAAGCATTTTTTTCGTTTCATGGGACCGATTTGTGTAGTTACCCTCTGCTGATCCTCACAACCCAGACCTATGGAGATAACCTGGGAAGTGGTTCTACTGAGATTTACCTCTTCTGATAGTGCCCCTCGGGCTGTATATAATGTGCCTGTTTGGGCAGTAAGCCAGCATTCATGTTAGTATTAGCTATAGGCCTTATTATCTAGTTCCAATATCTATCTTTGATACTCCTTTATGACAGCATACTCACCTTAAAAATAGGGATGCAACATATGCTTCTACGAGCTTTGCTCCTTTGGTGTGGCTGTAGCTATACCCAAGGTGAATTTATCCTTTGTTCCTACATTTTACGCTGTATCTGCGTTTGCATTTTCCCTTCCCTATAGATACAATTTCAACTCTGGGGTCATACCCAGTGGATTGGTCTGTCCCATGTGTCCTGGTTCGGGTACCAGCTGGCTGCCCAGGGAGCTCAGTGGACTTTGGGGCGCTTCCTCCATATCCATGTCGACACCCCCCTGACTAACGTCTTGGCGGTTGCCGCAGCAGCAGTCGTGGCCTCGGCGGTGGCTACTTGCAGTAGATTTGAGAACACGGCATAACAAGGTAATTTTTCTATGTACAAATTGAGTGAGCTATATATGAACTTCTGGTTTCAAATATTGTGTGTATATGACTAGGCTGTTATTCCCATATTTGGGTAGACCAATGATCTATTAATTGTAGTTTCTAGCATGTACTCTCCGTTATTCAAGAATGCCCCTTGAAGAAGGGAATATCTAAATCCTGAAACATGTCGGGCTATTAACGTGAAGTACTTACAAGCCGCAAGACATCCACTGTATCAAAAACTTTTTATTATTGTATTTCTCAGCTATACGTCATTGTATGTTTTTTATTTAATTTTCTAATAAATTGTATTCTTTTTATTATCGTTGCATTTAATGGTGCCTTAAAAAGTCCCGAGTAACTAGGGGGTTACATATCCGCTTTTTCCTATTTCATAGATATGGGATGTTGGCATATTTGGGTTTAACCACCCGGGTGGTCTTAATAAGTTTAGTATGTCGGATATCTGTTATTTATGAAATTTTAAGTCCTGAGGAAGCAGTATTGACCGTGATGCGTCAACTTAACACATATGACAGCAATTATTTTCTAGGAATTTATTAATTAATTGTGTGTTTCCTTGTTTTTAAATTTTGTAATAAAATGTACATGTAAACTTTTTTACACAAATTTGATTGTTTTTCTTTTGTGTATAATTGAGGCCACATTCAATGTCCTTTCCATTTCTATTTGCTGTTTTCTTGTTACTGTTGGCCTTGAAGACCCCTCAGTATAGAGCTGTTAAGCCATAGCAGTTATGATCAAACCCACATTCTCCAGCGCTTCTAATGTTGGAGAAGTTATACAGAGTTTATACAGGGGGTCTATTGTAGTAGTTGCATACCAGATTCACATACGTTTCACCTAAGGTTTACACATTTTTGTAAATTTACTTTATTGGAAAAATGTGTAAATAAAGTAAAGCTGTGTGAATTTTGTGTGAAACAATTATAAATAGACCCCTACCTGTTCTAAAATGATTACTGATCAATGGGTATTTTTAAATTATTTTTCCATTTAAATTCAGAGGAAATTTTGATAATTTTTTAAGACAAGAACACCAAAATAAAACCTTCTTCATTGCCCCCACAAATATAGGTTTCATTTTCATTTTACAAATGACACATGAAAGTATTTGAATGCTTCTCTACAGCTTAACTATTTAAATATTGTTAAATTTGTTTTTGGAAGTTCCTAGGATGTGGAAAAGTTAAAGCGGAGTTCCACCCACAATTAGAACTTCCGCTTTTTGGATTGGATCCCTCCCCTGTCCCCACTTCCGGGAGCCCGGGCCTCGGCGAATCACGTCAGCAGCCCTTCTCCTCCCTCTTCCTTCCCCCGCCGCCGAGCCAGTGAGAAAGCACAGTGGTGCCTCGCACATGCGAAGTAGGGGCCCGGCGTGAAGCTGTACTGACTGCAAGCTGCTATTATCTGTATTTAATAGATAACTGGCCAGTTTGTTTCCCTAATTTACTGCTATACATTCAAGTCTTATCAAGGGCCTTCAAGGGCCTTGTGACCAAGTCTAAGGTGACGAAACGCACCAGAGGCGTGGCCATACGACGACTGTGAGGACTGATGCCGGTGGAGACGCTGGGAGGAACAGAGGTTTGAGAACAGTGATCGGACACGGGTAACAGATGGCCCGATATACACAAATGCTTGTCTTTTACTTTATGCATGTAAGCGCAACTTTATTGGATTAAAAGCTCTGGTTTTAAAAAAAATTATACACTATGAGAGGCTTTCTTGCTTTTTCTCTGTTTGAGTAACTGGCCCTGAGGGGGACACAGAGGCAGCAGTTGATCTCACAGGAAAGTGGATGGGCATTGTTTAAACATTCATCTGGTGAGCCTCAGTGTGTGTATATGTCTGGCACGTGGTGAAACTGGTGGAGGAAGCATTTTTCCTGTAGGGGATATCAGTCTACAATACTTTTATGATTGATGATTTGCAACTCACTTATTGGACTATTTTGAGCACTTACACTTTCATTCATTGGACTTTGCTTTTTAATGCACTTTATAATTATAGTGCAAATGCACTAATTTATGCACTAATCATTGAATATGGTTATATGAATGCACTTTATATGATAGTATGTTTACGCTGCTGAAAATGATCAGTTTTTAGTTTTCTTCTTTTTTGTAACCTTGTGTTAATAGCATATCATAACACACCACTTTTTAGTACAACGCTAATAAATAAATCACCACTTACATGTGCATATCACTTGGCCTGCAACTTCATATAAAACCAACAAATCTATAGTGGTGAGCAATCAAGAAGAACATACAACAACCCACACTGGGGGAGGATCCACCAAGGATATGAGAACCAAGACCCCACATTCCACCAAGTAATGTACTTGTTCTATCCAATATAACATAATTCTGATTACAGGTTGCCAATCCATGATGCCAGAGAAGCTATGCACGGATCATAAGATGTTGTAACTGCCTCCTAGCACCGTTTAGGTATATGTGGCATCTGAAAGCAAAAGAACAGAATGTTACAGCCAATATAATCAACACAGTGATATTGCTCCAGTATAGCTCTGGAACTAAAGGCGGAGATATATTGCAAGTGGCAAAGTATGTGAATGGTGATTCACTGGGTTGTACTGAAAAGTGATTTATTATTATATGCCATTAACATAATTGCATATTGTAGACAATCATGATTTGCAATTTCCTAAAGTGACTGATGGTCATGAAATGCATAGAGAAAGAAAAGTTTACAGTCCCACGAAAAAAACGACAGTTTGACTAATGAAAAGTATCTGGCCTCTAATATATTTGATAAGCTGATAGTTGGGACAATATTGTTTGTATATTTATAAAAATAAGAACATTTTGTTGAACTTAACTAGCTTCTTTCTAAATTGGCACTAGCATGTGTATGTATGAAAGTGAAGTAGGGACCTTAGATTGTAAGCTCCTTGAGGGTAGGGACTGATGTGAATGTATAATAAATATGTAAAAAGGCTGTGTAAATTGATGGTGCTATATAAGTATCTGTAATAGCTAAATAAATAAATACACTTATTTAATTGACCTTAGAGTACGGCCATAGCCCCATTTTTTTTTTTTGTATTGGCATATTTAGTATCTAATAACTTGACAAAACCTCATCTTTTATATTTTGCCAAACTGGATAATATATTGTTTTTGTGTGCACTAAAACTAATTTGAGTGTATCAAAATTACTACTGCCACCATCTTATTTTACAGGGTCTCTGCTTTTAGAAAATATTGAATATTTTGGAAGTTTTAAGTAATTATCAGGTCTAAAATATGTGATTTAGCATATCTGCAAAAAAAAAAAAAGAAAATTGCTACAACAGCAAATAAGTTAAAATACTATTTTTTCTTGAAAATTCTGCTTCTTTCACCCACACGCCAGTGCTCTGTGCTGACATAGACGAATAAAGGCCACATCTCTCCTCACAATCCTCCTCACACAGACTTTTGCCAGGTTTGTCACTGATTGCTATTTACTGAGTGCAATACACATTATACTGTGCAACTGTTGCAACAGGAAAGTGGAGATATAATTTGTTAGTAAAATGACTGACTGAATATCTATTTACAGTATCTCACAAAAGTGAATACACCCCTCACATTTTTGTACATATTTTATTAAATTTTTTCATGTGACAACACTGAAGAAATGGCACTTTGTTACAATGTAAAGTGCTGAGTGTACAGCTTGTATAACAGTGTAAATTTGCTGTCCCCTCAAATAACTCAACACAGCCATTAATGTCAAAGCACTTAATGTCTAAACCACTGGCAAGAAAAGTGAGTATACCCCTAAGTGAAAATATCCAAATTGGGCTCAATTAGCCTTTTTACCTCCCTGCTGTCATGTGACTCATTTGTGTTACAAGGCCTCAGGTGTGAATGGGGAGCAGGTGTGTTAAATTTGGTGTTATCGCTCTCCTTCTTGCATACTGGTCACTGGAAGTTCAACATGGCACTTCATGGCAAATAACTCTCTGAGGATCTGAAAAAAAGAATTGTTGCTATACATAAAGATGGCCTAGGCTATAAGAAGATTGCCAAGACCCTGAAACTGAGCGGCAGCATGATGGTCAGGGCCATACAGCAGCTGACCAAACAAGTTGAGTGCATATGCTTAGCATCATATCCAGAGGATGTGTTTGGGAAATAGATGTATGAGTGCTGCCAGCATTACTCCAGAGGTTGAAGGGGTGGGGGGTCAGCCTGTCAGTGCTCAGACCATACGCTGCATCAAATTGGTCTGCATAGCTGTCATCCCAGAGGGAAGCCTCTTCTAATGATGATGCACAAGAAATCCCGCAAACAGTTTGC
This sequence comes from Glandirana rugosa, assembly GCA_018402905.1. NCBI lineage: Eukaryota > Metazoa > Chordata > Amphibia > Anura > Ranidae > Glandirana > Glandirana rugosa. The sequence goes on from BLSH010029879.1 coordinate 52,356, forward strand.
TGAAGACAAGAAGACTAAGGACATGGATTACTGGAATGGTATGGGGCTGCATGAGTGCTGCTGGCACTGGGGAGCTACAGTTTATCGAGGGAACCATGAATGCCAACATGTACTGTGACATACTGAAGAAGAGCATGGTCTCCTCCCTTTGGAGACTGTGCTGCAGGGCAGTATTTCAACATGATAACGACCCCAAACACACCTTCAAGACAACCACTGCCTTGCTAAAGAAACTGAGGGTAAAGGTGATGGACTGGCCAAGCATGTCTCCAGACCTAAACCCTATTGAGCATATGTGGGGCATTATCAAATGAAAGGTGGAGGAGCGCAAGGTCTCTAACATCCACCAGCTCTGTGATGTCATCATGGAGGAGTGGAAGAGGACTCCAGTGGCAACCTGTGATGCTATGGTGAGCTCCATGCCCAAGAATGTTAAGGCAGTGCTGGAAAATAATGGTGGCCACACAAAATATTGACACTTTGGGCCCAATTTGGACATTTTCACTGAGGGGTGTACTCACTTTTGTTGCCAGCGGTTTAAACATTAATGGCTGTGTGTTGAGTTATTTTGAGGGGACGGAAAATTTACACTGTTATACAAGCTGTACACTCACCACTTTACATTGTAGCAAAGTGTCACTTCTTCAGTGTTGTCACATGAAAAGATATAATGAAATATTTACCAAAATGTGAGGGGTGTACTCACTTTTGTGAGATACTGTATGTGACATCAGTTGGGCTTTAATAATTAAACATAACCTGTCTCATTACTTATCTTTTAACTTCTGGGGTGCATGTTATATTTGTAATGAAAATAATTAGGACCATCTATGCAAGAAATTTGCTTGTTGTAGGTGTCTAACTGAGCAGTACTGCTTTGCACATAAAACAAGTACAATTGCTGGTAACATTTTTGCATAAGATAAAGAATAGGTCCATTCTTACATTATCCAATTTCTTATTTCAGGTTTGTAAATCTCTTATGTTTTTAACTTCTTTTCAGTTTTGAATGGATTTCAAAACAAATCAAGAGACACATATCGACTTTGGTTATTTTTGGCTAGTGTTAGGTAAATTAATAGCCCAAAAGCTTTTGTCACCTTGCCAGATTTTCCTGAGACCGCATTTAAGGAGTCACTGTTTCCTGGAAACCTTGAAGTTAGAAGAGATTTATGCCTTTTATATTGTCTTCCATTACTGTATTCAAAGGAGTTGTCTGTATGAAGGTTGATAGAGGGCAGTCAAACCTTTAGCTCTGCACAAATTATATCACAAAGTGTCTGTCCATAGGGTCGACTTGTTCTCAAGCCCTAAAAACTAAACACAGCTGAGATCTAAATCCTCTGACAAATGGAAATTGCGTGCAGGGATCAGCAACAGCGTATGGCAAATGGAATTTTTAAACACCATCCCACTATGCCATGTATACCTGATAAATGAACACTGCATGAAATAATGTTGAAAGGGGCATTACATGACATGCTTTAAGCTGACACTGAAATGTATTACCATTTCCAAATGATATTATATCAGACATTACATAACAGCATGGATGAAAATACACAGTATTCCATCAAGTTCATCTTATTATATTGTTGATCTAAAATAAGGCAAGCAAAAAATAGTCATATATATTTTTTCTGACAATAGTAAGGGCTCATGTACACTACAGGTTCCGAATTTGAGTTTAGGAGTTTTTGGCATTTTTTTTCCAAAGCTCCTATGGGGTTGATTTACTAAAGCTGGAGAGTGCAAAAACCGGTGCAGCTGTGCATGCTAGCCAATCAGCTTCTAACCTCAGGTTATTCAATCAAGCTTTGACAATAAAACCTTGAAGCTGATTGCCTTCTGTGTTGGACTACACCAAATTTTGCACTTTCAAGCTTTAGTAAATCAACCCCTATGTGTCCATGCACACATAGGCGTTTACAAGAGTTTTGAAACTGCTACGATTAGGGGAGGTTCAACCTCCTGCTCCTGACTGCGGAAAAATCACGTTCAGGATAGGAACATTTTGACTGGCGGCCGCAAAACGCAGCAAAATCGTGGTAAAATCTAGGTGCGATTTTGCCGGGTTTTGCGTTTTCCCACGGTCAGTGGTCAACCTAGTCTGTGTGTACATGAGGCCTTAGTTACTAAGCTGCCTGTAAATATTCTATAATTTATCATAACAACAAATGTATAGTCAAATATTAACTAGAATATATGAATAAATAAGACATCATTTTGTAGGCACAGACTAAAATAGCCCACTGCAAGTGATATTAAACCAGGGGTCTGATTTTAAAACCTTGTCATGTTTATATTGATGAATATTTAACAGCAAAAAATGTGTATAGTATGAGTACTTCAATAGTTCTGTCAGATTAGCAAAAGTAAAATTGTAACTGAATTAAAAATATATGGGTCAGAGTGCACATTACAATCTGACCATACAATCTTTGTATACTTACCTTTATATTTACCAAAATTATGTAATATGAGGACTTACCTAATCTCTACATTGAATGTGTATCCAATTAGGCAGGCCTTTGGACTCAAGGGGCTGCATGCCGGCACTGGGGAGCTACAGTTCATTGAGGGAACCATGAATGCCAACATGTACTGTGACATACTGAAGCAGAGCATGTGCCCCTCCCTTCAGAAACTGGGCCACAGGGTAGGATTCCAACATGATAACGACCCCAAACACACCTCCAAGATGACCACTGCTTGCTAATGAAGCTGAGGGTAAAGGTGATGGACTGGCCAAACATGTCTCTAGACCTAAACCCTATTGAGCATCTGTTGGGCATCCTAAAATGGAAGGTGGAGGAGCACAAGGTCTCCAACATCCACCAGCTCCATGATGTTGTCATGGAAGAGTGGAAGAGGACTCCAGTGGCAACCTGTGAAACTCTGGTGAATTCCATGCCCAAGAGTGTTAAGGCAGTGCTGGAAAATAATGGCAGCCACACAAAATGTTGACACTTTGGGCCCAATTTGGACATTTTCACTTGAGTTATTTTGAGGGCACAGCAAATTTACACTGTTATACAAGCTGTACACTCACTACTTTACATTGTAGCAAAGTGTCATTTCTTCAGTGTTGTCACATGAAAAGATATCATAAAATATTTACAAAAATGTGAGGGGTGTACTCACTTTTGTGAGATACTGTAGTTGTTGGTAGAGGTAAATTAGTTTGTTAAATCAGATTGTAACGTGTACTGTGAGCTTTAGAAACCGTAAGGTATGTATTAAGGCGTGTGATCTCTGCTAGCATAACACTTTATAATGGTGTGAAACAACCAGGCTTTCAAGCACTTGTTATCAGCAAAATGTTAGGATGTGATTTTATCTTGTTATGTCCCCTGTGATATTGCCAGTATGATTGTGAATACACTTTGGATTTTTCAACCATCCTCCAATTTGATTTACTAAAAACTAATATGTTAGCCTCTTTGCAATGGAAGGTTCCCTTATCTTTGTGAATGAGGTGATGCTCTGCTGACTTCTATCATCCAATCACGTGCAAGTAAAAATACTCTTTTTTTATTTCACTTTTACTCCTAATTTTTAACTCCATACTCTTTACTCCTTCTGCTCCTAAGAACCTGGCTGGCAATATATTTTAACCTTCCTGTAATGTTGCTATCGCCTGTAAGCAGCTAAAGTGGATGGTGTGACAAACGTAAGTATCAGATCCCTGCCCTCCTCTCTAACTTGTGACAGAGGACTGGCCAATCTCACACCGCCTTGTCACTAGCGTAACAATGCCACTCTCAGCTGCATCCAGCACAAAGATTTTCCAGCTTGCGGGGACCACAATCTAGGTGCTAGCAACCTGAGAGCGATTGTTACCGAGCTAATTTAAGCCATTAACACTTCTTTTTTTTAAGCAAAGCAGCACTCTTCTTTTTTTTTTCCTTTTTTTTCTTATCAACATTTTTATTGAGTTTTGAAGGTACAGTACAGAGAGATATGTAAGGTACAGTGCAAGATCTTGAATATTAAGTATTAGCTTGGTACATTGAGATAATGAGGGAAAGAAGGGTATATGAAATGCAAGAAACAGTTTTACAACATTCCGTATTTAGTTGCTGGATTCAAAGGGTTTTACATTTATCAGTCCATATGGACCAGTTATAGTCGAATGGTGCTCTATTCCGTGTATTCATTGCTATGGCTTTTTCTTGATAGAAGTTTGTTTGTACTAATTGTAGGACCTCAGATATAAGTGGTGGGGTGCTAGACTTCCATGTTTTTAGTATAAGTGTGCGTGCTGCCAATAGTATGTGAGTGATGGGTTGTCTGAATTGGTGAGGATAGAGATCTATTCCTATGTGGAGCATGGCTAGCTCTGGGCAAGGTGGTTTAATGCAGCCTGTGAGTGTGGACAAAATTTTGAATATGCTGTTCCAGAAACTGGTAAGGTGTGAGCATTTCCAGAAGGTATGTATAAGGTTTCCCACTTGCCCGCACCCCCTTCAGCATAATGGGGAGGTGTTGGGGTAGATTTTGGCAATTATGTATGGCGTTAGGTCCCATCTGCTGGTAATCTTGAATGAGATTTCCCAATGATTGACGCAATGGGTCGCTTTGTGTAATTCTTTATGTGCTGCTTTCCATTTATCTAAAGTGAATGAGATTCCGAGCTTGGTTTCCCATTTAGTGGTGGCTAGGGTTTTCTGAAATTCTGCTTTGTTTTGTAGGTTATTATGAAAATATGTGATGCCTTTGATATTTAGTGTGGGGGTTGAGTAGTAATAGTTCCATGCGTAGGCAGGTATTTCCAGCCTTGGAATAGGATGCTTTTTCAAGAAGTGTAGGATACGGGTGTAAGTAAATTGGGCTATCATGTTGAGTTTGTATTTCGCTGTCAGATGGTGTAGGCTGTAAGGCTTACCGTCCTGTATGAGGTCTCGAACCCGGGTTATGCCATGCATTTTAAGGTGTACCGTGGATAGAGAGGGGATCAGCGCCTCAATCATTTGTAGCGGAAATTCGTGATGTATAGGTTTTGTGGATGTGTAAGCCATTAACACTTTCACTGCCACCACTGACCTTTGATCCGGAGCATCAGGGCTCCACCAATACCAATTATAATTTTAGAATAATCGCCTGTAACACACATTGTCTCCCCAGACAGGTATATTCAGATTATTTATTCTTAACAGTAGCACTTCTTCAAGTACTAGGTTTGTATATAGTTTGCATTAAGAGCCTTAGGGACAAGGTTAACACTTTTCAAAATAAGGTTTTAATAATGAAAAGGTCAAAATTGGTGCAAATAAAATATTTACAGAAAAAAGGTATTTCAAAGCAATAAGGACATCATACAGCAACAAAGAGATAAGGTAGAATTTAAGGAGGAAAAATACTTGCAATCAGTATCCTTGGGTTGAACAGAGCTTGGTTGATGGTAAAAGGAGAACTGACAACTGTCTTGGCATTTCCATTTTTCTCTGGTATCAAAGGGGTGGGGCCATATGCCCCTGACCACTAGAAATGGATAGGAGGGCCTGGGCTGGATGTTAGTATAATGATCCTCCCTTGCACACAGTTTTTATACCATTATTCATATCTCCCAATATGTACAGGCTGCTTTCCTGAAACTGAGAAATTATTGTTCAGCATGAAATGTCATATCCAGAGATACCAGACACATGGTAGCTCAAATAAACTTGTTACCTAGGAGGCATCTGACAGCTATCTGTCTGAACATGGGCATGCCTCGACTTCAGTTTTTCAGTATGAAATTCCGCATTCAAATATATACTTTTTAATAAGGTGTCACGTTCCTGTCTGTATTTATGAATCATGTGTGGATTTCTTAAGTTTTGAATTGGGTAGAGGTCTCTGAAAGGTCACTTCTGCTCTAAATGCCCTTTTACGACCCTCATTAATTTTGAGCATCCTTTGATGGCATGCTCTGTATTCTTAATGGGTCTGGTTATAGTTTTTATGATAGGCCTTAACAGCAAAAACAGACATCCAGCCGTCATTCACGTATGTGTTTACAGCCCTGTATGGCCCCAGTGGTGGTTTCTGATGTATCTGAGATAACATTTTTTTAAGTGAGCTCATGAGCTCCGTGTTTGAAAAGGGAGGAGGGAGGGAGTAAGGTTACTTCTGCCATGTGTATCTTAGGCCAAACTGTCATGGCTGACGTCTGATTTCTGAACAAGATGGCCGATGGCTACAGCTTTTCGTGTGATATCATTAAAAATGGGGGTGGTATGTGACAAATATGCTGATGACTGACTAAGGCACCTCTGAATAATGCTGTGGTGGAGCAGACTAAGACAGGTTATAACTGAGCAGCAATGTAGTCTATACACTGGAAAGAACATATTAAAAATGTGAGCATCTGAGATTTGCAGTGCATTTGAACAGAATGTCATGACTACCCAAAGCATGCCCTCTGACTGTTATGCTGAAAAAATTAAACAAGCAGAACAGAAAAATTGTAACGCTTCCAAATATCGATGGTGCCACAAAGATGGCAAAAATCTTTTCATATGGACCAAATACTCAAATTTCCACCTCCAACATATCTTGTGCAATCAGGTAAATCGTGTATTCAGAAAATTGATCAGCTAGTTTCTGGTACTATCTTAAAGCCTAAGCTATACAAATGCTTAACAGATTTTATTTCTTCATTGAAAAAGCAATTTGAAAAGTATGCTTATCAAAACCCTAGGTAGTCAAAGCCTTCATTTACTTCCAGCACTCAATATTAGATGTCATTAATTTTCACTTCTTACTCATTTCTGCATTGTATTTACCATCATAAGTTTACATCCATACCTCTTAACTTTAAGGCTTCATACACAGGGGTGTTTTTTGACGCCACTTTTTTGGGCGTTTTTTGCAGCTCTCCATGTTATTCAATGGCCCCCTAAAAACAATGACATTTTTTAACAGTAGAGGGCGTCAGCGTTAGTGAGCTGTTTTTAGAACACGGGACCAGTGCGTTCTGAGGCTGTAGCATTTTGGCGTTTTTTGACGCTAATCGGCAAAACGCTCACTAACACCCGCTAACGCCGTACCAGCATTAACCAGCGTTTTTTTGCCGCCGGCGTTTTTAGGTTGAAAAATAGCAGAGGACTCAATTTTTTTAAAAAAACCCCTATTGATGCCGACGCTCACTAACGCCGACGCAAAACGTAAAAAAACATCCCCTTAGGGGAAGACGCGCTGACGTCACTGCCGAAAGTTTGTTGTTTGAAGCCGGCCGGCTTTCTCTGTTCTTAATGCCTGCATGTTTCCACATTGATGTAAGTGCAATACTTTTATATTCATTAAACCCTTTAAAATGGTATCACACTATTAGTGTTATTATTCTCCTCTCAGTGCCTGTGGTGAGATCTACTCTGGGGGATTAGCAAGTCACTTAGCTGCCAGTTACGGTTGCCCTATGGTGGATTCTGACGGCCCAGTTCTCCATTCTTCTGGTATATTCAAGTCACACCTGCTTCGTTGGGACCTTATAATTGCCGGATATATCCCCAGGTGGGGACCCAGGCTGGGGTACAGCCAAAGCGCTGCATTGCGCTAAGATCTGGTAAGCTGCTAACATATTTGAGGTGGAGGTGTCACTATTGGCCTTTGATTTATCACGCGGTGATCTATGTTTACGAATAACTATCCAGGCTTTCATTTCATCTGATCTGTCAATGATCCTTTTATGGACTTTCACATAATTTTTATTATTGTTACTCATTGTTTATTTATGACTATTTACATTTATTTATATTCATTTGTCAATATTACTAGCGCGACCAGTTGTTTGTGAATGTTGTTCGGCTAAGGTACATGGTTAGTACTTTTTTGGTTGCTGCTGTGGTTTTTTTAGTTTTTTTATTCACAGTCTAGCGCAGTGTTCCTTTTTTATTCTACATGGATACAGATTTGTTGTCCAAACCAGCAATGACTGCTTTAGACTGTGAGACTAAGAGCAGATGTTAATATAAACAGCTCAAAACAACCTGAGGCTGGGGTCTCCTACTATAATTTGTTTACTAAGGTTTCTTTCTCCCATGGTACCATTTCCATATTGTGTGCCTCCTTGGTGTGAATTCCTATTGGTAACTGAGTCACCTATTGTTTCTGTCTGTTAACTAATTCTCCTGGAGGTTCCTACATGATGGGATTAGTCGTGTTACCTCTTTATGGGACCACTGTGGAATGTTTAGGTGTTTATGCTTATGATAATGCGTAATATACTTTGTGTATCCAGGGTTGTGTGCTTGTTGCCGGATTGTCTGGGCACCCCCTGACTAATCAAGGCTTGTTGTTAATTAGTGCACTATGTATGTTTATGTTGGCTGTTCCTTAGATGTGCTAATTGTCTAGGATATTGCGAACAAGCTCTTACCTGATCTTGAATGGTATATATATTCTGTGTGAATTTATAATAAAGTCAGTTCCAGTTTCAGTTTGCACGTATGCTAGTGTAGTCTAGATCCTGGTCGCAATATTAAGTGCATGCATGTGGACAAGAAGTGGATGCAATAACACTGCAGGAGATCAACAGCACTGAGATGTAAAAAAAGACCAAAAACAAATATGAAAAGAGTAAAGAGTATTTTCTAAAATAGAAAAAAATGGTGATTGTTTAAAAAACAGTGATTTGGCAAACTTAATATCATCAAATTAAGGTTTAGATCAGATTGAATCTTTGGTCATTTCCAGCATATCTTAAATAAAACAGTTCTAACTAGATGCTTATGGCACCTATGATAATAATCATTTTTAATCATAAGACAAAATTAAAAAATAAGTCATTTTTAATGGTTTAATTGTCAGTCGATGATGTAATATCTTTAAGACATTGCTTGGCATTGTGGTCATTACCATTTTACATTAACGCCCTATAAATAATGAACTGCACCATTTGGGAATTTTACTTTCACTCCATTTTCATCCTCTTAAAACATGGATTTTCACTTACTAATGTAATTACATTGCAACACTTCCTTTAACGGGATATGCGCAAACAGATACAAAAGCCAGACATTCTCTTTGGTTAATGTAGACATAACAGATCTGTTAGGTCAGACACACTACTGCCCTACTGTTTTTAGATTTTTGCTTAAGGGGACAAATATTGAAGCTGAAGTATTAGTTCTGGAACCTAATGCATGTTCATATTGCAGTAAATTACATCTTTACAATAATTTGCTTGTAGAGTAAAAATTATTGCTAGTTTCTAACATGTTTTTAATAAACACATGAAGAGACGTATGCCTATTTCTTATATGTTGTCAAATATTAAATATTTCAAATGTAGGATCCAAATTTTTCTTTTAAACAGTGATGTAAAAATCTTTAAAGATATAATTGAATAAATAATGTCACCTTGTATTCTAGAATTACAGCTAATTTCCTTAATTGTTTAAAAGAAAAACGTAATTGTTTATTATGATTACCTTGTTTTTACAGCTTTACAAACTTTAATGAGCTGAGGTATAAGGTTTTATGGATAAGTGCACTTTAAAATAAAGGGGTGTATTATATTTCCCTTGATCCAGTGGTTGTGCACAGATGACTTCCCAAACAGGATGTAAACAAATACCAGAGCCCGCCACCCCTGAATCCAGGTATGTATGCATATGGGAAAGCGGGAAGGTGGGCTACCTAAGGTAAGAGAAGGGAAGCAAATTGATAAGGATTTGTTGTAAAGTGCATTTATGCTTTAATTCAAATGTACACATTAACTCTATAGTTCAAACAGTAATTAATTTTCTGTCAATAAAGTATTTAAAATAAAATAAGTTATTGCTAGTCATGCTATTTACCAGTTTGGAACTGAATTATACCCAGTACAGTGGATATGTACTTGGGGCACTTTGGGAGGGAAGAGGACTTGTGCTAGAAGGGGTAGTGGATTTAAAATCCCCTCATCCCACCCACTTTCTAGCATAAGTTCTCTCTACTCCCAGAGCACCCCCTCCAGCATATATCCGACCCCCCTCCAACCCACCTTCTATTACAAGTCCTCTCCCATCCCAGAGCACCACCAGCACATATTAGACACCAACCCACCTTCTAGCACAAGACCTCTCCAGCCCCAAAGTACCCCCCCACCACATACAAAAACATCTGTGGTGTAGTGGATAGCACCAATTCTTGTTGCTCTTCTCTGGACTAGTTCTATATTATCTTGTTCTGTCTCCATAACTAGGCACAGTATTTTAAATGAGGTCTAACTAAAGATCTATATAGGGGAATAAGGACCTCCTTCCTCCGGTTGGTATTCCCTCTAGTGATGCATCCTCGAATTGTATTCGCTTTTCTCCCAGCCATGCCACATTGTTTGTTCATTTTGCAATCATCTGAAATAACTACTCTCAAATATTTTTCCTCTGTAGTGCTGGCCAGTACTGTGCCCCCAATATTGCACTGTATCAAGGAATTATTTTTCCCTATGTGCATTATTTTGCATTTAGAAACATTGAACTGCAGTTTCCACTGCTCTGCCCAAGCTTCCAGCAATGCCAAATCATGTTCCATGTTACAGACACCTCCAAGGGTATCAATCCTAATGTACACCTTTGTGTCATGAACAAAAAGACATACATAACCCACCAACCCTTTATGTCACTTATATATAGATTAAATAGAATAGGATAGGACCCACCAAACCTTGTGGTACACCATTAGTGACTGGTCTCTGTTTTGAGTGAACCTCATTTACAACCACACTCTGGTATCTAACTTTTAGCCAATGCATATCCACTGAACCACCCAAGGGTTATGTCCTAGCTTGTACAACTTTCTTTTTTAGATTATTATGTGGAATTGTAGCAAATTCTTTGCTGAAATCAAGACAGGCTTTTTCCGTAGCACCACCCTGGTCTAAAGCATTAGTCGTATAGTTTAAAAATTCAATCAGATTAGTCTGACAAGGGAGGACATATAAGAAAAAGGGAGCAAAATCCATAGGGTGAGCTAGCTGATTAGCAAGGCTACTAAATTAGAATATTATAAAACACAATATACACTTACCCGCAGCTCCTTGTACACTGTATGATAATGTTGAAATTGTTGCATTTACTGATATACAGTAAATGTGGTTGCACCTTAGTTAAAACAGGCTTGACTTGCCTGCCCATTTCAATTACAATTATGGAAACATCTACAATGCAAATTACCAAACAAAACAATACATTAAGCCCTGTGTTATGCTTACTACTGTCCTTAGTTGATGGCTTTATTACCCTTGGATCTTATCACTTATTAGTGCCAGAAATCTTGAGAGAGCACCTAAAGACGGGTACACATTAACTGTTTTTTTTTAGTGAAAAAAGTGACAGCTCTGGTCAGAGCCGCTGTACTAACCATGCAAGGTTAGTACATCAATCTCCCCCCTGAGCTGCTCCAATCAGCACTCTCCACCATTGGCATGCACGTCCGACTTACACACAGGCCAAATTTCGGCCGTTTTTTATTAACTGGCTGATGTCTCTCGACATTCGGCCCATGTGTACAGGGCTTTATACTTACAACTTGGACATGATAGTCACTAAGGAATTGCAAAAACAAAGCAAAAGCCACTTGAGCTACTAGAGACCAAGCATGAATGCCCAGGTACCAACTCCCATTTAAACTTAGAGTCATAATAAATCTACTATAACACACACTACATCACTCCAACCAGTGCCATTTCCTTGGGAGAAGTTTGCTATCAGCATTATAGGTCTTTTCACAGAGGCACCTCTGGACTGGCGATTTATAACATTAATTAATTATTACAGTAAATCACCATAAATTGCATTTATCTAGGATTTAAAGAGCATATAAACTCAACATTTCGCATTATTGATATGTGCCTGCTGTACCATGTCCTTGTATGAAAAAGTATCCTGTTTCCTTTGTGTTGCTTCCTTTTTGTTAAATCCCTCGTGTTTCTGCCATTCCCTCTGCTTTCCTATCAAAAACTGACCACACTAAGCATGAGAACACATTGTGGTCAGTGCTCTAGCTATGCTGGGAACTCAGCCTGCTCTCTTCCAATGCTCAAACTTGTCCTGACACCCCTTCACCTCTGTACAGCCTTTCACTTAGAAGATCAGTGTGCTGATGTTTCTTACCCCCCTTTATGCAGCTGAGAACAGAGGGAATGTGATATATTATAAAAAAAAGGGAAAAAAGATATTTAAAATGTTTTGCCTTTAATTTGTATTTTAAAATGAATGGGTTGTTTTATAAGGTGATTGTTTACAATCACTTCAACCACTTCAGCCAGGGAAGGATTTCCCACTTTAGGACCAAGGCACTTTTTGCGATTCAGCACTGCGTCACCTTAACTGACAATTGCACGGTCATGCGATGTTGTACCCAAACAAACTTGATGTCCTTTTTTTCCCACAAATAGAGCTTTCTTTGATGGTATTTGATCACCCCTGCATCATTTCTGATCACTGCTACAAGTAAAAACACAGCAACAGTTTTGAAAAAAAAAAAAAACAATATTTTTTACTTTCTGTTATAATACATGTCCAAAAAAAAAATATAAAAAAAACAAATGTATTCATCCATTTTGGCCAATCTATATTCTTCTAGATATTTGTGGTAACAAATTCGCAATCTGCGTATATTGATTGGTTTGCGCAAAAGTTTCTGCGTATACAAACCATGAGAATTAATTTATGGCATTTTTACTATTTTTTTTACTAGTAATGGTGGTGATCTGTGATTTTTATCAGGACTGCGATATTGCGGCGGACAGATTGGACATTTTTGACACTTTTTTGGGACCAATAACATTTATACGGCGATCATATCTAATAATAGCCACCGATTACTATGTAAATGTCATTGGCAGGGAAGAGGTTAACCTGCTGGAGGCGATCTAGGGGTTAACTGTGTTCCCTGTGTGTGTTGTAACTGTATGGGGGTTGGGCTGCCAGGGGCATAATAGATCTAACTGATCCCGAGTACAGGGATCAGTAGATCTGTCATGTCCCTCCCCACAGAGCGGGGAACCGCCGTGTTTACATCGGCGGTTCCTCGTTCTGGCTCTCTCACAGGCGATCGCGGGTTGCCGGCGGACATCGAGTCCACCCGACCCATGTCCCGCTACTCGCACATGCGTGGATCGTTGTTTATAAACGCTGATTTGCGGGAATGTGCCACTTTGCCGCCATACATATACTATACACGGTCAGCAAGTGGTTAACATCTGCTATTGCAAATATATTTTTCCTCAAAGACTTCAGCAGAGAAAGTAGCACAAAGGAACTAGTCTGACAATGGAACACAATTTGTTTAATTTGAGTTTTAATCTATTCTGAGAGAAAAATATAATGCAGAGGAAATCCTCAGTTTGTTACCACCAAAAGCAAATGGTGAGATTTAGAGATTTGACAGCAGCCTAAAGAAGCTCTGTAGCCTGCAGATGTTACAAGGAAATCTTGGAAAGCTTTTACTTTGGAGTGCTTACATGTCTACACTGGGACTAAACATGCAATTTCACAAGCATCACCAGTTGAACTAATACATATCAGACAAATGCTTGCTAGTTACATGTTGCAGACATACAACTCCCACAAAATCCAGTGCCTCTGAAATCCTCGGTTGCTAAAAATCTTTAGAAACATGGTGTGGGAGAGGAAGACTTCCAGTCTGAATCTCCAGTTAGAGTTAAGAAACCTGGCGTATTGAAACCAGGACAGTGCACACTTTCCAAACCAGTAAACTGTCTGATGGACGCATATGGAAATCTAGTTGTACTGAATCTGTTAGGCAAGGCTTATACCTTTAAAAATACCTGGATTGTGTGAGACTAACTTGTCATTTGCGGGAAATCGGTGTACCCTGGTATAATCCTATGTCTCTCCCAAATAAGGCTTGCTGCTCATTGCTGTAACAGGGCAGCATGACTCCCAAGCTCTGGCCACTATTTGTTATGTACTTCATATGTGATGAAACTTAATACACCTGCCTTTGCACAGTTCTGCATCAGACTTCACCTATATGATGTCATTACATGCATTCCTATCATCTAGTCTTCTGAGTATTTTGGGGATGACTGAAGTCAAAGTGACAAGTTAGGGAGGGGGAAAGTTAAGAACAGTGAAAGCAGGATGGAGCAGCAGTGCAAGGGAATGGCAGACCCCCAACTGTGCAGCACAATCTCCAGGCTCCAGCTTAAAGTGATTGTAAAGCTTCTGCTTTTTAATATTAAAATAATAAAATTGTTATACTTGACTGCTCTGTGCAATGGTTTTGCACAGATCAGCCCTAATCCTTGTGTCCCCCACCAGTGCTTCTGGTTCCTCTTCTTCATCCAATGCCCCCATAGGAAGCGGCTTCCCATGGGGGCACTCGTGTGGACTCACTCTCCGCTCCCTCATCACATAGTTTGATTGACAGCAGCCAATGGTTCCTACTGCTATTAGTCTACCCTGTGAGGAGGGACAGAGCTGGGAGAGCTGCTGCTTTCATGCACAGTGCTGGATCACAATGGGGCTCGGGTAAATATAAGGGTGGGGCTGGGGGATCCCATGCACAGAAAGTTTCTCATCTTAATGCATTGAATGCATTAAGGTATAAAAAACACAAGACTTTACAACCACTTTAACCCTACCAAACACCAGGGGTTCCCACTCCCTTACACTGATGACCAGTGTTTCCCCCTCACCCCCTGACAATGAGGCCGCATACACACGGGCGTATGTTAAAAAATAAGCAAAATATCGGGCCCGACGTCAGGGAAAAAATCCATGTTTTTTTTGGCTTTTGCATTGGCGTTAATGAGCGTTATTGAGCGCCGGTGTCAATAGGCATTTTTAAAAAAAAAATCCTCTGCTATTTTTCAACCTAAAAACGTCGGCGTCAAAAACACCGGTTAACGCCGGTACGGCTTTAGTGGGCGTTAGTGAGCGTTTTGCGGCGTCGGCGTCAAAAACGCCAAAATGTTACAGCCTCACAACATGTTGGCCATGGGTTGTAGTTTCAGCTCACTAACGCCAATGCCCTCTACAGCTAAAAAACGTCAGCGTTTTTATGGGGCCATTGACTAACATGGAGAGCTGCAAAAAATGCCAAAAAACGTTGGCATCAAAAATGTCTGTGTGTATGAGGCCTGAACATCAGTGTCCCCCCCCCCCCCAGGACACATTGGGCATTTTTTCCTCCCACTGGCCACCAATGCTGGGGCATTTTTAATCCCACTGACCACTGATTCCAGGGTACTTTTTTCTTGATGCTGACCACCAACAGTAGAGCATTTTTTCTTTCCCCTGACCACTTCACAAAGGCATTTTTCCTCCCACTGACCCCTGATTTCAGAGCATTTTCTTCTCCCACTGACCACTGATTTGAGAGCCAATTTTTTCTTTCAGTGACCACTGACACCAAGGCATTTTTTTCCCACTAATCACCAACACTGGGTAGCACTGCTTTTTTATCCATTGTTGCATTTCAGTGCTACAGATCTCATCCAGCCTTTCAGCAGCCACTTTTCTGTCCAGATGCCTGCCAGTAATGGTTGAATGGCATGTCTTAAGATATAATTCATGATAGCCGCAATGTAATAAATGTAATGTGTGTTTCAACGGCAGTTCTAGTCTACAAACACACAAAACTGCATTATGCAGGCATGGTTGTACATTTACTATTTACTTCAATATGTCTTTATGTATGAAAAACCATAAAAATGCAGTATGCCTTATTTAAAAAAATATACTTCTCTGTACCATATGTAAAATGAATGCAACAATTCTAAAAAAAAAGAGGTTAACGGGTATCTGTGTATTAAAAATAAATACACTGTGGCTTTATTTCTCTAGGATCTAGCTATAAAAATAAACAGTTCACTGTATAAAAATTACTGTGATTATGCTAATAATGCTAAGTAACTTTCCAGTAAAATCCACTCTTGCCTATTAAGGTTAAGACAACAAAGTTGGAAATATGTTCAATAAGACAGTCAGATATTTCCCTAAAGGCTAATTCAGGTGAGTGGTGTCCTGCATATTGCAGATACAGCTCACTTCTGGACTTGCTCATGGGAAGGCTTTGTTTCACCAACAACAGGCTCTATTCATCTGTACGACTTACCACAGCTGTCATTCAGACACTATGTGGGTGGTGCAGACATGGATATTGAAGGCCAGCAAATGCACAAAAGTGTCCTTGTATATGCTGATGTCTAGATGCTCAGGACACAATGAAGTCAGTTTTGATTCCAAGATGTAATTCATAAAATATTACAATATGCAGATAATCTTCTGCCTGAGGGTGTCCTTAGAACAGTGTTTTTCAACCTTTTTTCAGTCAAAGCACCCTTTAAAAGCCTGCCCAATCTCAAGGCACCCCATTCTAAAATGTAATGAACTAAACAAATAGTTTTACATAATGCAGCAGCATCTACACACAGAGGACACCCAACATTAGAGGTGATTTATTCTTACAAAAGCAATATACCTTTTGCACACTAGTACTGACTAGTTTTCAAGCATTTCTCTCCATCACTCAGCTAACATGACCCCAGTGCTGACAGAGAAGTACAGGGGAGGGGTAACTGAGGATGTTGTGCAGGTAACTGATGTCTTACTTATCAACCAATGACAACATTGGTTGTTAGGATGCCAGCGTTTTGCCAGTAGGGATGGGCGAACGGTTTGGCCCGAGCATAAGTTTGATGTTTGGACGTTCGGCGAAAAGCCCAACAAAAGGGACGTTCGACCGTTTGTTCGGCCCTCCAAACGACCTAGAACATTATGGGGCGGCTTCGCTGCCGCGGAGCGCCCCATGATGCATTGTGAGGAAGACAGCACTCACAGCTCCTCCCCATGGGAGGGCTCCCGCTGTCTGCTCACTGTTTGTTTTGACAGTATATTTATATGGCAGGGCCGTGCCACCCAGCGACATTGATGTCATGCAATGTCAGAGGGGGTGGGTCACGCGCTTACATCACCAGGTGGCCCATCCCTTCCATATAAATAAACTGTCAAAACAAACAGCGTGCAGACGGCGGGAGCCCTCCCATGGCGGAGGAGCTGTTGCAGCCTTTTTTTTTGTGGCATGGTACGGTTCAGGAGGGGGGGGGGCGCTCGCTCGCCCCTCCCCCCATCCTGGCCAGCCAGATTGGATGCTCGGATAAGGGTCTGGTTTGGATTTTAGAGGGGACCCCATGTCAAATTATTTTTAATTTTGGCGCAGGGATTTTTTTTGTATATTGCTGGGAACCGGCAATATACATTACAGCCGCGAGTGGTTTTAAATGACAATTTTTCCTTTGGAAATGTAATTTTGCTCTGGCTATGTTCTACACATCACAGAGATGCACCCTTTTACAGGCAGACTTTTTTCACTTTAACCAGTTGCCGACTGCCTGCAACTTGGTTCTATATTGCAAATCAGCGTCAGGTGATGGCGGCTGCAAGATCGTGCACTGTGGGCATGCACGCGCCGCTGGAGGTGTGCTTGCACGCTCACTGTGTAGTGGGGGAGCCAGGGACCGGGTAGTGCGGACTTGATGTCCACCGGCTACCTGCAATTGTCCCCCCGGAGTGACAGAATGGGGATCCGTGTACGTAAACACGGATCTCCGTTCTGACAGAGGGGGAAGGGATGTGATCGCAGGCTCCCTGTAAATGGAAGATGTTTGGGACGACTAGAACCCTTCCAAGAGCTGGCCGTCTGGCCAAACTGAGCTATCGGGGGAGAAGAGCCTTGGCAACCTGACAGGACTGGAGAGGATCTGCAAGGAGGAATGGCAGAGGATCCCCAAATCCAGGTGTGAAAAACTTGTTGCATCTTTCCCAAAAAGACTCATGGCTGTATTAGATCAAAAGGGTGCTTCTACTAAATACTGAGCAAAGGGTCTGAATACTTAGGACCATGTGATATTTCGGTTTTTCTTTTTTAATAAATCTGCAAAAATGTCAACAATTCTGTGTTTTTCTGTCAATATGGGGTGCTGTGTGTACATTAATGAGGGGAAAAAATGAACTTAAATGATTTTGGCAAATGGCTGCAATATAACAAAGAGTGAAAAATTTAAGGGGGTCTGAATACTTTCCGTACCCACTGTAAATATACTAATATACTAAGCACAAACTATATAAATAAAACATAAGGCTGCTTTATAAACTATTAGCCTCCCTCAAAACTGCATGTACATTTGTTCTATGAGAATGGGGGCAAAATAGTTTTTTAGTAGACTATATTCTCTCTAGGTCGAATGTTAATCATTCATAGAAAATAGTGAATCAGAAAAATACTGTACTATAGCTGCTGCATGGAGCTTATGATCATAGGAAATAAATATGTACACATGCTGCAATAATTTTCCTTACTTTCAAACTTATCAGTAAACAAATCAAAATCTATAGTTATGCCAATTAATATACCCCCCCACACAATTGGATACTCTCCGTTCCTCATTTAATTTTACATGGTCTCTAGAATCTCTCCCCTACTTGGGCGTCTCACTCTCCCCTGACATTGATAATTTATCATCTAAAAACTACCTTCCACTACTACAAAAGTTAAAAGGGATCCTTAAGCTACGGAAATCCTTCCACATATCATTTCTAGGTAGAATATCTGCAATCAAAATTAAAATTTTACCAAAATTATTATACTTATTTAGAGCACTCCCAATTAAATTAAATAACATTTTGATAACTAAATTCCAGTCAGACGTCAATAAATTTGTATGGGCACACTTTCAACCACGCTTACCAAAACTGGTATTATACAAAACACAAAAAAGCGGTGGCTTGGGCCTCCCAGACTTTTGGTCTTACCACTTAGCTGCAGGATGGTCACAACTGGCCCAATGGCATATCTGTAACCCTAAAATTCCATGGGTCAGGTTTGAAAAAGATTCAGTTACTCCTTTTTTGATCTCAGGCTTATTATGGGGCAATAATATCCCATTCCATACCGTTGAGACACTTAATTTACTGGTTTACCATTCTTACCAGCTCTGGAGGTTATACAATAAGAAATCCAATCTTATTTCTCCTACCCCTCCACATGCCTCCTTCATAGGAGATCCCAAATTCTCCCCAAACTATCGCGGGAATTGCGAATTCACATGCTGGATTAATAATAACTTAACTTCACTCTCCAAATTCATAGAAAAATCATAATTTACATTATTCTCCTCATTAAAGCTAAACATCAAATTCCCAACAATACAATACATACTTTCAAACAGCAAACACAAAATCACCCACATTCTACGAAAATATATGTTTAAAATCACCTAGAGGCTCTGGTCTAATTTCTGCGATATATACTAATCTAACCCACATGGATAGACAACAAAAACTTCCCTACATGTCTAAATGGGAAACGGAATGTGATATATCATTTTCAATGAAAAATTGGGATGATTGCATTAATAATCTCCGGAAGTGTACACGTTCAATAACAATTAGAGAGACTGCCATTAAATTGGTTACACAATGGTATTATACCCCTATGAAACTCAATGCCATTTTCCCTTCATCACCCCAAACATGTTACAGAGGATGCTTATCCCCAGGCACATTCATTCACAGCTTCTGGGAATGTGAGAAGGTCTCACAAATGTGGAAACAATTAGAAAAATTTGCATCCAAAATCTCAAATGTTATACATCTTACACTCCCACAATGTCTATTATTCTCTTCTATCCCAGGCTTATCTTGCCATCACATAAGAATCATACATACCATATGCATCTCCATACATTGGCTGATTGCAATACACTGAAAATCACCATCAGTACCCCTAACACAGTTGAAAACCATAATAAATAATATTATTCATATGGAAAAAAATCCCCACACTTTATATAACACAATTCAGTTATATAATAAGAAATGGAATCCTTGGTTTGAACTTTCCAACCAATTTATAAATTCATGAATAATTATCGCTATATAGTTGAAATTTAGTCAATGATGTGCTATCATCATGTATGTAAGTTTTTTGGATTTGAAGTTTGACTATACTCATTCCCAGTTTTCCACCACTAAGCTTAATATGGTTACTCTCAAATGTTTGATAACATTTAATGTTATAACATTAAAATCTCTATGTATAATGCATTTCTCTTAATATATGGTATTCTATTGTTTGTAAGGAAATAAATGCGTATCTGTTCTAGTGGCCATAGTGTGGTATTTTTCCAAAACCCTTTTTTTTTTTATGATGTGTAGAGGAAAAAGCCTGAGAACATTCAATTTTGCCCCATTCGCACAGAAAAAAATGCTTTTTTTTATAGTTACGCCCTAAAAAACAATTTAAAAATTTAAAAGAATTTAAAAAAGCTTCTTTCTATAAACATATGAATGAATGTACCAAAAGAGCTGACATTTTTCTAAAATGTAATTTACATTATGCTTCCAAGCATATCATTTACACCATATTTATTAAAAATGTGTTCTGCAAGTAACTTGACACAGAATTATTATAAAAGTGTAAATAACGAATTATGAAGTTTCATGATCTGCACTACAGGAAAAAATGATAGAACAGTTGTATTTAAAATATACATATTTCAGCAACTGTGTTTAGATAACAGAATGCCATAAGATATTTTTGTCTTATTTTCCTTTTTTCAAGCATGTAAGGTCACCATAGTGGAAAGGCATCTTGGCTGATCCTATTGTGACTTTAATAGGCAGCATTAACCCTGATGTTAGTGCAGTTTCTTAGATTGTTAATTGAAGTGTCATTGTCTGCTTTTAAAGGCAATGTCAAAAGTTCATTTTTGGGTTATGTACTCAAGTTGATGAATTTTTCTCATTCTTATCTCAAAAGTATATCTTTATACGCATGGAAGCAGCCCACAGAGCCACACACAGCAATCTAAGAGGGATACTCTTTGATTTAGTTTAGGAAAATTATGCTTTATGTATTTGTGGGTTCTTGCAAACAGACATCTTGCAAAAGGATATAAAGGCATTAGATGATTAAAAAAAAGCAAAAAAACAAAAAAACGATTGGACTATCTATTGGTGTATTTGCGCAATTTTGTCAAAACTTCATATTTTTTACATATCTATTTGTAGTGTCACCCCCGCAGAAGCTGCTGGTTTGTTGCCCGGGTCTTCCCCATGTTTTGCTCTGCAGCCAGGCACAAGGTAGATTTCACAAAGCCAGGTGCACACTCACTTCCGCTCGTTACTCCAATGGTCCGTCTACGGTATAGTTTTTGTTGTTTTGTTGGAGTACTTGGATAGGCTAAGTGATATGGTAAGATACTTCCGGACTGAACTTTTCACACGAGGACTCTTACAACACTGTAATGTTAATCTTCATAACACGTCACAGGAAGCACCTTCATGGCTAACAGAGGACAGAATTGGAAATAGACTTGATAAACTTAACATTAACAAGTCACCAGCACTAAATGACTTGCACCCGACGGACCTTAACCAGTTTCCTACCGAGTCGTAATGATGTCGGCAGGAAGCGCTCGTCGATCCGGATCGATTGTGTGCTGGGGGGTCGTGTCCCCCCCGATCGGGGTAAAGAGCCAATAAAATTGGCTCTTTACAACGTGACCGGCTATGTCCAATCACAGCCGGTCACTGCCGACCTCTGCTTGCACGCCGCTCGTGCGCGCCCCCAGGGGCGTGCAGCGCGGCAATCGGGGCTGAGGTGTGTCGCTCGGACAAAGCCCAGCTCTGATCAGTGTAAAGAGCCAATAGAATTGGCTCTTTACCACGTGACCGGCTGTGTCAATCACAGCTGGTCACGTGATGTAAACAAACCGCGGTAACGAGCTGTTACCGCGGTTCTCCCTGTCACACACTGATCGTGTGTGAGAGGGAGATTGCGGTAACAGCTTGTTACCGCCTACTGTACACCAAGCACACTGATCACCCCCCAATAAAGAGGACCTGTCACCACCCCATCAAAGTACCTGTCACCACCCCATCAAAGTACCTGTCACAGCCCATCAGAGTACCTGTCACCATCCCATCTGAGTACCCAAGTACCTGTCACCATCCCATCAGAGTACCTGAGTACCTGTCACCAACCCATCTGAGTACCCGAGTACCTGTCACCAACCCATCAAAGTACCCGAGTACCTGTCCCCAGACCATCAGAGTACCTGAGTACATGTCACCAGCCCATCAGAGTACCTGAGTACCTGTCACCAGCTCATCAAAGTACCCGAGTACCTGTCACCAGCCCATCAGAGTACCCGAGTACCTGCCACCTGCACATCAGAGAACCTGAGTACCTGTCACCAGCCCATCAGAGCACCCGAGTACCTGTCACCTGCCCAGCAGAATACGAGAGTACCTGTCACCAGCCCATCAGCGTACCAGAGTACCTGTCACCAGCCCATCTGAGTACCCAAGTACCTGTCAACAGCCCATCAGAGTACCCGAGTACCTGTCACCTGCACATCAGAGAACCTGAGTACCTGTCACCAGCCCAGCAAAGTACCCGGGTACCTGTTACCAGACCATTAGCGTACCCGAATACTTGTCACCAGACCTTCAGCGTACCAGAGTACCTATCACCTGCCCATCTGAGTACCCAAGTACCTGTCCCCAGCCCATCAGCGTACCTGAGTATCTGTCACCTGCCCATCTGAGTACCCAAGTACCTGTCCCCAGCCCATCAGCGTACCTGAGTACCTGTCATCTGCCCACCTGAGTACCTGTCACCTGCCCACTTGAGTACCCGAGTACTCGTCACTAGAGTTGAGCAAACCTCTGGAAGTTAGGGTTCTGCTGGTCCAGCTGAACTTCGGGACAAAGTCCGGGTTCGGGTCCGGACAGAACCCGACGGTTCGCACGGACCCCGAACCCAATTGAAATCAATGGGGACCCGAACTTTTAGGCACAAAAATGGCTGTAACAAAGTCCTGGAAAGCCCTAGAGGGCTGCAAAAGGAAGTAAAATGGGGGTAAGAGTAGGGCAAGTGCCCTACAAAAAAATGGGGATAAGGAAAATAAATTAAAATCAAATAAAAAAATGGGAAGGGGGGTGGATGTGGAGTAGGAGCCTAGAGGTTGACTAGGCCGTGACCGTGGCAGTGTAAGTGGAAGTGGCGGTGGTGGAGGAGTAGGAGGAGGTAGCCAACATGGTATTTTTTTTTTTTTGTATTGAGGCCTATTCAAAAAAACAAGTATATGAATGGCTGTGTGAGTCCAGTCTAAATGTTTATTCTGCACAAGGTACAGACAAGTCTTGTGGGATCCATGCCTGATTCATTTTAATAAAGGTTAGCTTGTCCACGTTGGATGAGGACAAACGGCTCCGCTTGTCTGTGATAACGCCCCCTGCCGTGCTAAACACACGTTCCGACAATACACTGGCTGCAGGGCAGGCCAGCACCTCCAAAGCATAAAGGGCAAGCTCAGGCCATGTGGCCAATTTGGAGACCCAGAAGTTGAATGGGGCAGACCCATCAGTCAGTACGTGTAGGCGTGTGCACACATACTCTTGCACCATGTTGCTGAAATGCTGCCTCCTGCTAAGACGTTCTCTATCGGCTGGTTGTGCTGTTTGTTGTGGCGGGCTGCTGACAAAGCTTTGCCACATTTCAGCCATGCTAACCCTGCCTTCTGAGGTGCTGGCGGTGGCACAGCTGCGTTGGTGGCCTCTTCCTC
>BLSH010029879.1:97214-127381 GCA_018402905.1 Glandirana rugosa
CGACTCGCGTCCGTACTCTTCCCCCCTGACCATCACCTCTATATTTTCCCATATACCTACCCACTAAAGACGTCACAACTTTGCACGTGTATATACGTATACACATAGACTCACAGTCCTTAGACATGACTCCTTAAGAGGACTTTATGGTTAGGTGGAAGCGTCTGTGTGTGCCCATGCCCGCCCTTGCGTCGTCCACGCGCCCGTGCACGTGTCACAGTAACCGTGGTCTGTTAGGTAAATTTGGCCTGTCGTTGTACGTCGGCCACTACAGGCAAGATGACACAAATCACATGGAGTCTAAGGACAAATGGTCAAGGACACTGGGACGAACAGAACTGGGACACAGTGCATGGACTAGGCTCCGGCTTTACGACTCCCTGTGCTTCTTTGCGCATCATACCTCCTGTTCCCAACTTCAGGGGTATACTGCGTTCAGCCGCAAGGGGAGCCTCCCTCAGCATTTCGGCCTCGGATCAGGTACGTGACACAGGGTCAAGACAAGCAGGGTCACAGGAACTGGTAAACAGGAATCTGAGGTACACTAAACACAGTAGAACGGACATCACCGGCTGCATGTTGCTGTCCGGTTTAAATGGATTGTCTGGTGCCAATGACACTGTGCACGTGCCCGCGCACCTGCTGCGTTCCCGCCCGTACCCGTGTGTGTCTGCGAAGGTGGATTGGTATTTCAGGAGAATTCCTCAGTACAGATTCCTGACACTCAGATACACATATGCATATATGTGCACGTTTCAACACTGCAGAAATCACCCATCCATATACCCTTTTATATCTCCACTACCAGTCCCCCCTTCTCATGCCTGCGCTCAGCATATGTTCCCCCGTGCTGGAGCCATGCCCCCCCTCAAGGGAGCATCACATGACCAGCCCAGTCACATGACATACATTGACCCCGAGGCGGTCATGGACGCTGCGGGCGGGTGTGGGGGGGCGTGGCTGGCACGCTGTGCTCACTATCCGCTGGCCCCGCCTCCTCCCTACTTAGCAGCGTCCCTAATGATCGGAAGGGAGGCCTGAAGAAGGAGCACGCATGCTCCAAGAGCGTGCCAAACCACTACGCTCCCTGGACAGAACTAACATCCCACTGGTGACGCCTAGTGCCCCTGCTTTCAACTGTCCCGGAGCCCCGGAAGCCACCGCCGACGGTTACAGAACGACACCATGGACTCAAGCTCCCAGCCTGCTTGGACCTACAGGACATGGTTATCACTTCATGCTGACTATACACCTCTCATCTGTGAGTGCAATCTAATAAAGTGTCACTGTTTTAACCCTATACTACACTTCGATTGGCGCTGTTTGTTTTGTCCTTTGACCTGTAAATAGGGAGGACGTTGTCCTTGGATTTTTCTGTTACTGTTGGGTATCCCATAATCCCTAACCCCATCCAAGTTATCATGCCCGCAGTAAAACAACAAAAACAATGCTCAAGGACTGTTTTTCTGTGTCTGGATGCAAGTTGAAAATGCTAAGTGACTGACTGTGCAGTAGTGGGGAACCCTGACATTTGCAACTCCTATAGGGGTAGTGCTACTCTGGGAAACTGAAGACAGCATGAGCAGCATCAGTGCTCAGTAAGGCAGGCTACACTAGCTGATCACAGCTCTCTGTTAAGCAGACAACAATTACATTTACCTAGCGATTCCTCTGTTAAGCAGAGCAACCAAAAACTATAATACACTAATCCTACATATTTTTTTTACATGTAACATTTTAATTTAGTCTAAAACATCATTTTAAATTTCTAAGTTAGAACCACATACTAATAATCAGTTTAAGTTCTCAGCTTTATATTTCATAGCCTGAGCTTTGGTAGTATCTGCTCATATGTGATAGTCGATGG
The DNA here is from genome assembly GCA_018402905.1 of Glandirana rugosa. Taxonomy (NCBI): domain Eukaryota; kingdom Metazoa; phylum Chordata; class Amphibia; order Anura; family Ranidae; genus Glandirana; species Glandirana rugosa. The sequence continues at coordinate 99,082 of BLSH010029879.1, forward strand.
GTTTTCCCTTTTTTTTCTTTTGTTGGTTTCATGGGTTCAATTGTTTTGATTGCTATTGTAGTCATGTGCTCCCTTGAGAGTGGCTTGTAGAAGTGGTTCACCTGATAGCTAACCTCAATCGCACCATATATCACACATCCGGCGACACTGACGAGACCGGCTCTTGTTTTTGTTGTTTTATTTTGGGGAAATAACTTGGATGGGGATAAGGGATAACTGTGGGATGCCCAAAGAATTATGGTACAAGTATTCCATATACAAACCTGTATATTCATACTTCACTACAGACTCTCTCATTGCAGACTATTGCTCTTCTCAACTCTTCAGCACTTCACTTGCTGACCTTTTCTCTTACAGTTCTCTCACTACACAGAACTCACTGATTTAGACTTCTTTTCTTCTCTCCAGCTCAGAACTTAGTTTCCAGCCTGAAAGGAATTTATCAGGCTTCTCTCTATACCTTTCTCTTCACTGCGGTTAGCACATGGTGAGGCCTACCCTATTTCAGCAGGACCTCAGGAACACTCATTACAGGCCAGGGATCACAGGCCCCTGAATGTGCAGTAAAGTAATTTAGTGCTAACCGGGCCTTTGACGGACTACAACTCCCAGCCCATCTTCTTCCAGGTCCCCTTGACCTGCTCTCTGGTAGGGACTCTCCTTTCCCTTGACTGGCTCCCAAGGCTCCCACAGACTGTCCACCATTCCTCTCCCAGCCTGCTCCAGCACTTTCTCCTCCAGTCCCAGGGACCGTCACTCCGCACCGGTGGATACTTTAAAGTCTCTCACTTTTCCTGTAGCACCTCCGCTGTTCTCCTGTTCCTCCTGTGCTGCTCCAGGAATCACTCTCCTTCCTGGCTGCACCTGAACTCCCAGGCCCCAAGGTCACCCTCCCCAGACTGGGGCGACCTCCCGGGTAGGGGCCAGTACCACATCACCTCTGCTACATCTCCTGTCTTCCAACGCGACTCCTCCCGCATTGCTTGGGGATTGGTCAGGGCTCCTTAGAATACTCAAGATGGCTCCACCCATCTCCCAGCTCTCTGACCAGAAAACCTTCCCCAGGTTTCTAGAAAGAAGTGGGAGGTTCTGGTGACCTCATCTGTTAAGTCCACCCAATCCTCCCTGAGCCTCTCCTCCCAGCCCAGATCAAAACATTCAGGCCTGCACATTACAGTCAGGCCTGACTAAATTTACCTCTCCTAGCCAAACCCTGCTAGAAAACGCACCTATACTATGGGGGCGCTACACTATATAACTACCTTGTTGTCAATTATAATATCACCCTGTTAATCCATCTATATGATATACTACTTATGGCTATGTGAGCTTTCCATTTGTACATGAATGTTTTGTGTTTTTCTTACAATAAAAAAATGTATTCACCCCTAAAGATCAGTTTAAGAAAGCTTTGCTTAAAGAAGAACTCCATCCAAAAAAAAAACCATTAATAGATTAAAAAACAACTTTTGCCGCAATTTTTACCTTCATTACAGATGTTTTCTTTTCCACCTCCTCTCTTGCTGTACTCTTTTCTGCTGCTAGATGTCTGCCGTCTGATAGGCAGCATTATTCAACCTCTTCCTCTGAGTCCGGGTTGTCCTGGATCTTTCCCAGCCTATGACAGGACAGTGAAAGGAGAAGCAGCACAGTGATGTGGTCATCTATCGATCTCTTCTTTCTCTTTCTTTTAGCATGCTTCTTGTAAGTGCACAAACTGATTGATTCCTTGTGCTGCTTCTTCCTCTCACACTCTATTTCTGCTGTACAAGGACTGACAGTGGTTTAAACCAGGTTGAATTCAGGTATTTACACTGATTTTATCTAAAAATAAATGGAATAACATGTTAATGATTACAGAGCTGCATTATTTGTGTCTTTTATATCTGCCTAGAGTTGAGCTTAAAGAATAAGTTCCGGTTGCAGCTCCACTGATTTCCAGCGGGTGGTGACAGTAAGTTACAGTACATGGGCAGAAACCTCAACAGATATGTAACTAACAATGAATTTGTATTTTATTGCAAACTGTATAATTTCAACTTTGGTGGAGATATAAGAATTTTTTTCTGTATTGTCTATCTACATGTTTTGCAAGGAAGTGTGACATTAAAACCTAACAAGCAACTTGGGATCTCATTGAAAGTGCATCTATAGCCAAACCTTTTTTTCTGGTGGTAAAGTTTTTTAATTCCTTCCTTTGGGGAGCATTCCATTCTCTTTATGTGTCTTGTAGATGACTATTACTGTGGCAGATATGGGAAATCTGAACAAATCGCAACATATACAATAGTATAAAATTGTATATTGTAACCAGAACAGAAGGTGAGGGGAAATCCTCCAGTGATGACAATGGTTCCAGTGGGAATTCCCTTCATTTTGTAGAGAATTTTATTTCCTTTCCTGTTGCATCTCTAGGATAGAAAGTGAAGGGAAATCTCCTCTACAAAACACAGCCACCAAAAAATTAACTGACGGGGGTTTAAAACTTAGGCAATGCATACACATTAAAGCCTAACTGAAGGCATATAAATAAATATTTATTTAGTAAGACAGTGTACGAACCATGTGAATTTTATCTTACCTCCAATAACACAGCTATAGCAGTGGCACAGTAGGCCTAAATATGTCTGCACAGTCCTAGATGTGTATTGTCCCCTGCAGTTCTGTGGTCTTTAGGGGGGAAAGAGCATCCAACACATCTGACAGTCGAATACTTGCAGTAGCTGGGGAGAGAAGTGGTGGCTTTTTTCTTACATGGGCCACCAAAAAGGTAAGTAAATGAATGCTTTGTTTACAAGTACAGTCTTTTTTTTTTTTTGTAAAAGTGACCCTGTGGTGGCAGGATTCCTTTAACTGCTTTCCACCTAGCCTATAGACAAAGGATGGCTGAGTGGAGCTCTTCCATCCTGGGTGGACATCACATGATGTCCTCACAGTCAATTGCCTCGCAAGTGCCCTAGAGGCCACGCTATAGCCGTGTCCACCACATAACAGATCATTGTACCGGATCAGTGCTCATACCATGCGATCACTGTGACAACTATCTGTGATCACAGTGATCACATGACAGTTGCACACAAAGAATAGCTTTCATTCATAGCCATTCATTGTGTTTTATTGTGTTGATCTTTGTGATTGGTCATAGTGATCACATGCTAGACAGAGAGGGCCAATCACAGTGCATCTGTACCATGTGATAGCTATGGCCAATCACAGCTTCACAATAGTACACAATGAATGAATGGATTCCATTCATACAAATGATTGCTTATAACAGTGATCATCACTGTTATAAGCAATCATATTGTCTACTTCAAAGATAAATAGTGTGATTATCTCTGTTCCCAGCACTCAATTTATTGTTTTTAGGTTATGTTGTAGTAACTATAATTTGTTCCTATTTTATATTATTATTGTTATCGGCTGCCGCTATATAGATTGCAAACCATAGTGTAGACTTTAACTCATTGTGTATTTCTCTTAATACACTCACTGTTAAAGTTAGCAGCGCCGCTACTATTTAAACTGCTTGTAGGGATATGTTTCCTCTGTTTGCTATTTTCTATATGTGTTAATCTGTATATTCACAAGGGTTTTAACACTCATCATTTGTTAAACATACTTGTAAAGTCACTTATAAAACTTTAAAATGCAGATATGAAATATATATTGCTGTCTGTGTATATATCATTAGTCCATTTTCCAGGTTAGAATCTTCCTTTCATATCAAACACTGAGTCTTTCTATCTTAATTGTTTCAGTCTTTATGGGGTTAAACCTGGAACCAGTCCATACTATATAATCATTTTCTCTGGAAAAACCTCCACTTCTCCTTGTTGATGGTATTCCTTATTGCTTTATTCCCCTTTTGGATCCCCACTTACCGAAACTGGTAATTCAATGCGCTGTCCTGCTCCTTAAAGGTGAGCCGGGTACCCCTTTGGTCTTTCCCTCTTCCGTCTGATGGATAAATCCTTGTTGTTATTTTTTTCTTTTTTTCCTCTGGGTTGTTTAGGCAGCATGAAAGATGAAAAGGGAGAGCTTCATAGTGTAAAACTGTTATCTTTATTTCCCCTTTCCCCTAAAACATGCTTACATTAAAACAGAAGATATTGCGCTTTGATCATATTATATCACCGTATCCTTTAGTGCCGGGAAAGTCTCCTGTAGCTGTTGTTCACAGCTTACGGTGTGTGGGTGGTCAGTGTCTTACTCTCTATCTTGGAAATCCGAATGAATGCCGTGTGATCATTCCCAGACGCGTTTCGTCATTATGTCTTTGTCAATGGGGGACGTTATTTAATTTCTTCATTTTCCAAAAAATTGTGGCAAAAATGTACAACTTCAAAAAAAGTATCATGCCTCTTACTAAATACCTTGGACTTCCCAAAAAGTGACCATTTAGCGGATATTTTTACTGACTTGAAATGAGATGTAACTATAACTTTCCTACAGACTAAATAATATACACTGATTTTGGTTGTTTTTACCAAAGAAATGTAGCAGAATACATTTTGGCTTAACCGATTCCTGACCGGCTCGCATACTTTTACTGCTGCAGAGTGGCAGCGTCCTGCGAATCGCCATCTATAAATGGCTGCTCGCGTGTGCGCTGTAGCGGGTGGGGCGGCGGATGTAAACACGGTGGTTCCCCACTCTGTCAGGCAGCATATCTGAGGTCTACTGATCCCTGTACTCGGGATCAGTTAGATCTCTTATGCCCCTGGCAGCCCAGCCCCCTCACAGTTAGAACACGCCTAGGGAACACATGTAACCCCTAGATCTCCCCCTGCAGGTTAACCCCTTCACTGCCAATGACATTTATACCATGGTGTGTGCAGCCTATTGCACTAGGGTGTGCACCACAAGAGATGGGTGTCAGTAGTTTATTTTTATGTTTACAAATTAGTTTTTTTTTAGTTATTTTTTACAATATTATTATATTTTATAATTTTTTTTTACATTTTTTTAGAAGCCCTGCTGGGGGGCTTTGGTGAAATATCAGGGGTCTAACCAGACCACTGATGTCTCACTTTTGAGACAGAGAAAGAGACTGAGGACAGAGATTCCCCAGGCCCTTTCTCTGCAGCCAGGCAGCAGGGGGAATCTGCACAGTACAGGATGATTAGGGTGTGCCCAGGCACAGCTTCCACCCTATGTGCACACACCTATGATTTATACAGTAATCAGTGGATATTTACATTTCTGATCGCTGTATAAATGTCATTTGTCCCAAAAAAGTATAAAAAATGTCCGACATGTCCGCTGCAATATCACGGTCCTGATAAAAATTGCAGATCGTCGCCGTTACTAGTAAAAAAAAAAAAATTGTAAAAACGGCAGAAATTAATTCTCATGGTTTGTAAACGTGGCAACTTTTGCGCAAAACAATCAATAAACGTCAATTGCAATTTTTTTTTTACCAAAAATATGAGGAAGAATATAAATCCGCCAAAACTGATGAATAAATTTGTTCTTTTATATATATATTTTTTTTCGGATATGTATTTTAGCAAAAAGTAAGAAATATTGTTTTTTTTTGCAAAATTTTTGCTCTTTTTTTGTTTATAGCAGTGATCAGAAATGATGCAGAGGTGATCAAATACCACCAAAAGAAAGCTATATTTGGGGGAAAAAAAGGACACAAATTTAATTAGGGTACAACGTCGCACGACCGTGCAATTGTCAGTTAAACCGATGCAGTGCTGAATCGTGCTCTGGTCCTAACGTGGGAAATCCTTCCGGCCCTTACCTGGTTAAATTCATAAAGAAAGATTATTTATTTGCAAAATGTTATACCAGAAACAAAGAAAAACACTTTTTTTTTCAAAATGTTCAGCCTTTCTTTGTTTATTTAGCAAAAAAATAAAAAAAACAGTGCTGAATACCACCAAAAGAAAGCTCTATCTGTCTAAAAAATTGATAATAATGAATTTGGATACAGTGTTGCATGACTGAGTAATTGTCATTCAAAGTGTGACAGCGCTGAAATCTGAAGATTGGCCTAGTCAGAAAGGGGTGAAAGTGTCTGGTATTGGGGTGGTTAATCACCAGTCCAGTTTTTCCATTGTTTACTCAATGGAAACATAATTATAGAATGAAGGGATAAAGGGGGGAAAGGGTCTCTAGTCCCCCCTTCCCTCGTGGGATTGTGGCAGTGTAGTTTCAAGGCTCCCCTAGAAAGTGGGAGAGCAGGAAGGTCTCGGATAGGTCGCCTGACCTCTCAAAGGTCAGGTGATCTGTTGTTTCTATTTTAACAGCAACAAAAGGGGACTAAAAAATAGAGAGTTCCGATTCTTCTCAGACCAGTCGCCTCAGAAGGCATAGGCTGTGGTGCTCCCTCCCACCCTCAACGTCTGTCATGGCCATTTATAATGTGGAAGTGTCACCTTTAAGGTTAAAGCAGGACAGTTTGCTAACACTGGAGCTGTAATGGCTGCGTGTATATGAAATTTAAGTATGGAACATAGAAAGAAGTTTATTTATAATTAAAATTCTATGGCTATTTTAAGCTGTTTGAGGTATTTTGGCTTGAGCCTTAGTCAAGTGGCTAAGCTGGCATGTATTGTATTCAATATTTTAATAAGTTATTAAGATTTATATTTGTTAACTGAATTTTAAATAAGATAATATCTTATACCAATAAGAAAACAGCATGGTGTCTTTGTTTGATTATTATTTATTGAAAGTTGTATTGCTACCTGCTCTCACATGTGACATTTCACCAATTTAAAGAACCAGTGGAGGCTGGTGTACAATAATTTGGGGGGGGGGCAACAAACCAATGCCAACCCAACTCTCCCCAGTGTGAGACGGCCTTGAAAGAGGGGAACACCAGAAACACCAGCAACACCCCCACACCGGAGATGGCTGGACGGGAAGGCGAAAGGCCTCCTTACCTTATGGGATGACACTCCAATCTCCCCTGTCCGAGTGGGAGAGTGATGGAAGCATTGGCAGCTGGTGGGTCGGGCTTCTCCTTATGGAATCAGTGGTGGCTAGTGGGTCAAGCTTCTCCTTATCTCTTGACCTAGGGCTTGGCTTTGAGGGAGCCGGAGCCCCAGACCGGCATGGGGTCGTAGCTCTTCGGCACCTGGGACACGGCCTCCTGGATACAGGCATGGAACCTCTCATCCATGGTCACGCCGTCTGGGTCCTTCTTGGAGATCCTGGGGCCCCTGAGCAATCCTCACCCCTCTGAGCTGGCCGGGGACAGTGGAGAGTCTGAGTCAGAGTCCGAAATGTTAGCTGATCAGTGCCCGTCCATGCATCTCCTCCCTCCTCCTCCTCCCTCTAGACCAATAGGATTGCTTCTCCTTACGGCCAGTTGGGAAACAAGTCTAAGGACCCGCTTCCTGATTGGCTGAGAGGAGAATCAGTGTAAGAATAGCGAATATTAATTCCCTATTTTAACACAACTGGGTGGGCTCGGAGCGCAGTGCTCTGCGCCAAGAACCCACTCATTTTTGAAGCCTATTATAAACAAGTGCTTAAAAAAACAACCCCCATTGGAATCCATGGTCCGGAACCCTGCATGTAGATCAGGGGGCCGGATGCATGGATAGGGGGTTGGCGCCCGTGCACCCCTAATGTACGGGCCACCACTGTGAAGAACTCTACAACATTCGCTTGTACACCTACTTTTTAGCTAAAGCTATTAAAGCTATGAGGGCTTATTTACAACAGAAACATTGGGCTCCTTTGGGCAGTGCTGCCAAACACAGTCCCATCCCAATGCAAGAACAAGATATTTTGCCTTTGTCCTATGATTTCAGTTCACAGTCACCAACACCCTAGCTGGTGTGTTGGTGTTCACTAAAATGTAAGACATGTTGCATTTTTGCACAGTGTAGCTTGTCCTGACACCCTGTAATGCAATGTGATGTGGCACATATGAGTCACATGCAAATTGAAAAAAAAAAATACAATGTTCTTTAACATGCTCACAACAGCATACATTCAGTACACACACAGGAGTGTGTGTTATGTGCAAAATAAAATGCTGTGTGTTGTGACTGGGCTCTGAATGAGAAAATAAGTCCTCAGATTTGTTTAGCAATATATTCAAAAGCATTTCATTCTTATTACTTAATGAGATAACTTTTATTGTCCAGTTATTTTCTTGCACTAGGCAACCAGCTTTAGTAATACAAATAGTCTTTAGAAAAGATATAAATTACATGCATTAGTATTGTCCAAGTTTATAGGGACAGTAATTAGTCACCTTCCAGACAACATCCTTCTACATGGTTATTGCCAAGCTTCAGTAAGTCTGCTCACAAACACAGATACCAGACTGATCTCCAGTGTCATGAATTTCTTGGAATAGGAGGGTTGAAAATATGATGGAATTTAGAATATGTGTCAAAATAATCAAGTAATGGATTGCGCACATATAATGTGTGTTATTTACAGATTATTGCTGGCCGCATGTTTACCTTATTCATTAAGTGCTTGTGGAATTTGTCAATTATCCTTGATAAAATAATAAATTTTATATCTCATTTCCTTTGAAGGGACCTTGTCACTAAAAAAAAAAGAGAGAAAAAAACAGTAATAAAGTGTATGTAAAAGCTACACAGTTATACTCTTTGCCAAATATGTATTGATGTCTGTAAATAAGGAGTGATCAAAACTTTATGAGGTGTAATGTGAGGAGGATTTGAAGAAAAATCAGCATATGACAGTTCTCTAGAATTGAAAATCTGTTAATTTTGGGGAGATTTCCTCTCATTTCTGCAGGGGCAGCCCATCCATTAAGAGCGCACGGGCACCACCCCCTTTATCCTCGCCTCCCCTATATGCATAATGGATAGATTTATCCATAGCATGAATCTGTCCATGACTGCCGCAGCCACCCCCTATTCATGCATCCGGCCCCTTTCAGGATGCCGACTGCATGAATTGCAGCAGCGGGGGGGTTTCTGTGAAGCACCTGATTAGAGCCATAGGCTCTAATAGGCTTCAAAATAGAGTGGACTCAGAGTGCAGGACATTGCGCCAGCAGCCCACTTATGTGTGTTAGAAAAGCAAATGAATATTTTCTTTTTTAACACTGAATGGCCTCTCCACCAATCAGGAAGCACAGATCTGTTACACGTTTCCCAACTGGCTGAGAAATCAGGCGATCCTATTGGATGCCTTAGAGGAGGAGGAGGAGGGGGACGCATGGCGGGAGCCGTCGTGATCCACACCACAGGAGGAGGAGAAGGAAGGCACCTGCTTGCCGGAGTTGGACACCGCCGCCCGCCTCCTAGATGGGGTAAGTGCGGGGCTTTGATGTCCTGACTGCCCTCCCCCCCAAAAGAAAACAACATCGGCCGCCACTGCTTTTCTGTTGCAACTCCTGAAAAAAGAAGTAAAGAGAAATTTCCCAAGTGGAGTGCAGACAGCAAAAATGATTTTATGTGGGGTTTTAACCCTTACATACATTTACCTGAAGCTAAAAAAAAAAAGTTTGTGCCTTTCATACATTGCCAGTCTTGTAAAACATGACTATGATATTTGCTTTCTTGCAGACATACATCTTCCTGTAGAGTCTTCAGTATCCGAAACCTCCAAGTGTGTCAAATCCCTGCTTCTTCTGCCATGTGAAATGGTTCCACCCACCAGCTGCTACAGCCAGGGCAGGCTGGGCCAGGGGGCAGGGTGGAAATTTGCCCCCAGGCTGCCTATCTTATCTTTAAAATAGCCGCTGCCTGTCTGTTACTTTTTCTTTTCTCCATGGGCAGAATGTGTGGCCGTGAGATGTGCAGGGAAGGAGGCAGGTAGAGCCTGACAGCTGGGAGAGAGGGGATTGGAGCCTGATATACAGTTTAGTGGGGAGGAGAGGCGAGGAGCAGCTCTATGGTGCCCGGCATCTCCATTTGCACCTACGGCCAGCAGCAGTGTACACTTGTAAAGTGACTTTATGGTGGAGGGGGAATGGCGCCTGACCCTAACAGGCATCAGCTGTGCACAGTGAGTTGTTCGGCACTATAGCAGGCATCAAAGAGCTGCTTATCAGCAATGCAGAGGGGAGAGGGTGTGTGTGTGGGGGGGATGTGTGTGTGTTGCAGAGATGTGCAGCAGAGTGTACAATACATGTGCTGGGGTGCAGAGGTGTACGTGGGGGTGTTGGAGTGGGCTGGGGTGCAGAAGTGTGCTGAGGTACAAATGTTTGCTGGGGTTATGGAGGTTTACTTGGGGATACATATGAGGGGCTATAGAGGTTTGTGGGGGGTATGGGGTGTTTTGGAGGTGCAGAAATGTGCTGGGGGATACAGAAGTGTGCTGATGAGTTTGGAGGCATGCTGTGCTATTTTTGGAGCAGTGTAAAGTATTATTAGTAGAGGAGCAGTGTACTGTATTAGTGGTGGAGCAGTGTACTGTATTAGTGGTGGAGCAGTGTACTGTATTATTAGCGGTGTAGCATTGTACTGTATTATTAGTGGTGGAGCAGTGTACTGTATTAGTGGTGGAGCAGTGTACTGTATTATTAGTGGTAGAGCAGTGTACTGTATTATTAGTGGTGGAGCAGTGTACTGTATTAGTAGTGGAGCAGTGTACTGTATTAGTGGTGGAGTAGTGTACTGTATTAGTGGTGGAGCAGGGTACTGTATTAGTGGTGGAGCATTGTACTGTATTATTAGTGGTAGAGCAGTGTACAGTATTATTAGTGGTGGAGCATTGTACTGTATTAGTGGTGGAGCAGTGTACTGTATTGTTAGTGGTGGAGCAGTGTACTGTATTAGCGGTGGAGCAGTGTACTGTATTCGTGGTGGAGCAGTGTAGTGTATTATTAGTGGTGGAGCATACTGTAATATTTGTGGAGCAACTCTAATGCAAATTAAATCCTTGCACCAGCCCTGAAGCCCAGCACAGGGCCTGCAGTCCACTTTTAAGGTAGGCTAATTTCATATTTTTACAATAACACTGTGATTAGAGAGACGGGGTAGACTGCAAGGGGCATTTTGATGGGAGGCTGTGAAATTTGTGCAATACATATTCTTAAAGACATTACAAATTTTTGTGTTTTTACATTTTAACCCCTTCTCGCTGGTAGGACGTCCATGGACGTCCTGGACTTTGAGGGGTGATATCTGAACGGTGCCAGCAGCTACAGGCACCATTCAGATATCATTTTTTTAAGCTGGCGATTCTGTACACAATAAGAATGATCATAGTTCAGCCGCTTGATCATTCTTATAGGCAGCGGGAGGGGACGTCCCCCCTCCCGCCGCCATTCGGTGCTTCTCCCGTGCCGCCCGTACGATCGGTGGCAGGGAGAAGAGATCTGTCGCCGCCGGATTGTCCTCAGGGAGATGACTGATGACCATCTGGTCACCAGTCATCTCTATGACCCTCGGAGGCCCGGGCGCGACATTATCACATGACGTCCGGGCCGGCTTTAGTAAACAAAGCCGTGATCACGGCTGGAAAGGCTGGGATCGGATTTTTTTCTTCTGATCTCAGTCTTTCCAGCCTGCAGGAGAGATGTGAGGTCATATTGACCCAACATCTCTCCATAAAGAGTACCTGTCACGCACCATTCCTATTACAAGGGATGTTTACATTCCTTGTAATAGGAATAAAAGTGATAAAAAAAAGACAGTGTAAAAATAAAAAAATAAAAGTAAAATAAATAATAATAATAAAAAAAATTTAAGTCCCACGTCGCCGCGTGCTCGCGCGCAGAAGCGAACGCATACATAAGCCCCGCCCACATATGTAACGGGTGTTCAAACAACACATGTGAGGTATTGCCGCGTGCGTTAGAGGGAGATAAATAGTTCTAGAGCTCCTCTGTAACCCTAAATATGTAACCTGTAAACATTTTTAAAGCGCCTATGGAGATTTTTAAGTACCAACATTTGGCGCAATTCCATGAGTGTTCGCAATTTTAAAGCGTGACATGTTCGGTATAAATTTACTCGACGTAACATCCTCTTTTAAAACATACAAAAAAATTGGGCTAACTTTACTGTTTTGTATTTTTTTAATTCACTAAACTGTTTCTTTTCCAAAAAAAAACTTGTTTGAAAAATTCCTGCGCAAATATCGTGTGCTATAAGAAGTTGCAATGATTGCCATTTTGTGTGGCATGCCAGGGGAGGGGACGCATCATGAGCGTCACGTCGGGTTGAGGGCTGGAGCAGCACTGGTTTGAGGAGTGGCTGCAAAACAAGTTGCAACTTGTTTCAAGTGGAGGGAAAAGACGTGACAGAGCAGCACTGCAGCCTTTGAGTGAGACGAGCAGGCAGCTGAGCGCTTACCCCTCACCACTACACTCCCAGAGTCTTTGAAGAAGAGACAAGCAGAGCAGAGAGGCAGCTTGGAAGTTGTCATTCCCCCAAAGAGGCAGTGCACGGTGCAAGGATTTGCTCAGGTGAGAGAGACCCCCAGCTGACCCCCACATCCAATGGGCACTGATCAGGCTGCACTGATGGGCACTGTCTGCACTGTCTGCACTGGTGAGGCTGCATTTATGGGCACTGATCAGGCTGCACTGATGGGCACTGTCTGCACTGGTGAGGCTGCATTTATGGGCACTGATCAGGCTGCACTGATGGGCACTGTCTGCACTGGTGAGGCTTCGTTGGTGGGCACGATCAGGCTGCAATGATGGGCACTGTCTACACTGGTGAGGCTGCATTTATGGCCACTGATCAGCTGCACTGATGGGCACTGTCTGCACTGGTGAGGATGCAGTGATTAGCACTGATCAGGCTGCAGTGTTGGGCACTGTCTGCACTGGTGAGGCTGCATTGATGGGCACTGATCAGGCTGTGTTAATGGGCACTGCTCAGGCTGCACTGATGGGCACTGTCTGCACTGGTGAGGCTTCATTGATTGACACTGATCAGGCTGTGTTAATGGGCACTGACAAAGCTGCACTGGTGGGCACTGGTGTCTGATCAGGCTGCATTAATGGGCACAGACAAACAAAGTTTGTGAAAAATTAAATTTTTAAATGAGCAGTGATTTTTTGATTTTTAAAGTGAAAGCATAAGGCCTCATACACACGGGCGTAAGGTGGCATAGCGTTTTCTGAGTCCTCGGCATGCGTGTGTACTTGTCAGACTGCAAAGTACTTTTCATGCTGACCAGGACATGCGCATGCTAAGGCCTAACAGAGTCCTCGGCATGCGCGTGTCCTTGTCGGAATGCAATTCACTAGTATAAATATTCTAAGTAAAAAAAGCCATACAATCGAGTAAAATGAATAACATGGGCTTTATTGAAAGGATAGGTAATTTTTTTTAGACATGATCATCTTGCCAAGAAACTTCTCCATCTGGCGAAACAAAAAAAGCTGCAAATTGGTTTTGAATGCTCATTACCCGAGCAGATGCTCTCAAGTCCATAAATTGATGGCGTTGACTCTGGGGTGCGGGCCTAATGGAGTCCTCAGCATGCGTGTGTCCTTGTCAGAATGCGAAGTACTTTTCATGCTGACCAGGACATGTGCATGCTAAGGCCTAATGGAGTCCTTAGCATGCGTGTGTCCTTGTCAGAATGCAAAGTACTTTTTATGCTGACCAGGACATGCGCATGCTAAAGCCTAATGGAGTCCTCAGCATGTGCGTGTCCTTGTCAGAATGCAAAGTACTTTTCATGCTGACCAGGAAATGCGCATGCTAAGGCCTGAGTCCTCAGCATGCGTGTGTACTTGTCAGACTGCGACTGCAAAGTACTTTTCATGCTGACCAGGACATGCGCATGCTAAGGCCTAATGGAGTCATCTTGCCAGGAAACTTCTCCATCTGGCGAAACAAAAAAAGCTGCAAATTGGTTTCAAATGCTCATTACCCGAGCAGATGCTCTCAAGTCCATAAATTGATGGCGTTGACTCTGTGGTGTGGGTTCTGGTTCTACATTACATGTGTCACTGCTACGTAGGAAGTTGTGGAGCACACAGCACGCCAGCACAACTTGGATGGCATTTTCTACGTCCAGCTGCATGCAGGTCAGCAATACCCTCCATTTTGCGGTGCAGAGTCCGAAGGCACATTTGACAACCTGGCGTGCTCAGCTAAGTCTATAGTTGAAAATTTTCTTTTCGTGGCTGAGTCCGTAACCACTGTATGGCCTCATTAAATTTTCTACCAGTCCGAAGGCCTCATCACCGACCATCACCAGTGGTAAGTTGGGCTCCTCGGTGCACGGTAGGGGTCTGCTAGGCGGGATGTTCATTCTTCCTTCATTTAAGCGGCATCCAAAAGCCGACTCTCGAAATATACGAGCATCGCCCTGGCTGCCATAGGCTCCAACATCCACCGTCAGGAATTTTAAATTCGCTTCAGCCAACGCTAGCAGGACCACGGAAAATTAATTTTTAAAACTGAAATATGATGATCCGGAGTGGGGTGGTTTCTTGACCCTGATATGTTTACCATCCAGGGCCCCTATACAATTTGGGAACTGTGTTTTTTCCCAAAATGTATCCACAACAGATTCCCATATGTCTTTGGTGAACTCCGGCATTACCACACCATGTAGCTCCTCCCATACAGGTATAGCCACACATGTCTCCCTGATGATTTCTGACACTGTTGCCATGCCTAGCAAAAAGTAATGGTGCAAAGTTGTGAAGCTTTGCCCCGTAGCCAAAAACCTTGAAAAAAATATTAGAAATGAAATTAGAATTAGTTGTCATGCACTAAACCTATACTATCCTTATATTAAAACACCTATGATGCACCTCAGGCTGGGTTCACATATGAACCGCATGCGGCTCACAGCAGGGGTCCGGTGCGTCCTAGTTCACCGTTTCAGGTCCGATTTCAGCCCGAATTTTTGGATGAATTCAGACCTGAAACGGACCAAAAGTCGCACAGTGTTTTTGTGGAAAATGCATCGCACCTGCTGTGGTGATATATGAACTGGCTCCATATAGAGCCGATTGAAATCTCCTGCTATTGCGAATTGGATGCTGGGAACCCGCAAACAATTCACAATGGTGTGAACACTGCCTTAACCTTTATCCCCTAACCCCCAATCCCTATTCCGAACCATGCACCTCTGACTATACCCTATATATACTACACCCTACCCCCACCCCGAATGTGTTATAAAATAAAACCTACCGCAGTGTCACCAGCAGACGTTCCTCAGGTGACACAGAGCGCCGCATCACAGTGTCCGTCCTCACCAGTCTGGGCCGGAGCTTCTCCTGTGACGTATCGAACGATGCCACCGACATCCGTGTAAAGTTTTGGAACTTATCTGGGTACACACACAGTTTTGAGTAGATACTGGCATAGTACCCACCGACTGGCGCCGGGATACCAGAAGTTGTATCCAGTATCGTCTTCTGCTGATTCTGATGATTCTCTCCTCCTCCTCCAACTCTCTCCTTCTCCGCAACCTCCGTAAAATGATCAGCAGAATTGCCTGATCGACTTTTTGCATGACGGTATCCATGCTAAAAAAATCGCAACAGACAGGCAGACAACCACAAAAATACCGACAAAACTCCTACACAATCGCAATGCTCTCTCCTCGCTCTCTCCAACCAAAATGGCATCGTCACATGGTCTCCAACATTTTTTATTGTGTTCCATTTGCATTGTGGGTAATTTGGGAGTGAATAAATTGTTGTTGGATGTCTTTTTAAAAAAAAGCTTGTTGACTCTGACGCCATGAAACGCTATGAAATGCTCATTAACGCCAAGGAGAAACGTCGCAAAACGCCAACGTTTTTAGACCGACGTCACCTGGCGTCTCTTATAGCAAAAATAGATTAAATAAACAAACGTCCGTGTGTATGAGGCCTTAGAATTAAAAATTCCTTCCAATATATATTGCCTGGGGGGTCCCCTTAGTCTACCTGTAAAGTGGCAGATCTGTACCATGTCTAGAATCTGCTGCAGCAATAATTGCATTTATAAAGCCAAAAAAAATACATTTTCCCTGCAAGCTGCCTTTATTTTGCTCAGCAACAGCTGGGGAGCCAGTGTGTATGATAAGGCCACAATGTAGTGTACTGGGAACAAGATTAAAGATTTTTTGGATAAATTCTGGTGTCACTTTGACTTTGGATAAAAGTAACGAGTGCGGAAAAATTGTGCTTTGGGTGTCGGTGGGGCCTTCACACCCTAACCCCATAGAGGTACTCTTCACGAAGGCAAGAATTGGCCTTTCTTTAAAAAAAATTGCAATGATATGCAACTGTCAAACAGGTGCAGAAAATTTGGTGTTTGGGTGTCGGTGGCCCCTCTGCCCACCGTAACCCTTTGTGCGGCTTTTAGGTGCTCTTGCCAACCGGCTGAGTGGTTGGACATTAAATGCCTTGTTAAGCATGTGGTACCCAAACAGCTGGTGTTTTTGCCACGTTTGATGTACCTGAGACACAGTTTGCAGGTAGCAACAGTGCGATTTGCTGCAGATGTGCTGAAAAAGGTCCAGACAGCTGAGCATTGGGAAGTGGGCTGGGAGATAACAGCTGCAGAATGTGATGGAATAGGGTGGCTGCTCTCTGCTCTTTCTTGATGTCGGCCTCCTTGGGGTTGTGCCGCCTCACCTTCAGCTTCCTCCTCTGCTCTATGCACCACCCAAGTCGCATCAGTGACCTCATCATCATCTCCATCTCCTCCATCTTCATCATCATCATTACCACTGGAGACAACTTGGCAATACGCTGCGACTGGGGGAGCATGAATGCCAATTTGTCTACCAGTGTTCTCCGCTCTCTTTAGGCTCATGCTCCTGTCATCCACAACCTCAGAACCAACATCTGAATCCAGTAATGCTGGGCATCATCAAGTAGCAAGTGGCTGATGCTGTGGTCAAATACCTCAGCTGACTCCTCCATGGCTGATGTTGGGGCTATGGCAACAATAGATGTGGACAAGGAGGCAGGTTTATCCACTCTGGCAATTGCAGGGGACTGCACACTTGTCTCTGCTTGTGTGATAGAGGATGAGAAAGATGAGGAAGGTTTAGTAAACCAGTCCTCCACCTCCTCTGCATGCTGTGGCTGGATAGCATGGGCAAACTCACTAAACAGAGGAAATTATGCCCTGCTTGAGGACTGACCACCAAGTCCACCTTTGCCTGTGGACACATTTGTTGCTGGCCCCCTTACAGTGCCAAGGGAACGTCTGCCTCTCCTTGTTGTCCTCCCAGACATTATTGGGAGGGAGGGGGCGGTGCTTATTAGCAAATGTAAAGAAGAAGTGGAAATCTGTACGTAAATGCACTTTAATCAATGTAAAGTGGTGTTTGGTGCACTTTAATTTGAGTACTCACACTACACAGACACACTCCACGGATACACTATAATATACTGCAACATAGTGCGTAAAACGTACAGTGACTCACACAACTATATGGCTTTAAACTGGCAGTAACGCACACAGAACTACAGTATCTCACAGAAGTGAGTACACCCCTTACATTTTTGTAAATATTTTATTCTATCTTTTCATGTGACAACCCTGAAGAAATGACACTTTGCTACAGTATAAAGTAGTGAGTGTACAGCTTGTATAACAGTGTAAATTTGCTGTCCTTTCAAAATAACTCAACATACAGCCATTAATGTCGAAACTGCTAGCAACAAAAGTGAGTACACCCCAAGTGAAAATGTTCACATTCGGCCCAAAGTGTCAATATTTTGTGTGGCCACCATTATTATCAGCACTGCCATAACCCTATTGGGTATGGAGTTCACCAGAGCTTCCCAAGTTGCCACTGGAGTCCTCTTCCACTCCTCCATGACAACATCACGGAGCTGGTGGATGTTAGAGACCTTTCGTTCCTCCACCTTCTGTTTGAGGATGCCCCACAGATGCTCAATAGGGTTTAGGTCTGGAGACATGCTTGGCCAATCCACCACCTTTACCCTCAGCTTCTTTAGCAAGGCAGTCGTCGTCTTGGAGGTGTGCTTGGGGTCATTATCATATTGGAATACTGTCCTTCGGCTCAGTCTTCGAAGGAAGGGGATCATGCTCTGCTTCAGTATGTCACAGTACATGTTGTAATCCATGGTTCCCTCAATGAACTGTAGCTCCCCAGTGCTGGCAGCACTCATGCAGCCCCAGACCATGACACTCCCACCACCATGCTTGACTGTAGACAAGACACACTTGTCTTTGTACACCTCACCCGGTTGCCGCCACACGCTTGACATCAGCTGAACCAAATAAGTTTATCTTGGTCTTATCAGACCACAGGACATGGTTCCAGTAATCCAAGTCCTTAGTCTGCTTGTCTTCAGCAAACTGTTTGCGGGCTTTCTTGTGCATCATCTTTAGAAGAGGCTTCCTTCTGGGACAACAGCCATGCAGACCAATTTGATGCAGTGTGCGGCATATGGTCTGAGCACTGACAGGCTGACCCCCCACCCATTCAACCTCTGCAGCAATGCTGGCAGCACTCATATGTCTATTTCCCAAAGGCAACCTCTGGATATGAAGCTGAGCATGTGCACTCAACTTCTTTGGTAAACCGTGGTGAGGCCTGTTCTGAGTGGAACCTGCCCTGTTAAACCGATGTATGGTCTTGGCCACCGTGCTGTAGCTCAGTTTCAGGGTCCTGGCAATCTGCTTATAGCCTAGGCCATCTTTATGTAGAGCAATAATTCTTTTTTTCAGATCCCTAGAGAGTTGTTTGCCATGAGGTGCTATGTTGAACTTCCAGTGACCAGTATGAGAGAGTGAGAGCGATAACACCAAATTTAACACACCTGCCCTCATTCACACCTGAGACCTTGTAACACTAATGAGTCACATGACACCGGGGAGGCAAAATGGCTAATTGTGCCCAATTTGGACATTTTCACTTAGGGGTGTACTCACTTTTGTTTCCAGTGGTTTAGACATGAATGGCTTTGTGTTGAGTTATTTTGAGGGGGCAGCAAATTTACACTGTTATACAAGCTGTACACTCACTACTTTACACTGTAGTAAAGTGTCATTTCTTCAGTGCTGTCACATGAAAAGATATAATAAAATATTTACAAAAATGTGAGGGGTGTACTCACATTTCTGAGGTACTGTATATGGCGTTAAACTGGCAGTAATGCACACAGAAGTAAATGGCATTAAACTGGCAGTAACGCACAAAACTATATGGCATTAAACTGGAGGTAACGCACACAGAAATATATGGCGTTAAACTAGCAGTAACGCACACAGAACTATATGGCGTTAAACTTGCAGTAACGCACACAGAAGTAAATGGCGTTAAACTGGCAGTAACGCACACAGAAGTAAATGGCGTTACACTTGCAGTAATGCAATCAAATAGACGGTGTTCAACCATCACCACACTGAAGCTATCTGAGCTGTCCCTACTCTACATATACACTAATGTATGTATGAATGACATGGTCTCACTACACTACACTGAAACTATCTGAGCTGTCCCTACTCTAGCTGCACACTATGCAAAGCTGAATGATGGTCCTCCTCACTACACTCACACTATCTCTAGACTGACACTAAACTAACATTCTACACTGACAATTGAAGCACAATAGCACAGTATAGCACACTAACTAATAGCACTGAACAGAGCCCTGTTCTATCTCTCTCCAGCTGAAATCGCACTGAAAATGGCTGTTATTGAAAGAATACTTTTATACTGTGGGGCGGGAATGAGCCATGATTGGATAAAGTCATGATAACAGTGTCCAATCATGACTCTGACAGTGCTCTGTGCCCTGATTGGCTGAAGCTTTCACTGCTTCAGGCAATCAGGGCTAGCAATGCACTGTTCAGTGGTGCATTGCATTTTGGTCAGTTCGGGGGGCTGAACAAATGGTCGAACGACCCATTTGTTCGGCTGTTAGCCTAACGACCGAACAACAAAAGTTCGGCTCACTGCATTTTCAGAGATGCCTGTTGCTGAGCTAGTTCAGCCTCCGGGCGTACCTTTTGTCGCTCTCTCTCTTGCTCCATGCGTACTCTCTCCTGCTCTCTCTCCTGATCCATCCGTACTCTCTCTTGCTCCATGCGTATTCTCTCTTGCTCTCTCTCTTTCTCAATGCATACTCTCTCCTACTCTCTCTCCTGATCCATGTGTACTTTCTCCTGTTCCTGCTTCACCTTTTCTGCATCAAGGTGAGCCTTTTCTCTTCTCATCTGTAACTCTTGGTCTGTGAATGCGGCCCTGGCCCTCACTGCTTCAGTTTTTGAACGGGTGATTGCTGCTGCATTTGTGAAAGGTAACTTTGATGAGCTTGCTCATGATTATATTTTGTAAGAAGATGCTTGACTGTGAGATATGGCTGTGGTGGAGAGGCTGTACTGTTGTGTAGAGACCGCTTTAGTGTCGAGTGCTCACAGGGGATGCTGTGTGACAGAGCGTGTCCCTGTGTAGCCTGGCGGCTTGCTTCACCTCCTGAAGGCCTGTTTCATCGAAGGCATCTGACTGTATGGACACTGCATAACCCCGGGCATTACAGTCTCCCGAAGTCAGCTTATCTTCCCTTCAGAGGTCAGCAAAAATTTCACTGTTCTGTCTCTAGGACAGAGAGCTGAACCGTCCTGCTCCATTAACTTCAGATACCATATTTCTTTGATCTTAAATTTATTAGAACTAGCAAGGTAAAACTACAAATTGATAAAAATACACATCAATCAGTACAATGCATATGCATGCATATAATAAAGAAACAATTCTCTATAATACAGAATGGGATAGCAAGAACTCCGTTTTTAAGCTCGCTCCGGGGTGATGGCGAGAGATTTGAAAAAGCATGCCTTGCTGCCTTGCTGTAGATTCTTAAAATGGTGGCAGACTCACTTCCTCTAGATAATTCTCCCAGAATGCACTGGTTCCTAACAAATTTATTAACACATTCTAAGAGAATACATTGTGAAACTATGCAAACAGCAAAGCTATACCAAAAAGGGAACAGTAGGTGGCTCTGCGCTCTGCATGTAACTATCTTGGTGTAAATCAAGAAACCCAACATGTTATTTTAAGCACATAAACACAAGTAAGGTGAATAGAAGCCCGGTGGGCAGAACACTTACACACACTTCCCCCCACCTTGGGGAAATTTTACTTCCACTGACACCAGGACATTTATTTCTGTTGACCACCAAAGCATAGATTTTTTACTCCTGGTAATGCTGTGGCATTTTTTTATTCCTGCTTACCATTGGCAACAGTATGGCCCCCAACAGTCTGAAAAACAGACTGTTTTTGTCTAAAAAGTTTAAAGACCCCTGTCTTATAAGATCTTGAAGCAATGTACATTTGTTTTGTGTATTCATTTTCTTAGTTTAATAGTTGTATTAAGGAATGAAGTTTAAACATTTTAAGAATTATTAAATACTGTATTTTAAATATTGTCTATAATTTTTTTTTTACCTTTTGGAGCCAGAAGGTGGAGCACCACAATTAGCCAACTGGCAGTTTTCTACAGTTGAATTTAATCTTCTGCTGTTCAGATTTCTACAGAACACACACAGTTATGAGTTAGAGGGGTGATATAGCTCCTCCTCATATATAGTTCAAAGAGCTTTGTTATGAATATTGGTTATAGAGACAATGAGCCACTACTGCTGGGCTATCTTATTAGAAAGTCCAGATTGCTTTGCAAACAGTGTCATGGAGGCACTCTATATTAAATGTTTTATTCATCAAATGAAAAGGTTAAAGTGTTTCTAAAAGCTGGATACTTTTTACCTTAAAGCGGGGTTCCACCCAGAATTTTTTTTTTTTTTGGCATCCACTCTTTTAATACTAAATAGATGTAACCTTTTGTTTCCTTACTTTCAAACCGCCTAGTAATTACATGTATTTTTTACTCACAATTTAGTTTCTCTCACTGCTGGACTTTTCCATTTTAGGTGAGGGCATCTGAAGCCCATCCGTAGTCTCCTGGCATCTCTTTCTGAAAGAAGTGCATGGTGGGTAACCATCATGCACTCCTTGATCTCGGTCCGCCTTAAATTGCGTAATTTCCTGTCTGGAAATAACATGATTTTACAGTACAGGGAAGCCCACTGACTCCTGGGAAATGATGAGTCACATCTCCCAGGAGGCCAGGCGAAGCAGGAAGTGAGAAGAGCCTCGGACCTAAAAGGGGCAGATTACAGAGACCACCTAGCAACAAGCGACTTAGGGTGAGTATAACATTTTTTTTCCTTCAAAGGTAAGTCTATATAGGCAAAGGACATGAATAATGTAAAAAAAAAAATTCTGGGTGGAACTCCGCTTTAATGCATTAACATTTTCATTTGAGGAACAAAACATTTAATATGCAGGGTGGGCCATTTTTATGTATATACCTTAATAAAATGGGAATGGTTGGTGATATTAACTTCCTGTTTGTGGCACATTAGTATATGTGAGGGGGGGAACTTTTCAAGATGGGTGGTGGCCATTTTGAAGTCGGCCATTTTGAATCCAACTTTTGTTTTTTCAATAGGAAGAGGGTCATGTGACACGTCAAACTTATTGGGAATTTCACAAGAAAAACAATGGTGTGCTTAGTTTTAACGTAACTTTATTCTTTCATGAGTTATTTACAAGTTTCTGACCACTTATAAAATGTGTTCAATGTGCTGCCCATTCTGTTGGATTGTCAATGCAACCCTCTTCTCCCACTCTTCACACACTGATAGCAACACCGCAGGAGAAATGCTAGCACAGGCTTCCAGTATCCGTAGTTTCAGGTGCTGCACATCTCGTATCTTCACAGCATAGACAATTGCCTTCAGATGACCCCAAAGATAAAAGTCTAAGGGGGTCAGATCGGGAGACCTTGGGGGCCATTCAACTGGCCCACGACGACCAATCCACTTTCCAGGAAACTGTTCATCTAGGAATGCTCGGACCTGACACCCGGTATTGGTTTTTACTGACCATAAAAACCATTAAAAAACCATATGCTGTGAAGATACAAGATCAAGATACCCATCTCGAAAAGTTTCCCCCCTCACATATACTAATGTGCCACAAACAGGAAGTTAATATCACCAACCATTCCCATGTTATTAAGGTGTATCCATATAAATGGCCCACCCTGTAGAGTGCCTCCATGACACTGTTTGCAAAGCAATCTAGACTTTCTAATAAGATAGCTCAGCAGTAGTTGCTCACTTATAAAAAAAACTTTAAAAAAAAATGTCCCTATGTTTGTATCGGCCCCTCACCCCCCTGTATACTTACCTGAGCTGAGCCCAATTTCGATCCAGTGTTGTGCCCATCTGCTCTCTGCTTACAAAGGCAACAGCAGGAACCATTGGCTCCTATTGCTGTCAATCAAATCCCGTAAGCAGAGAGTGGGGGTGGGACTGAACAGAGTTGTGCATGTCAATAGATACACAGAGCCTGGCTTGGGAGTGAGAAAATCTTAACAGTTCTTTGATAGTAAATTCTGCCTGCTCAATAGGGGCCCTTTAACGTTGGCACATAAAACAATGCAATGTTTTTAGGGTGTGGACTTCAGAAACAGTTAAACAAAAGGTTAGACTCAGTCAGTGGGTATGCCCCTTAAATCAGCTAAGCAAAAGCAAACACGTTTGAAGAAAGGGGAGTGTAATGTGGAGAGAGAATTGGAAGGGGTTAATGTTGCAATCAAGTTCAACATGGCACCTCATGGCAAAGAACTCTCTGAGGATCTGAAAAAAAGAATTGTTGCTCTACATAAAGATGGCCTAGGCTATAATAAGATTACCAGGACCCTCTGAAACTGAGCTGCAGCACGGTAGCCAAGTCCATACAGCGGTATAACAGGACTGGTTCCACTCAGAACAGGCCTCGCCATGGTCGGCCAAAGAAATTGAGTGCAAGTGCTCAGCGTCATATCCAGAGGTTGTCTTTGGGAAATAGACATTTCAGTGCTGCCCGCAGTGCTGCAGAGGTTGAAGGGGTGGGAGGGACAGCCTGTCAGTGCTCAGACCATACGCCGCACACTGCATCAAATTGGTCTGCATGGCTGTTGTCCCAGAAGGAAGCCTCTTCCTGTGGTCTGATGAGACAAAGATAAACTTATTTGGTTCAGATGTTGTCAAGTGTGTGTGTCGACAACCACGTGAGAAGTACAAAGACAAGTGTGTCTTGCCTACAGTCAAGCATGGTGGTGGGAGTGTCATGGGCTGGGGCTGCATGAGTGCTGCCAGCACTGGGAAGCTACAGTTCATTGAGCTAACCATAAATGCCAATGTGTACTGTGACATACTGAAGCAGAGCATGATCCCCTCCTTTCAGAGACTGGGCCGCAGGGCAATATTCCAATATGATAACAACCCCAAACACACCTCCAAGATGACAACTGCTTTGCTAAAGAAGCTGAGGGTAAAGGTGAGGGACTGGCCAAGCATGTCTCCACACCTAAACCCTATTGAGCATCTGTGGGGCATCCTCAAAGGGAAGGTGGGAGAAGTGCAAGGTCTCTAACATCCACCAGCTCCGTGATGTCATCATGGAGGAGTGGAAGAGGACACCAGTGGCAACCTGTAAAGCTCTGGTGAACTCCATGCCCAAGAGGGTTAAGGCAGTGTTGGAAAATAATGGTGGCCAGAGGGCAAAGAGCCTCTGTGTCTTCAGTGAAAAGTGGTGGTGGCGGATGTGGTGCATCCTCTGCAGGCGGGTCACGCTTGTCCTTTTTTTCTCCTGTTGGACGTGCTATTGAGCCACAACATGCAGAAGAGATAGTGGAGTGGATAACAAAGCTGTCCTCATCCTCTGTCACCCAGGCTCATACAAGTTCGCCTTCCGACGCATCTGGTAAAATGGCCTATTCCACCGGATCCTTGTCCACAGTTACTCCTTCTGTAGTCCCACCATCATGCACGGAGGAGTCACCTGAGTTGTTTGATTAGTGTCCGTTACATGCAAAGTCTCCGATGTTGGTTCCCAGGTTGAGGAAGGGAGTAACGTGAGCCTAAAGACAGGGGGTGCTGCAAAAGGACAAGAAACTAGCAGTCATGTTCTCCCAGTTGCAGCATACTGCCATGTTTGCTCACGTGATGAGGAGGGAGGGGATGATGAGGACACGGACTGTACTTGGGTGCCTGAGAGAAGAGAGGAGGAAAGTGAGGAGGAGGAAGCACAACTCCAACAAGGCAGGATGTCCTCCAAGGGCCAGCTTAAGGGCAGCCACCCAATTGCATCAGACCACAGAGCTCCACAGGTGCAGGGCGCTGCTGCCTCCCCGCCAACTTCCAAAATTTCTTTGGTGTGGGCATTTTTCAGCACATGTGCAGTAGATCGCATCGTTGTCATTTGCAATCTATGTCTGAAGAGGGTCAAGCACGGCCAGGACTCCAGCCGCTTGGGCACTACTGTCTTGACAAGACGTATGACGACCAGCCATGCAGTCAGTTGGCAAGAGTACCTGAAAAACCCACACCAGAAAACAAGATGGACTTCTCCTTGCTCCTCATCTGGGATCTCAACCCCTACTATACCTGCAGTCCTCTCCAAAACCTGCACTGAGAGGAATGAAGGCATAGCAATGCGTGCCACAACTAGTACTTGCAGCCAATCTGCTAGCAGTACACCACCAGATTAATTCAGCAGGCAAATATCCCTACCCCAGTTGCTGTAAAAAGAAATACTGTCCCAGCCATCCACATGCTCAGCATCTTAATGCTAGCTTGGCCAAATTGCTAGCACTCCAACTGCTGCCTTTTCAGCTGGTAGACTCTGCCCCCTTTCATGAATTTGTGGAATGTGCTGTCCCACAGTGGCAGGCGCCCAAAAGACATTTCTTTTCACGTAAGGCCATTCCAGCTCTCTGCCATCATGTGGAAGGCAATATTTTGACCTTGTTGGACAGTGCAGTCAGTAGTAGGATTCATATTACCGCTGACTCATGGTCCAGCAGGCACGGTCGGGGATGTTACCTTTCCTTCACAGAGCACTGAGTAACTCTGCTGGCAGCTGGGAAGGATGCAGGACAGGGTTCAGTTTTGGAAATAGTTCCGCCAGCACGCCTCCAAAAAGCTGGTAGTGATTTTGCCACATCCGCCTCCTCCACCGCCTCATCTTCTTCTACCTCTGTGGCCTCTTCTGCAGAATTGTCCTCTGAATCTGCAGTGCTCCCTAAGCATTCAAGGGGCAATGCAAGGAGTCAGGCTAAAAGATGCCATGCGGCGCTAAAAGATGCTTACAGCTGTCTTGGGGACAGGAGTCACACTGGGGAAGAGATTCTCTCAGCTCTGTGGGGGCAGGCTCAGAGGTGGTTGACGCCACGGCAGCTTGAGCCAGGAATGGTTGTATGCAAAAATGGCACCAACCTTCTCTCTGCCCTCCAACTGAGACAATTGACACATGTTCCATGCTTGGCACACACCTTGAATTTGGTGGTGCAGCATTTCTTGACCAGGTACCCAGCCTTACCAAATATCCTGAGGCAGGCCAGAAAACTCTGTGGTCATGTCCGGCGTTCATACAATGCCAGTGCCTGGCTGGCTGACATCCAGCGGGAATTCAACCTGTCCAACAACTGCCTCATTTGTGACATGCCCACCAGGTGGAACTCAACATTGGCAATGTTGCAGCGGCTATACGCACAGCAGAGGGCCATCAATGAGTACCTCTGTGAGCATGGCACCAGGACAAGCTCAGGGGAGCTTGGTTATTTTTCGCCACGTCAGTGGCTAATGATCAAGGATGCATGCACTGTCCTGTCACCATTTGAGGAGGCCACAAGATGGTGAGCAGTGACAATGCATGCATCAGTGACACTGTCCCACTAATATTCCCTCTGGAGAACACGCTTCGTGGAATTATGGACAGGGCACTTGAGGTAGAACAAAGGGAGGAAGAGGAGGACTTCCTTTCCTCTCAAGGCCCCCATTATGCAGAGAGCATTCCTGCAGAGCCGCCAAACACACGGAAGGAGAAGGAGGATTGTGTCAGCATGCATGTGGAGTATATTACGCAGCTGTCTTCAAGGGATCATGGTTTTCAGTCCCCAGAAACCTAAGGAGTTGTGCGCGGCTGGGAGGAGGTAGTCCCTGATAATGTCATCCTCAGTGAAGAAGAGGACACTCATGCCTCCTCAAACGTATGCTGCATGGGCTCACTGATTCTGAAAAGCCGTTGAAAAGACCCTACGATTCGTGGTATCAAGGAGAGGGATCATTACTGGCTGGCAACCCTTCTTGATCCATTCCAGACCTTGGAGGTTACCATGTCCTGCTGCTGGTCCTGGACAACGTGTTTTTGAAGCTTCGGTCATTCAGAGGCAGTGGTGGAGAAGGTGGCCAGCTGAGTGATGGCTTTAAAAAAAAATTCAGTCCTCAGCACCCAGGCCTGATAGGTTCAAGCAACCATTGTCAGCGCCTGCATTATATGGTGCATGAATATATAAAAGGCAAGAGCAGACTTGGAGACCTTTCCAACTGAGCATCCACTTAGTTACTGGGTCTTGAGGATGGACTACTGGCCGAAACTTGCTCAATAACAGCAGTCCCGTTCCTGCATCCAACAAGAGTAACTGAAAGGGGTTACAGTGTTTTGGCACCGCCAGCACCCAAGGCCCAATTTTTCACCACCTGTTTGACTGGGGGCTTTTGTCACAATTTGTAAACTAATTTACAACATCAGGCCCCATCCCTCCATCCAACAAGAGTAACTGCAAGGGGTTACAGTGATCTGGCCAGCACCCAAGGCCCAATTTTTCACCACCTGTTTGACTGGGGAATTCATCACAATTTTTTAACTAATTTACAACAGCAGGGTCCGAGTCAAATTTTTTTAAAAAATGATGTGGGGTTCTCCCCAAAATCCAAACCAGGCCCTGCAGGTCTGGTATGGAATTTAAGGTGAACTCCACGCCATATTTAAAAAAAAAAATAGTGTGGGGTCTCCCCAGAATCCAAACCAGACCCTTATCCGAGCACAGCCATGGCATGGCAGGAGGGGGTGGGGACAAGCGAGTACCCACCCTCTGGACCATACCAGGTCACATGCCCTCAACATGGGGAGGACACTTTGAGGTCACCCTCAAAGCACCTTGTCCCCATGTTGATGGGGAGAAGGGCCTCATTCTCACAACCCTGGCCGGAAGTTGTGGGGGTCTGTGGGCAGGGGGCTTATCGGAATCTGGAAGCCCTCTTTAATAAGGGGGCCCCAGATCCCGACCCCCCCTATGTGAATAGGTATGGGATACATTGTACCCCTACCCATTCACCAAAAAAGGAGCGTAGCATTGCATATAACCTTTTAAAATGAGCACTTTTGATTTTTCATGTTCGGGTCCAATAGACTTTAACGGTGTTCGAATGTTTGCGCAAACTTTTTGCCTGTTCTCATGTTCTGGTGCAAATCAAACTGGGGGGGGGGTGTTTGGCTCATCCCTATTTGTGATATGCAGAGGGGGGGGATCCAAGTCAGCAGTCTGGAT
>BLSH010029879.1:153835-171009 GCA_018402905.1 Glandirana rugosa
TAGGGGTAGGTACCGAGTAAACGGAGTAAGTACGAGTAGTCATGGTGTAGTCAAGAGTAGGCACTGTGTAGGTACGGTGATGTCACGGGTAGGCACGGTGATGTCACGGGTAGGTACGGTGATGTGACGGGTAGGCACGGTGATGTGACGGGTAGGTACGGTGATGTGACGGGTAGGTACGGTGATGTCACGGGTGGACACGGTGATGTCACGGGTAGGCACGGTGAGATGACGAGTAGGCACGGTTATGGGACGGGTAGACACGGTGATGTCACGGAGTGTTATCACATTATCCACCAGTTTAATCTAAGACGGTGATGGGCAGTGTAGTGGCACGGATGGGCAGTGTAGTGGCATGGATGGGCACTGTAGTGGCACGGATGGGCACTGTAGTGGCATGGATGTGTCACGGATGAGAACTGATGTGGTACTGATGAGCATGAATGAGGCAAATGAGCCATGGATGGGGATGGATGAGCACGGATGGGTGGGTGAGCACGGATGGATGGCTGGGTGAGCATGGATGGATGGATGGGTGAGCATGGATGGGTAAGCACGGCTGGGTGGGTGAGCATGGATGGATGTCTGGGTGAGCATGGATGGATGGCTGGGTGAGCATGGATGAATGGCTGGGTGAGCATGGATGGATGGCTGGGTGAGCACGACTGGGTGGGTGAGCATGGATGGATGGCTGGGTGAGCACGGCTGGGTGGGTGAGCATGGATGGGTGAGCATGGATGGATGGATGGATGGGTGAGTGCGCACGGCTGGGTGGGTGAGCATGGATGGATGGATGGATGGGTGAGCACGGCTGGGTGGGTGAGCATGGATGGATGGGTGAGCACGGCTGGGTGGGTGAGCACAGATAGATGGCTGGGTGAGCATGGATGGATGGCTGGGTGAGCATGGATGGATGGATGGGTGAGCATGGATGGATGGATGGGGGAGCACGGATGGATGGATGGGGGAGCATGGATGGATGGATGGTTGAGCACGGCTGGGTAGGTGAGAATGGATGGATGGATGGATGGATGGGTGAGCACGGCTGGGTGGATGAGCATGCATGGCTGGATGGGTGAGCATGGATGGATGGATGGGTGAGCATTGATGGATGGGTGAACATGGATGGGTGGGTGGGTGGGTGAGGATGGGTGGGGGGGTGGATGGCTGGGTGGGTGGTGGGTGGCTGATGATGGCTGAGTGGGTGGTGGGTGGCTGATCATGGCTGGGTGGGTGATGATGGCTGGGTGGGTGGTAAATGGATGGTGGGGGGTGTATTGTGTCACCTAGTCAGCGCTGTGGGCATTACACATCACCCACAGCGCTGCAGCACGTCCTCTCTCCCCCCTCTCTCCTCTCACACTGCACCGATCGGTGCGGAGAGGAGAGAAAAGCCGGCGCTTCCGCCGGCTTGTTTACATGTGATCACCCCGCCATTTGACGTCCTTCCAGAATTAAGCAACCGCTCTGTAGACGTCATTTGTCTATAGGGCGGTTGTTAAGCGGTTAAGCTTGCAGTAACACACTGAGCTATATGGTGTTAAGCTTGCAGTAAGGCAATGAAATATATAGTGTTAAACTTGCAGTAACACACAGAACTATATGGCATTAAACTTGCAGTAACGCACAGAACTATATGGCATTAAACTTGCAGTAACGCACAGAACTATGTGACGTTAAACTTGCAGTAACGCACAGAACTATATGGTGTTAAACTTGCAGTAACGCAATGAAATATATAACGCTAAACTTTCAGTAACGCATAGAAATATATGGCTTTAAACTTTTAGTAAAGCACAGAAATATATGGCATTAAACTTGCAGTAACGCAAAGAACTATATGGCATTAAGCTTGATGTAGCGCAATGAAATATATAGTGTTAAACTTGCAGTAATGCACAGAACTATATAGCGTTAAACTTGCAGTAACGCACAGAACTATATGGCTTTAAACTTGCAGTAACGCAGAGAACTATATGGCGTTCAATGTGCAGTAACGCATAGAACTATATGGTGTTAAACTTGCAGTAACGCACAGAACCGTATGACGTTAAGCTTGCAGTAACACACAGAACTATATAGCTTTAAACGTGCAGCAACGCAATGAAATGTAGGGTGTTAAACAGTCACTACACTGACACTATCTGAACTGTGAATAAATGATTGGGTGAAAAAGTGGGTTGGCGCTGCCCCAGTAGGAAAATGTGCTAGAAAATAAACGTGAATGTGCTGAAAGATATCGGTGAGTAGCGAATATTGCCCTCTAGTGGTTAATAAATATAAAATCCTGGATGTGCTGACAGATATCGGTGAGTGGCAAATATTGCCCTCTAGTGGTTAATGAACATAAACGGAAACTGTGACTGCGTGAATGCTCTAATAAGAGCATGTGTGTGAGCTGTGTAACCAAAAAACGTTGAGTGTGCGTGAGTAGGGTCAGTGGTGGCCCGAAGGGACCCCCCTCCGTTGGTGACACAAAACCCCACTCACCACCTAAGAACCAATGTAAAAACAAGAGATTTTACCAGCCACTGTTTTTCAGGACCACTCCGGCGTAGTGGCAAATATCCACATGTAAAATACAAATTACGTGGTGTAGGGTATCAAATATTGCAAACCAATTGGAAAAAAAGTAGTAACTCACAGTGGAGAAGTCAGAAGACCGGAGCTTCCAAAAGATCCAGGGTTCAGCCGAAGGTACGTCTGACGCTCTAGGCTCCGCCTTACGCGTTTCGTCATCCGCCTCCGACGACGTCTTGATGACGAAATGCGTAAGGCGGAGCCTAGAGCGTCAGACGTACCTTCGGCTGAACCCTGGATCTTTTGGAAGCTCCGGTCTTCTGACTTCTCCACTGTGAGTTACTACTTTTTTTCCAATTGGTTTGCAATATTTGATACCCTACACCACGTAATTTGTATTTTACATGTGGATATTTGCCACTACGCCAGAGTGGACCTGAAAAACAGTGGCTGGTAAAATCTCTTGTTTTTACATTGGTTCTTAGGTGGTGAGTGGGGTTTTGTGTCACCAACGGAGGGGGGTCCCTTCGGGCCACCACTGACCCTACTCACGCACACTCAACGTTTTTTGGTTACACAGCTCACACACATGCTCTTATTAGAGCATTCACGCAGTCACAGTTTCCGTTTATGTTCATTAACCACTAGAGGGCAATATTTGCCACTCACCGATATCTGTCAGCACATCCAGGATTTTATATTTATTAACCACTAGAGGGCAATATTCGCTACTCACCGATATCTTTCAGCACATTCACGTTTATTTTCTAGCACATTTTCCTACTGGGGCAGCGCCAACCCACTTTTTCACCCAATCATTTATTCACTGTAACCAGGCCTTTGGCTGGTTTTAGTGGGGGCAGCAGCCTATAACACTTTCTTTACCACATAGCAGCGCCATACCACCTTCTTTCACTTTCTTACTATCTGAACTGTCCCTACATGCACACTAATGTAAAGATGAATTGTGGTCAATACAGTACAATCAAACTATCTGAACTGTCCCTTCTCTAGATATACACTAATGTAAAGATGAATGACTCGTCACTACACTACACTGACACTAAATGAACTGTCCCTACATGCACACTAATGTAAAGATGAATAGTGGCCAATACACTACAATCACACTATCTGAACTGTCCCTACACTAGATATACACTAATTCAAAAATGAATGATGGTCATCACTACACTCACTCTATACCTAGATTGACATTGAACTAATTTTCTACACTGACAATAGAATCACAATAGCACATGTGACATTATGCGAGGTGCAGTAGTGGATGGATGCTATCTGTCGCCCCGCATATGTTAATTTTGAGTGGACTAAGATGGAATCTGAGCTGAGCAAGCAGTCTGGAGGTGAAGCAGGGGCATTTCCTACACACTAAGAGACCCCCCTCCTTTTTCACGTCACCCCCGTTTCCTTGAGGTCCACTGTCTGGCCGCTGTTTGATACCATCTCCACAGGACAAGATAACAGCTGCCCACAGGATACTTAAGTGACAAGCGCTGTTGATCCCTGTAATAGGGATCAACACGTTCTGGTGAGTAGGGTGTGCCACTGGGTGCCTCTTGGTGAAGGAGTGTGATCATCTTGGATTTCATACTGAGTGATCCAGCATATTTCCACACCTGGTTATTTCCGTGAATATTTTATTGAACATTTAGTGGACTCATTTTCACTGTTTGATGTTTTTATATTAGACCATAACATCTTGACATGATACATACCATTGGACTCATCGTTATACCCATTGCAACACAATTTTTGCATTATTTGTTTTTTGCACCACCTGTTTTTTTGCACAATTTTGCAGTCTTTTTTCACTGCGCATAGCAAGATTATTTACATTGGAATATGCACTATGCATCTAAGACACCTCATACTATATGCACTTTGTTATATGTATTTTGTCTAATTTTTATGCACTGTTTATTTGCCTATACCTATGTGGTAGGGCGGTTTAAAGTGGGTTCTTATGTTTATAGCACTATATAGTGTATGATACGAGCAGCACACACACACATTTACCTGTTTCCATTGCATGGGTAAAAGATACCTCTTTCTTGGGTTCCTTTACCTTAGATGGAATCTGGTCCAGAATGTACCAGCCACCTTGGCAGGCTTGGTTTCGGACCAGATTTTGTGACCCTCTTGAGTCAACTCGCAGGTGTAGTTAAATAACCAAGAAGAGAGCACAGTGTAGCTCTGGCCTGGGATTCAGAAACATTACATTGAGAGAGCTACACAGTCAGAATTGGTTGCTCTAAGGATTCTAAAGAAAGGTTTGCATTTGTTTTGTTTGGAGGTGTCTGGGATGAGCCCGACACCGTATAGAGAGGTATCCTGGTCTGTATAGTTGGACGGCAAGGAGCTGATTTTGTTATTTTGTTTGTTTTATGACTTGCAACCTTTATCAATAAAGCTGGAAGCCCGCCAGACTTTTAAGAAAGTTTGCCTGCAAGCTGCCTTTTTCCCAGGAAAGGTGATCCCCACGAGCTAATCTCCCACACACACTATAGCACACTAACTGTCTAGTAGCACTGAACAGAGACCTGTTCTATCTCTCTCAATGCTGAAATCACACTGAAAATGGCCGCTAGTATTGAAAGAATACTTTTATTTTATGGGGCGGGACTAAGAACAATGAGCCATGATTGGATAGGGTCATCATGACGGTGTCCAATCGTGGCTCTGACAGTGCTCTGTGCCCTGATGGGAGAAGCTTTCACTGCTTCAGTCAGTCAGGGCTTTCAATGTACTGTACGGCGGCGCAGTGCATTGTGGTCATTCGGCAGGCTGAACAAATGGTCGAACGACCCGATAATTTGTTGTTCGGTAAATGGGCACACAGCCAATGTTCGGCCCGAACTCATGTTTGCCCATCCCTAACAGGGACAACTAGCGAAAAAAAAAAAGGGACAGTTTCTCCAAATGAGGGACAGTTGGGAGCTATGCATGTGGAGGAGCTGTAAAGAAGCTGTAGGACACACATCAACGTCATTACGATTAAAAAATTCCCTCCCCTACCCCACCCCAAATTCAACAAACTATACAGCATTTTGCTTCCAAGAGTTCATTCAATAAGGGGTTACATCTATTTAATAGTGTATTTTCACATTTGCAGTCAAATTTGTGAAAACTCCACTTTATGTTTGTTATGGCTTCCCATTCACACAACATGCCTAAAAAACATAAAAATTGCTTACCCATTAGATGTTTCTCAGGAGGCGGTATCATGTCTGACAGTAAGTTTTATTGAACAATGTTAGAGAGAGCCTGTCTCAAGTGTGTCCTCATTAATCTATCACGTAGCCCTGTAGAAGCCCCTTGATGTTTTGTGTTCCTTGTTCGTGTGCCCAAACCTCTGTGGACAGTGCCACACACTCTCACACATGTGGCTGGATGGTGAAGGCTTTTTTGCAGGTAGTTGCACATATATCCCAAAGGCTCAAGGTTCATAGACACCAGTAATGACACTGCAACTGGTTAAGTAACAGCAAAAAGTATATTGCAATAGGGTAAACAAAATAAGAAATATAGTGTAATGAATCAGGAAAATACTTTAATGGTTAAACATTAAGATAAATATAGTACAATAATCAAGCAGTAGGAATAATATGCTGCAGAAGCAATAATTGTTATGAAGTGCAACACTTCTTGAAGCCTGTACTGGGCAGCCCTAACTAGGGGGAGATATATATACTGCATAAGTATATATATATATATATATATATATATATATATATATATATATATGTACTGTATATATACTGTATACCACAATAACAGTCAACAGTCAGTAGTTTTTCTCCTGCTTGCCAGCTCGTTGAGGCCCAACTGTTATGGCGGAGCACTTAAGGTAATGTTCCTTTAAGAACTGATGCAGGCACTGCTACTGTATCTCTTGCAGACATCTCTTCTATCTTTTACAAAGATGCAATGAAGACCTGGCTTGCTCCTCTCACCACTCTGTGTCTGGAGAAGGGTATCTCATTATGCTCACTGGCAAAATGTACCCTAGTCAGTGTCCTCTGTGTCCAGCTAATCAGTTGGGCAGCAGGCTCCATCAGCATTCAGGGCATTCGCCAATGCTCCGGAATGGCTGCCACTGTATCCCTCTTTCACTCAGGTGCAGCAAAGTATACCCAGCCTCAGTATCTCTGCAAAAGGTCTCTCCTCTGACAACATGGTCTCTGACAGGTACAACAGTTCAGTCCCTTTTTATGGGCACAGGGCACATAGACACTTAGCAGTGTCACCAGCTTCAACACACAAGCAGCTTTCTCATCTTTCTCTCCATGTGAGACTCTGTATCTCTAGCCCAGGCCTCTGCTCCCCTCTTCTCTTGCAGTAGCCCTTCCTCCTGGGACACAG
Source organism: Glandirana rugosa (assembly GCA_018402905.1). Taxonomy (NCBI): domain Eukaryota; kingdom Metazoa; phylum Chordata; class Amphibia; order Anura; family Ranidae; genus Glandirana; species Glandirana rugosa. The sequence goes on from BLSH010029879.1 coordinate 160,742, forward strand.
TATCACACAGTATCTATTTCCTTCAGGGCTGTTTCCTAAAAACTACATCTTGCACAATCCTCCACACTCCTCTTCGGAGCCTCTAGCAATTCACATCCTCTATTCGTCCCATAGTGGATGGAGAGCAGACTTAACACTGGCTGCTATCCCCTAAGAAAATGTGAATGGGAGCAGCCTTGTATCCAGTAAACTGACAGTCATGTCCAAGTAGCTGCTCCTCTCTCTGCCTGTTTTGCAGACTGGGGCTACATTAACATACAATGCAAGAATCACGACCTCTACACCTTTAATTTTGTTCTGATAGACTGTGTTCTGGATGGTCAAGACTTAAGAGTCTGAAAAGGGTAAGGTGCAATTTTTTATTTTTCATTTTTAGCTATGCTTTGGCAATGGGGAGTAATTAGCCCAATTTGGTTGCTAAAGTGGAAATGCACTTTAAGACACCAATGCATTTCAGCTTCTGATGATGTCACTGTGACTAAATGAGGTGAGTGGAGCCTCTTACATCACTTCTGGCACTTCATTTCTGGGTCCATGGAATGCAAGAGTGTCCTGAACACATGTCTATGTGAGTGCTTGTGTATCTATGCAAGCCACACATTGCTGTAAGTGTATTATTGTTTTTAAAAAAAATGTAAGCAGTGGAACACTATTGCAAGCTGCTTCTCTAGTTTCCTTACATATACAATATGTCCCTGGAGTGGAGGAGGAGAGGTTGAAGTCATTCCCTTTTGCTTGGAGAGGAATCTTAAAGGGGAAGGTGCATGCTATTCCTGGAAAGAACAGAGCTGGTAAAAAAAAAACGCAGTAGGCCCTATAGCCCTTGAGCACATTTTATATAGACTATTGTTAACATTATTGAATGTCATATGATTATAATTGTGGTGTTACGAGGGGTTTTATAGCACACAACAGGAAGGAGATGCATTCACTTTAATGAGTTGTCTATTTAGAGTCATATCATTTTTTACTGTGACAGCATGAGGCTCTGTCATCACAGAAAAGATTCAAGGTTTGCACATGTAGCACTACCCCCATAAGGGATGCAGATGACAGGGTTCCCCACTGCTGCACAGCCAGGCAACAAGTGCCTTCCACACTTTTTAAAACGACAAGGAACAGTTTTTGAACTTTGTTTTGATGTTTTATTAGGGTTGGGGATAGAGATTATGGGATGCCCAACTTGACAGTAACAAAACCAGGGACAATTTCCTCCTTATGTACAACTTCAATTGATTATTCTCCTTTACTGTGCACAACTCTGATTGATTCCTCTTCCTTGGTCTGTACAGCTCTGATTGATTCATCTTTTGGTAGCTAACAGTCCCTGTTAGAAAAGAAACAGCCCCTTACGGAACTCTCAGTTCTTTTAAAAAGTAGCACAAAGTGTTGTGAACTGCATCCTGGAGTACCCCCAAATCCCTTGTAGACCCTGGTCCCAGCTCTACCAACTGTAGGAAAATGCTAGCCCACCTGGCTTTTTCTCCCCCAGCCCACCTGGCTGCTTCTCCACTAGTCTACCCGACTCACTCTCTTCACCAGTCTAGCCGAATGACTGCTCCGGAGATCTCCCAGGGCAAGGTCAGGGAAGATTTAAGCACACCACTATCTTCCAGAGAGACCTGCTACACATGGCAGTCTCTTCCCTTGTAAGTCCCTGCACCATCCTGTAGTACTCACAATGTCTTCCTTGCTCCCACTGCCTCTCAGGGAAGCTTCTCCTGTTGTCAGGATCCTCCCAGGCCAGCACCTGAGCCCCGGGCCAAGGGGTTCGCCTCAAGGGCCACCAACAGTCCCTTCAGCACTCCATCTTCCACCTGATTTCCCTTGCTGGCATAACTCATTCATACTTAACCAGTTCCCTACGAGTCAGAATTGCTCATCGATCCGGGCCGACGTCATATGACGTAGGCCGCTTCTTGCCGCTACTGCAGGCCACTGGGGGCCTGCAGAGCGGCGATCACAGATCGCTTGTCTGCCAGGGGGTCATGTCCCCCCCCCCGATCGGGGTAAAGAGCCAATAAAATTGGCTCTTTACCACGTGACTGGCTGTGTCCAATCACAGTCGGTCACTACCGATCTTCCCGTGCACGCCGCCAGTGCGCGCCCCGGGGGCGCGCAGCGCGGCGATCAGGGCTGATGCTTGTCCCTCGAACAAAGCCCAGCTCCGATCCGTGTAAACAGCCAATAGATTTGGCTCTTTACCACGTGACCGGCTGTGTCAATCACAGCTGGTCATGTGATGTAAACAAACCGCGGTAACGAGCTGTTACTGCGGTTCTCCCTGTCACACACCGATCGCGTGTGACAGGGAGATTGCGGTAACAGCTCGTTACCGCCTACTGTACACCAAGCACACTGATCACCCCCCCAATAAAGAGGACCTGTCACCACCCCATCAAAGTACCTGTCACAGCCCATCAGAGTACCTGTCACCTGTCCATCAAAGTACCCGAGTACCTGTCAACTGCCCATCAAAGTACCCGAGTACCTGTCACCTGTCCATCAGAGTACCCGAGTACCTGTCACCTGTCCATCAGAGTACCCGAGTACCTGTCACCTGCCCATCTGAGTACCCGAGTACCTGTCACAATCCCATCTGAGTACCAGAGTACCTGTCACCAACCCATCAAAGTACCCGAGTACCTGTCACCTGCCCATCTGAGTACCCGAGTACCTGCAACCAGACCATCAGATTACCCGAGTACCTGTCACCAGACCATCAGAGTACCCGAGTACCTGTCACCAGACCATCAGAGTACCCAAGTACCTGTCACCTGCCCATCAGAGTACCCGAGTACCTGTCACCTGCCCATCAGAGTACCTGTCACCTGCCCATCAGAGTATCCGAGTACTTGTCATCAGCCCATCAGAGTACCCGAGTACTTGTCACCAGCCCATCAGAGTACCCGAGTACCTGTCACCTGCCCATCAGAGTACCAGAGTACCTGTCACCAGCCCATCAGAGTACCCGAGTACCTGTCACCTGTCCATCAGAGTACCCGAGTACCTGTCACCTGTCCATCAGAGTACCCGAGTACCTGTCACCTGCCCATCTGAGTACCCGAGTACCTGTCACCTGCCCATCTGAGTACCCGAGTACCTTTCACAATCCCATCTGAGTACCAGAGTACCTGTCACCAACCCATCAAAGTACCCGAGTACCTGTCACCTGCCCATCTGAGTACCCGAGTACCTGCAACCAGACCATCAGAGTACCCGAGTACCTGTCATCAGACCATCAGAGTACCCGAGTACCTGTCACCTGTCCATCAGAGTACCTGAGTACCTGTCACCTGCCCATCAGAGTACCTGTCACCTGCCCATCAGAGTATCCGAGTACTTGTCATTAGCCCATCAGAGTACCCGAGTACTTGTCACCAGCCCATCAGAGTACCCGAGTACCTGTCACCTGCCCATCAGAGTACCAGAGTACCTGTCACCAGCCCATCAGAGTACCCGAGTACCTGTCACCTGCCCATCAGTGTACCCGAGTACCTGTCACCTGCCCATCAGAGTACCTGTCACCAGCCAATCAGCGTACCAGAGTACCTGTCACCAGCCCATCAGAGTACCCAAGTACCTGTAACCAGACCATCAGAGTACCCAAGTACCTGTCACCTGCACATAAAAGAGAACCTGAGTACCTATCCCCAGCCCAGCAAAGTACCCGAGTATCTGCCACCTGCCCATTAGAGTACCCGAGTACCTGTCACCAGAAGATCAGCCTACCAGAGTACCTGTCACCTGCCCATCTGAGTACCCAAGTACCTGTCACCTGCCCATCAGCATACCCGAGTACCTGTCACCTGCCCACCTGAGTACCAGAGTACCTGTCACCAGTCCATCAGAGTACCCGAGTACCTGTCACCTGCCCTTCAGATTACCCGAGTACCTGTCACCAACCCATCTGAGTAACCGAGTACCTATCTGCAGCCCATCAGAGTACCCAAGTACCTTTTACCAATCCATCAGATTACCCGAGTACCTGTCTCTAGTCCATCAAAGTACCCAAGTACCTATCTGCAGCCCATCAGAATACCTGAGTACCTATCTGCAGCCCATTAGAGTACACGAGTACCTATCTGCAGCCCATGCCTCATAGAATATAGCTCGGGTGTTTGCTTTCCAAAATGGGGTCATTTTGTGGGTAATTCCACTGTCCTGGTGCCCCGGGGCCTTCAAAAGTGTGATAGGTATGAATGAAATTTTATGTGTAATTTATGCTCCTAGAACGCCTGACGGTGCTCCCTGCATGTTCGGCCTCTGTATGTGGCCAAGGTGTGAAAAAGTCTCATACATGTGGTATTGCCATACTTGGGACGAATAGCAGAATATATTTTGTGGGGTAATTTTTGCTATGTGCATGCTATGTGTTAGAAATATCTTATAAATTGACCACTTTGTGTAAAAATAAAAGCGTTTTCATTTTTTTTCCACGTTTTTCGAAGACTTGTGAAAAAAATGAACTATTCAAAAGACTCATAATGCCTCATAGATTATATGTTGGGGTGTTTGCTTTCCAAAATGGGGTTATTTTGTGGGTAATTCCATTGTCCTGGTGCTCCAGGGCCTTCAAAAGTATAATAGGTCGTTAGGAAATTAGATGTGAAAATTCTGCTCCTAGAATGCATGACGGTGCTCCCTGCATGTTGGACCTCTCTATGTGGCCAGGCTGTGAAAAAGTCTCACAGATGTGGTATCGCCATACTCGGGAACAGTAGCAGAATGTATTTTGGGGTGTAATTGGAAGTATGCATATGCTGTGTGTGAGAAATAACTTGTTGTTATGACAATTTTGTGCAAAAAAAAAAAAATAATAATAATAATTTCTTAATTTTCCCAAGAATTGTGGGAAAAAAGTACAACTTCAAAAAACTTGCCATGCCTCTTGCTAAATACCTTGGAATGTCTACTTTTCAAAATGTGGTCATTTGGGGGGTATTTGTACTTTCCTGACATTTCAGGGCCTCAAGAAATGAGATAGGCCATCAGTGCATCAGGTGTGATCAATTTTCAATGATTTGCACCATAGTTTGTAGACTCTATAACTTTCACACAGACCAAATAATATACACTTATTTGGGTTATTTTTACCAAAGATAGGTAGCAGTATAGGTTTTGGCCCAAATTTATGAACAAAAATTACTTATTTGCAAAATTTTATCACAGAAACTAAAAAAAAGTGTTTTTTTTTTCAAAATTTTCACACTTTTTTCAATTATATCGCAAAAAATAAAAAACCCAGAGGTTCTTAAATACCACCAAAAGAAAGCTCTATTTGTGTGGAAAAAAATGATAAAAATTTTTTGTTTGGGTACAGTGTAGCATGAGAGAGTAATTGTCATTCAAAGTGTGAGAGCGCTGAAAGCTCAAAATTGGTCTGGGCAGGAAGGGGGTATAAACATTCGGTATTGAAGTGGTTAAGGGCTCCCTTAGTCCCCTGCCAGACCTACCCCCTGGGGATTGGCTAATCTCCCCTAAATATTTATGGATGGAGCTCCATAGTTTGGGGATTTCAAAGCGCCTTGCAATAGAATAAATATCCAACCCATTGTCTGGGTTCTGTAGTCAACCAGCAGGGTGTGGACTCACATAGCCCTTATAATGTTGGTCTGCTGAGAATTGCAGGCGGAGGGAAGTGAAGTTGGAGCAGTGTCTGCCGTTGAGAGAGTCTTTGTGTGAAGATAGATGCTGTGTGCATTAAGAAAATCAAAGCTGTGTGCCTTAAGGAGCTCAAGGCTGTGTGCGTTCAGGATCTCAAGGCTGTGTGTGTCCAAGAAGCTCCAAGCTGTGTGCCAGGAAGAACTGGTGGTCTGAGGGACCAGTATCTATAGCAGCAGTGCTGCTGAAGAGTAGCCAGGTGGGATAGCATTTTCATTTGGATTTTGTGTATTTTGCTGGAGAAGAACCCCTGTGTGGGAAAGTTTATGTTGGACTTTTGTTTTTGCCTTTCTCAATAAACATGGGCTGCCAGTTTCTGACTGACGTGAACTCACTTAAAAACACATCCACCACTAGAGCTAATGGTCCCCCATGTCACAATACATTCGTGTCTCTAATTTTATTTTTACTTATTTTTTTTTATGAGGGAGGTGTACTGTAGCACAGCACCTAATATGCATATATCTCTTACATTTATGTCCCTAACTAAGGGAAATAAAGCTGGTGTCATTTTGCAGCTACACTAGAGAATACCTACCATTTTGTTTTGTCTCCATAGTGCTATAATCATTGTGTCAGAAAACTTAGTTCATGTTCTAAAGCTGTGGTCTGTATAAATACTTTTAAAGTGGTTGCCAACTCTTGACAACCACTTTAAACTACAGGTAAGCCTGTAATCAGGCTTACCTGTAGCTTCCCTGTATATCTCCTAAACCTGTACAGTTTAGGAGATATACGCTATACTGGAATGTGCCGATGTCATTCGCCACATGTGCAGTGAATAAATGGCCTCTGTGCCGTTTCTTCACTGACAGAGTGCCGTGATTGGCGGCTCCCGTGCGCGTGCGCGGGAGTGACATCACGCGACCTCGGCCAGTCACAGCGCCAGAGTTCGCGGCCCCCGGCAGGAAGAGGGGCGAAGATGGACACTTCCTACTGTGGGGACAGCGCGGGCGTCGATGGCAGGTAATTGGCACATAATAGAGTAGTATACGATGCATAGTAGCCTATTATGCTTCTACATTGCAGGTGAATAAGAGGAAGTAAACCCATCAGGGTTTCCTTCAGGGTTTACTTCCTCTTTAAAATACACACCAATAATATTATTATTTTTTGTATTATTTTTATTACTTATATTTTATAATTATTATCATTACTATTATTATTCATTTCATATAGAGCAAAATGTACAGTAAGGCTCCGTGCACACTGGGCTTTAAAAAAATGCCAGTTCCCTTGGAAGAAAAAAAATGCTCATATAGAGCATTTTTGTACACAGTTTAGGAGTCGAGTTTAGCATTTTTTCTGCCAGTAAGCTCCAATCAGAAACACAAACCAGAAGGGTTTTTTTCCTGTCTCTAAACGTTGAGCTCAAAATATGCCTGTAATCGTCCTAATGTGCATGGAAACATAGGATAACATTGAGCTGCTTCTACAGGCAGAACACAAAACTCCTGTAGAAGCAGCTTTAAGCCAGTGTTCATGGAGCCTAATTTAACAAATGCATAAATGCTGTTAAAGCTCTAAATTATTTTAATTCCTATTATAGCAACATGGAGTATGCCTGGCATTTTCCAAGTAGGGGCACACCTAATCTCAGATTTCAACTTCAGTGAGCCACTTACAAGAGAATCTAAGGCCTTATGCACACAGATGTTTACAGGCTCAAAAGTCTTATAGCGTAAAATTCCTGACACTTTCCTGTGCCTGGGGAGCCACAGGTACTGCATACAGGCACACATATTGTTGAATGGCTATACATGGCCATATGGTTGTAAATATCGATGGCTTCTGCATCGGCATGCTAACATGGCATATTCAACAAATTCAAAGTGAGTTAATCAGAGAAATACACCACATGCATACGTACAGGTAAACATTGATGCAGAAGCCATTGGTGTTTTAAATGTACGGCCATGTACAGACATTCACTTGTATGGGCAGCTGTGCCTGGCATGTGCGTGCCAGATGATATTAAAAATTGTATGCTAAAAGATTTTTGAGCACGTGAAAATCCATGTGCATAAAGCTGTAAAATATCAACTATACCTTTTATACAGGCAGCTCCACCCATATATTGTATTGATGGTATTCAGTCCACTGTGAAATGTAAACCGCGTCATTTTGCAGAGTTTCTCATGTTTTAAAAAGCTCTTCAAGGGTTTCAAAGAAAAATAACACACAGGTCGCAAAGTATAAAAGTATTATGTTTTTTTTTCCCTTAATTTTTCAGTTATACATCAATGAATTCTGAACAAGCTTCACTCATCTGAAGCACTTCTGGCTAAATTCAGCCGATCTTTTATAAAACTGCTTCTTCAGTATTCTAACTGACCTGTTTTTGTATACTGCAACTAGTATTTTGATGCAAAGATTTCTGTATATACGTAGTAAAGTAGAACCATTATGAAGCAGAAGGGAGGTTGTCCTTATCAGGGTCTAAAAGGCATACTCTTCCCTGCAAGTCTTCAGCTAAGACGTTTTTAGGACCTTATTTATATTTAAGACATAACAAACTGCAAACTAAAAAAACAATTATGGCTAGAAAAAGGCCAATAAAGTGAGCTATGTTGAAGAATTCATTTGAATGGTCACTGTAAAGAATCCTGATAAAAAAAAGCTTGGGTTTTGATTAACTGGCAAGGTGCCATGGAAGTAATCACATCCATTTGGCAAAAAGGTTATGTTTTAGGTTTCGCTTTCTGTCCACTGTATTTTCAGCCAAGACACAAAGTGGATTATTGTAGTGCATTTGTTTCCCATTAGGCTCATGTTATCTTTAGAACTAGACGTGCTTGGAACAATTAGCCTTCTCTCTTTTTACTCCTCTGCTATTAAACATGATGCCCAGAGAGACAAACTGTGTCACTTCCTTGGGATTCCTTCACTCCAGGGAAAGACTATCAAGACTCAGCATCTGCACTATCCTATTAATTCTTGAGTTGTCAACTGTGTTTACATTCAAAGGTGTTTAGACAAGCTGTCTCAGCTTCACAGCTAAAATTTACCACTAAAAGAGATACAAAACAATGGACTTTTCATTGACTAAAATATTTTAAACTGAGTGTTGAGTGAATAGGCATGCACATTGTAAAATATGAGTAATACCTTATAAACATAGTTGATTGTCTAAAACTATCTATCTAACCATCTTTCTTTTCATCTATTCAGAGATGAGTTAGCTTTCTAATATTCTGTTCACAACCTAGTTTACTTTGTGAAAGTCTGATGCAGTTTGAAAAAAATAATTTTCCTATTGAATATTCACATACATTTCCCCGTTTTTTTTTACTTGAACACATATTCATAAAAGATAGCCAAATGAAAATATAAAAATAAAGTATGTTTTAATCATAGTGCGTGGATGGGTAAATTGCATTTTCTTTCTTTGGATATCTACATTTTGTACTGAAAATGTAGAACAGGGGTTCTCAAGTGTTCCAAACAAAGGCCTAGTTTACAGTCCTTGAGTACAATTGCCCCAAGTTTGGTGACCAGTGAGAGTAAAAAATTACCTAGTGCCTGTGGTTAGTAGGAGGAGGAATAATGTCCCATCGCTGGTATACGTAAAAGTAATTGTGCCTCATTGTTGGTATCAGCGGAAGGAATACCATTGGAGTCGATGGAAGAAATAATGCCCAACCCATCATTGGTGTCAGAAGGAGGAATAGTGACGTATTGTTAGTGTCAGTGGGAACCACTGATGTAGAATGCCAATAAAGTTTTCATTAGAATGCATACACTTTATATATTATCATAGATCCCATGCCCCAAACACCCCTCAAAAAGAGGTTAATTAACCACTTCAATACTATGCACTTAGAACACTTTACTACCAGACCAATTTTCAGTTTTCAGTGCTGTTGCGCTTTGAATGAAAATTGCGCAGTCGTGCGACGCTGTACCCAAACAGATTTTTTATCATTTTGTTCCCACAAATAGAGCTTTCTTTTGGTGGTATTTGATCACCCCTGCGGTTTTTATTTTTTGAGCTACAAATAAAAAAAATTCTCTATTTTTGTCACAAAACTTTGTAAATAAGTAAATTTTCTCCATCACTGGTGGGCACTGATGAGGCTACACTGACGGGCACTGATGTGGCAGTACTGATTGGCACTGATGAGGCAGCACTGATGAGGTGGCACTGATGATGAGGCACTTATATGCAGCGATGATGAGCACTGTTAGGCGGCACTGATAAGCAGCACTGACGGGTACTGATAGGTGGCACTGATATACAGCACTTATGGGCACTGATATGCAGCACTGACGGGCACTGCTAAGTGGCACTGATGGGCACTCATAGACAGCACTGATTGGCACTAATAGGCGGCACTAGGCACTGATAGGTGGCACTGATGGGCACTGATAGATGGGCACTGGTAGGTGGCAATGGTGGCCACTGATATGTGGCACTGGTATGCATTGATAGGGGCACTGGTGGGCACTGATAGGGGCACTGGTGGGCATATACACTGATAGGGGCTCATTCCCTGGGGGTCTAGGGTGGCATCTGAAGGTGGCACTGAGTGTCATCCACACTGAGCATTATGTCACTTATCTGGTGGTCTAGGGGGTTCTCCCTGGTGGTCCAGATCGGCTCC